>CM046860.1:4865280-5199502 GCA_025617745.1 Heliocidaris erythrogramma | reverse complement strand
TTCATGTATTTGTCTTTTACATCTGCCGTTTCAAATGAGAGCAAAAAGAACTGTATTGTAAACAATTTTACGAAAATTATCCAACATGGAAAATGCTAAATGCAGCTAGTGGTGTTTAATTATTCCAATATTACATGTTTTGTGGAAGGATGAATTGAAACCACACCTTAAGCAATTTTCAAATGCATTCCCAAATTTTCAGAAATATTACATTCAGTTGTGATCTTGAATGGCTTGTGGGCATGCTGCTCACTTTTCTTGCCTTGTGCCATGCGGGTAGTTCAATAGAAGACTAGCCTTTTGAAGATTGATATGACAATCGTAGCAGTTAACTTGCAGAAGACAATAACATGTACATGTACATGTAGTTGGAATCATTATTTAGTGAGAATTTACACTGTATAGAAGCTCCTTCATATCTCCCTAATGTTGAAAGATGTTATAGAAATGTGCTAATGCAGGGATCACACCTTTGCGTATTTGGCTTGCGTATTGCTGTGTATTGCCCGAACGCAGACATGGGCAGTCATACCCAATAAAGCACAATGAAACGTGCTCACTAGGTGCCCCCTACATACTCAATACAGACTAGCGCATAGGCCTGCGCTAGCCGCTCGCTGGTTATAGATTTTCTGAACTATCGCAAGGTCAAATCGCCTATGAGCGGATACGCAATAGTGTGACTGCTACCTTCAAATTTGCCGCGTATTGATATCCCTGCACAGCGCAGCAATACACAGCAAATATACGCAAAACTGGCACCGAGGCATGAAGGAACTTAAGCACATCGTCAACGTGAAAGGCATTCCCAATTTCTTTAATGACTTTTCCTATCCTGTATATATTAACCAACCACATGTATATCCTCAATAGCACTGCAACAATCTGATAAATACATCCTTTTACCCACCTACACAACCCATTGTATATTTCACATGGATTTCTTGTTATTTTTCTAATGGAAAGGTTAGAAGAAATTCCTTGAATGGTTGAGCACCTTATCACGGTCGCTCGGCTAAAGCCAGGGTAATAGATATGATTGCAGGGCCTTCAGGGAGAACAGTATAATACTGATGAGGCTACCCTGGGTAAATAAGACATAATTATTATTCCTAGCATCACAATGGCTACCATAATCTATTTTAGTGTTGGTGAGAATGTGAAAGACAGTATAGCAAAGAAGAATGTGGAGTATCTTTTGCATATAACTGTTGCCTCGGTTGATATTGTAAGTACATATATAAATAAATAGACAAAGCATTGAAAGTGTACAGATATTAAATGTGTTTGATGAGCCAGTGTACATGCCTCTGCAGACCAGGTGATATGTAGATACCCATCATTTGTTATGATGTATACTAAATGACGTACCTATATATGGTTTTTCAGTTTGATTTTAAAGAAAACATAATATATATATATCATAACTATGATTACAAATGTTATAGCAATGTGTCTTTGAGTGTACAATTATTTGTTTGACAGTATGAATAAAGGAAGAAATACCCTTCAAATCACATACAAAGATCCATTGTAATTATTTCATCTGAATGTCTTTATTTGGTAGGCATGTACAAAGTAGTGTGAATTTGTTATACAAAATTTCAGTTTACTTAAAGAACAAATCTCATTCATAAACATTTTAATAGTATGAAAGAATCAGTATCACACACCAGATTTATTTCAAAATAGATTTGAAAATCATAATCATTAAATGCAATAAATACATTTGAACTATTCCACTGCATATATCAAAAACTGTCCATGGCATAGGCATAGGCATTGTGGTGCTAGCATAGCTTCCACTAGAATTATATAAACAAAAAATTACAAAGTACTTATACTTCTTTAATTGGCTGAGGCAATTGACGGGTTGAATGCTGAGTTCAGACCAATCAATCGTGAATTTAAAATCCACAGGACAAATACAAAGAAACTGAATGAAATCACTATCCCACTTGCCCTATGTAGATAACAGCATTTCAAACACTTTTAGAGGTCGCATTATCACTTTTTCAAAGCTACACAGAAAAATAAATACTTATGTTATTAACATATTAAAACCTCATACTTATATCCTGCATTTTCATATTCACCCTTCATTAAAGAGCAGGTTTCATTCTAGGAAAGGGTAAAAAATAATTAACTAGGAAACATGACCATATATCCCCTATTCTTCTCTCACTTCATTGGCTACCGGTCCATGATTGTATTACTTTTAAGATTCTACTTCTTCCATACAAAATATCGCATAATCTTGCCTCCAAATATCTTCAAGACCTAGTCTCCCTACGATCCTCCTCTTCTGTCGGATCCCTCCGTTCATCTTCCTCTATGCAACTAATTCACGGCCCAAGTACGAAAACCCAATATGGTGACCTTGCTTTTTCATCTACTGCCTCCACCCTCTAGAACAAACTCCCACCCCATATTCAAAATGCCCCATCCATTGAATCATTCATATCCTTTCTTAAAACCCACCTTTTTAATCAGTCAAAGTATACTGCAGGTGCATACAAGTAGTTAGTTTCATTTAACTGTATTGTATTAGTAATATTTTATTTCACTTTGTTGCTTTTAAGTTATTGGATGTACAATGTATAATGTTAGACAGACCACCTGTGTGCTTAGAAACGCCCGTATAAAGCGCCCTATAAATGTAAGAACTTTGTCATTCCTGTTATGTCGCCTTGGAAGAACATTTTACATGTAGTAGAAATGACTCCTCAAAAGGATTGCTCTTCAAATGCCCTTATTGCTTTCAGACACTTGTTTTCACAATACATGTATATCACCTGGCCAGCACTCAACTTTATCTTGAAAGGGAAATCCAACCTTAATGACAAGTTGCTCTGAAAGAAAGAGGAAAAATCAGAGAAGCAGATTGGTGAAAGTTTGAACGAAATTGGACATGCAATAAGAAAGTTGTGAATTTCAAATTGGCCGAATAGGTAATGTCACTGTGATGTAAGTGTGGACAACTCCCCCATTCACTCTAATACACCAAATGACTAAAATGTAATTTTTTTTCTCAAAATTTATTACTCAGTAAGATCTTTTTCTTTCATGAGGACTTATAACAATGTGCTATCTCCAATATATTTTGAGTACTGCCCCGAGGGTAAAGGCGCTTCGGAGAAAAGCGCAAATTAATGATATTTATGTGTACGACAACCAGGAGAGTTGTCCACAAGTATGTCACAATCGACTCACCAAATTGCCAATTTGAAATTCGCATAGATGTAGTGATCTCATTTTTCAAACATCCATAACTTTCTTATTTCTTGTCCAATTTCTTTCAAACTTTCACCATCCTGTTTTTCTTATTTTTCTGCTTTCACACAAATCATCTTATTACCAAGGTTGGATTGCCTTTTAAAGATTCACATATATATTTAAATTTCATATTCCTAGAAGGTGGTTTGGAATGTACTGAAAAGGCACCATTACCGAGTAGACTTTTACATAGAAACTGAAATAGAAAATAGACCCTAACAATTTAAAGATTTAATTACAGCTGCAAGGCATTTGAATTTGACCTAAAATTATACACAGGCTAATAAATATATTGGAAATGCCAAATTAACAAGCTTAATATACATGATGCATAGGCCCTAGATTAAACTCCCACTTCTACAGTAAAAGAAATTTTCGGTAAGGAAGGCACTCGGCATGTCAATGGTCCGAGAGTGAAGATAATTGACCAAACACTAATTCACTGAAAGACAAGTTTTCCCGTAAATTTGCATCACATACCATTTTCTTTCCTTTTTTTTTGCATAATAGCTGTGGTTGAGTAGATCAGGTGAATGTAATGTCCACATGTACATACAAAAATAACACTATCACCAGGTATTAATGCAAATGAAACAGAGTACCAGTTTCGTGGATGGATGGCATTAAATTTCTGGGGGTGGTTCTAACTACCCACTCTCTCGAATACATCACAAACATTAATATTGCACAAAAAAAAGCTTTAGTGTTCCTTTGTCAACTCTTCCTATCTCCATTCGAACCCATCGCAGGTTCATCTTCAGCTTTGGAGATCCTCAAGACCTCCATCCCTTCCTTGAGGTGCTGGTCTCTAATTCTCTTGACCTCGTCCAGATCTTCAGCGAGTTTGTCCCTCTCTGCCGCTGTTCTCCGAGACACTGTCTGGACTGCCTCCAGAAACTGCCTCCCGTGCTCAGAAATGGCTTCAGCACCCTGCCCTTGAGTCTGCATCAGACCCTCAACTGTTGTTTCCAGCTATGGACAGAAGAAAGATAAGGTTATGACTCGCTGCCAAGCTCTCCCGCGGCCCACATAAGTCATATGAGTTTAACATACACTGCGATCACTGCTCATCATAAAACCTTGCTAAAATTTTGAGCATCAAATTTGCAAAATGGCATCCTTTGTGAACTACAATAGAGAAATATACTAAACAATTTGACTCTGTTTTAAACAAATTTAGAT
Organism: Heliocidaris erythrogramma; assembly: GCA_025617745.1. NCBI lineage: Eukaryota > Metazoa > Echinodermata > Echinoidea > Camarodonta > Echinometridae > Heliocidaris > Heliocidaris erythrogramma. The sequence goes on along the minus strand of CM046860.1, from coordinate 5,195,044 downwards.
TCAAACAGTAATTACACCTCTTACTATAATATTGTGCCTTTGTCAGATCTACTATTGTTTGTAGACCAAAACGTCAAAATATGGTCAATAATACTACAGACAGAGGCCAATGGTCCATAAATGGAAATATAGACAAGTCAATTTATTTGAAAAAAACTTGCATGTGAATATGATACTCACATGTATATCATGAAATAATTTACCATGTTTTTGGCTTTTAAATGAATGGGGCTTTGGAATTCAAAGTGAATTAAATGTTGACTCACTTGTGACTTGTGAAGTTTGAAAGCTGTCAAGAACTCTCTCAGGGCGACCTCTGAAGCAGTCTCCTTTAACTTCTCAAAAGATGAGAGCACACCTAAAGAAAGAAAAATAGGACATTTCATTGATATTGAAACTGATAAAATTCCTGAGAAATTCCAAGAATGTGCATTTGATATATCTAAGAATACATATTATGTTGCCTTCTTCTTATGCTTGGTGCTGATAGGCACCCAGGTTTTTATAACATGTAAACCATGTACACTGAAGGAAGCTTAGCATCTTCCAAAATGAATCACTTATAAGTCTTGTTCTTCATATTTGCATATCTTATAAAAAACAGGAAAGTAAGTGCACAAAGTCCTGTTTTTTCACAACTGCTTGCCATTCATTTACTATTAAAATGGTTTTTATTTTGCAGCAGCAGTTTTTTAGGTGGTTTATTGGTCAGGTTATAATGAGGCTTTATGGATCGTCCAGATCTGATTCCAATATCAACCTCAAAATAGTGTGGCTTTAACCCCTTCCATGCCACCAGATTTTTGAGCAATTTCAAAACGAAGTTTCAAGAGTTAAATATTAACTTATAATGCATTTTTTCTTGAGCAAACTGGGCAAAGGTATATTGCATAGGAAGAAACATTATATTGACGGCACAAGTTTCTGTATGAAGAAGAATTTTCAAGCCATTCTGAGCCTAAACAAAATGTTTAACACTCAAATTTTCCGCACATGGCATGGTAGGGGTTAATGTGCCTAGCTTGAATATTAGTCATCTACATATTGTTTGTAGGATATACTCACAACATATCATATCATATGAAGTACCTAGCATACTTAAACAAATAAGTTAGAGCAAAGGTGTTCTTTATCAATACAGCTTTTTAACAATAAATAGACATACACGTAATATCTATCTGAATTAACAAACAAAATCGTGGACTAACCTTTCATTGGGTCACAAAGTGTCTTCTGAATACTGTCTTCAAACATCATATATGCTTCTCTGAAATAGAAAGTAAAGTGATTAGTAAATAAAACAAGGATATGATTATAGTGCTGCAGACAGGTATTAAAACACTTGTATGACAGCATGTGGTAATCATTAGCAACCATATACAATCCGAAAACCATTTAATTTTCTTAATGACGATCTTTAGCGATATTTGAGCAAGAGATATATAGGCTGGTCAAGTACACATTCATTCTATCTTTAAACAATTTTAAAAAAAAGATTTATCTGCAAGCTTGCGAGTAATTACATGTATTAAATTCATGTACATCTGAGTATGCATGTGTCCGTGGTGGGTTTGAGCGGTTTTGTTTTTTAAATAATGATTGTTATAAATTGTTTTTTAAATAATGATTGTTATACAACTGGGCGTTTTGGCGTGCGCCTGTAACCCAGCTACCAGTGGAAGTTATAAACTGATTCAGCGGACCCAGGTTCGAGACTGAGTCACGTCTTTCGGATGGTGACGTTAAAGGTCGGTCCCAGACGTAAATAATCATATCTGATTGATACACGTCTGTAAAAACCCAATTACACACACACACACACTATGTTTGTAGGCATTTCTTTATTTCTATATTCGTCAGTACTCCAACCTTATAATTTTTTTTAAATTTGTTTTTATAACCTTCAACTTTACTTTACCTGGGCTACCTTGCCTGCAGCCCTTACGCCTCTTCAGGTATACTCATATTTAATATTTATGTATTGCTAATTTACATGTATTTTTTAATATGAATTTGCATTTTCAAAATTTACGATGCATCAGACTTATTATATATGCTATATTTTGTATGCTTTTTATCATGGTTTGCGATCGAGTTGCAGAACAAAAGGATTTTGACTTGTAATTCAAGCTCACCTTACAGCTGCATAGAGAGAATCCATGTACTTAAACTGGACATCATAGAGAGCTTGGTGAAATCTTAGTTCTTCAACACAGGACTTGGCCTACATAATGAAACATATGGACAGAAAATAGGTCTGATATCCAAGATGGTAAGAACATATGTGACCCTCCACCACAAAATGACCAAGTCGGAAATTTGGGTTTTTAAATTTCAGCACAGTTTGAAAGCTTAGATTCTTAGCTTTAAAATGATATATAACTTGTCTTGCATAGACTAAGCAAACCCTTATAGATTACAGTGAGAATGTCAGAGTGTCAGACAGGCTAATGACCCAAACAATAGAGAAAACTGGCTCTAAAGAAGAGTGACCATTTAAGAGTGCCTAATCTGTGTCCTATTGTTTGTCGCACAAAAGGTTGAGTCAAAACTCCAAAGCCTACACTGTGAAGTACTCATTGGATTGGGTTGAAACTTTCCATACCATTAGAATATATATATATATTTCTTTCTTTCTGTAGATTTTGAATATCAGACAGTGCATAGTTTTTGAGCTATACCAGAAAAGCGATGTGAAGTACGATCCCAGCAAGCTGACTCACAAAGTTTGAATATCCAAGAAAAAAATGGTCATTTTGAATGAGGGTAAAAACATATTTCAGGATGGTATTTTACCCCAAAATTTTGTCAGATGGTAGATTAATAAATTAACTTTCCGAAAATACCCAAAACTTAAAATAGAAATTTCCACCCCAAACAAAATTTTTTAGCTGTTTACTCTAAAACTCCCATTGCGACTTATTGGTCGTTTTGTGACGGAGGGTCACATATATTCAGCATACAGGACAGTGTCCAAGTTGTTGTTCCTACAGACATCTTAAATCGCTTGCTGACTTTATAAACTCTATAGGAAGGATTGCCTACCATACTCATATTTTTTTTCAAATTTTTAAAATACATTTTTATTATTTAAATTATTTCTAGTAACTGGGGATCTGGCAATATCGCGCGGTATCTATTTTAGTTGCGATCTGAATTGATTAGTGTTAAAATCAATCTCTTAATTACCAATCATCCATTTCTATTTTACAGAGTTGATCTAACATCCTCCCCCCCCCCCCGACAACAATATTGCTTTGCATTGTGTTCAATACATGTAGATTACAATGAACTTTACTAATTCACTTAATGGACAAATGGAAACACAGTCCAAAACTCATCTCACCTCCATTTTGGACACCCTCCTTGAATAATTGCTAGCCTTGATCACGGCATCAATGATAGACTTCACCTGAAAACGTGTCATTATTTGCCATGAGACGGATGAACATGGACAACACTCTTCAAACATGTACATTCTCAATTCACTCACATATATATCTATGTCTAATGTATGTCCATTAAACAACTATTTACTCATAAATAAACTGTCTATAAATCTAGGACAATCTCAAACAACATATCCATGTCCACTAACTTTTTATGATGCCAACAAGTTTACACAAATTTATAACAATTACGATTTCATGAGACAAAAGTTTTAATCATACTTCTTTTGATTGTTTTTCTTGACATGGTGTACCATGAATGATGATATACTACAATTTATTGAGCTGCTTTCAATATCAAGAAGTAAAGATAGGCCTTCCATAAATCAAAGATCTTAGAGTTAATTAGAAAATATGGGTGGCGTCGGCCACCTATGGCATTTAAATTTAATGTTTAAAGTAAACATGAGCACATTACGAAAAGTTTTATAATAATGTATTTCAATTTTGTCACCCTAAAAATAAAAAGTTTGCAATCCTAACAAGAAGACTATGATCATAAACATTTGAAATATATACATGTATATGTACATGTAAAGGAAATAATACATGTAAAGACAACAAAAGTTCACTGAAAATTATCCTCATATATTGTGCATCATGTTGGCAGAAAAATACCTAGATTGTCATTTGCATTGCAGAGCAATTGTGTCGTTAGTTTTCTTTTCTCACCTGCTGTTGTTTATTTCTTGGGAAGGTGGGTAGTGCTGTCATGACATCATCAATCTTTATTTCAGGTACTACAGATTTGGTCAAGAGAGGCTGTGTAGGAAAAAAATATTTTAAGAGTTGAATAAAACATTCCTTTAATATGTAAAGATCAAGAGTGGTTTATTTACACATGCATAGTAAACATGTGTGTAGCTATCAATTTTGCATATTGATTGTATACATTCATCAAACTGTACAGTTCACCCATTCTCTTCTTCTTGTCATTAACATCTCCCTCCATATTTCCTTAAATTCAAACATCTCCATCCTGCCCTTCCATCTAAAGCATTCCTCCATCCTGCCTTCAATCATCCGACTAGCCTTTTATCAGTGTTTATCTAAAATATATAATATAATATTTGATACTTGTATTGCGCTCATATCCACATGTAGGTGCTCAAGGCACTCCAATATTACCCCTGGTCTAGCTGGGCTACCCATTTCGGTGCTCATATCCAGGGGCGGATCCAGGGGGCAGCCCCCTCCCCTGACCAAAAAAAAAAACTCAAAAACTCCGATAACCTATTTACAAAAATACTTTTTTAGCTTGTCAGAACATTTTCTGAATATAGTGCCCCCTCCCTCACAAAATCCTGGATACGCCACTGCTCATAGCAGTCAAGTAATTCCTTCCTACCAGTTACCCATTTAACACCCAGGTGGAGAGTGGCAAATAGATTTATGTCCTGCCAAACGATGGTGCTTGAACCCACAACCTTCGCATCTCCAATCAAATGTTTCAACCACTCGACTACAAACACCTCTTCTTTCTATCCCTAAATTCATCGTTCTTTCAAGCTTTCAAGCCATTAAATCCACCCACTCTTACCCTTGGAGCAGCAGGTACTAGGACAGAGAGTGATACAAGATCCTGACAAAATTCTACCAGTAATCATTTCATCCATCATTCTATCCATCTAACCATCTATCCACCCATTCTTCTATTCATCCATCTATCCATCCATATATTCTCCCATCCATCCATCCATACATCTATCCATCCATCCATTCTTCTATCCATCCATCTATCCATCCATCCATTCTTCTATCAATCCACTGATCTATTCTTCCATCCATCCATCCATCCATCCATCCATCCTTTCTTATATCCATCCATCCATCCACCCTTTCTTATATCCATCATTCAATATATCCATCCTTCTATCCATCCATCTATCCATCCATCCATCCATCTATCCATCCATCCTTTCTTATATCCATCCATCCATATATCCATCCATCCTTTCTTATATCCATCCATCCATTCATCTATCCATCCATTATTCTATTCATCCATCTACCCATCCACCCATCCATCCTTTCTTATATCCATCCATCCATATATCCATCCATCCTTTCTTATATCCATCCATCCATCCATCCATCCATCCATCCTTTCTTATATCCATCCATCCATCCATCTATCCATCTATCCATCTACCCATCCATCTATCCATCCATTCTTCCATCCATCCATCCATTCTTTCTTATATCCATCCATCCATATATCCATCCATCCATCCATCCTTTCTTATATCCATCCATTCATCCATCCATCCATCTATCCATCCATCCTTTCTTATATCCATATATCCATATATCCATCCATCCTTTCTTATATCCATCCATCCATCCATCCATCCATTCTTCTATCCATCCATTGATCTATTCTTCCATCCATTCATCTATCTATCCATCCATCCATCCTTTCTTATATCCATCCATCCATATATCCATCCATCCATCCATATATCCATCCATCCTTTCTTATATCCATCCATCCATCCATCTATCCATCCATTGATCTATTCTTCCATCCATCCATCGATCCTTTCTTATATCGATCCTTCCATCCATCCTTTCTTATATCCATCCATCCATCCATCCATCCGTCCATCTATCCATGCATCCATCCATCCATCTACCCATCCATCTATCCATCCATTCTTCTATCCATCCTTTGATCTATTCTTCCATCCATCCATCCATTCTTTCTTATATCCATCCATCCATATATCCATCCATCCATCCATCCTCTCTTATATCAATCCATCCATCCATCCATTCTTCTATCCATCCATTGATCTATTCTTCCATCCATCCATCCATCTATCCATCCATCCATCCTTTCTTATATCCATCCATCCATCCATCCATCCATCCATCCATCCATATATCCATCCACTCCCTCTTACCGATGGAGCAGCAGGTATTAGGACAGAGAGTGATACAAGATCCTGACATTATACTACCAGTAATCTTTTCATCCATCATTCTATCCATCTATCCATCTAACCACTCGTCCACCCATCTATCTATCCCTCCATCCATCCATCCATCCCTCCCTCCATCCACTCTCTCTCTTACCCATGGAGCAGCTGGTACGAGGACTGAGAGTGATACAAGATCTTGACAGCATTCCACCAGCAATCTCTCTGTGTCAGTCAGGATGCTGGACAATCTCTGATGGACAGCTGATGGGAGATGATGATTGGAGATCTGCTGCAGGGTGTGGCTGTCAGGTGACCAGCAGGTCAACAGTGATTGGTGGAGTGTGTTGAGTTGTTGACTCAAGGTGAAGAGTTTGGATTCTAATTTAGCCTGTCGATATCATATAAATATGGCAGTCACTTATTTCACAAAATAAGTGTAGTAAACCACATTCCATTTTAATAGACCGCTTCTGTAATGTATACAGATTTATGCACATATATTCTCTGAGCACCTAGTGACGAACTACTCCATGAACCTGCTTTTTATAAATGAGCCTCAATGCTTGGAATCCAGTTTGCATACATTATTTGTAGCTATATCCGGCAAGCTTCCGGCAAGCTTTCAGGTTGTCAAGAACAACCTTTGTTTGAAAGGTATACATAAAATTTGCATACATTACCGAATCGGTCTATTGCGCATTAATACATTGTAATGTGCATGAAACTCATTTCCAAAGACATCATAAAAGTATGAGTCTTGCAATCACCAGCCCATGCCATCATAGTAAAATATGGTGTGTCATTTGCTGATTGAAGGGGATGGCTTTGTATCAACCCAATGAATGTCAGGATTAATTGGCTATATGATGCACCACGCGGTACCCCGGGGTACCACGTTGTGTAGCGCCATCTCACGTCCACTAGAGTACAACCCCCAGAGATGCAGTGCATGTACGTAGTCATTCTCAATGCATGTTAACAGTGCAGTGTTATTATGCATGGTGTGCATGCACTGTACTGCTGCTCGTGCTAGCAAGCTAGCCCTCACAAGCGCAGTGGCTATAGCTAGCTCCCGCGGCTTTAGAACTTGATTTTATTTCACTTCTTCCTAAAAAACATCACATCATCATTACTGTATTTTAGCTGTCAAACTTTCAAACTTAGACAATGGTGGAAGGTGATGGTGGATACGGAAATTTACTGTAAGGGAAAGGACGTAAAAGACGGAAGATTTCAAGGACCGAGAAAGTTGAAAGAGCACGATATCTTGCAATATTGAAGTTTTGGGACGAGCAGGCCGCTGATCTGTGTACATGGTAGCAGGCTGATGGTGTTTAATATTATGACCCTGCTGGCCCAAGCCCTCTTTCAAATCGAAGAAATAGAAACCAATAATAGAATAATTACTCACCACAACAATGAATTTGATAAAAATACATGACTTATAGGATTTTTTACAAGAACATTGGACACAATTGAATGTTGAAAAAATCACACCAAAATAATTTCCCACTTTTTGGTAACCCAGGGTACAGCCCTAAAAAAAAATTAAATAATTCAACAAAATGGCTGATTTTTATTTGGTACACCGGTAGGCACGCTCACATATTTTTTAATGCTCATGAAAATCTAGTGAAACTTACCTTAAATTGAAGAGATTTTGTCACAGAACATGAAAATGTATTGATCTAGACGTAAAATTTAATATAACTATAGTTATGATTTTTTATATGCGACAACCTCGCCAATGGGCAGTCAGGGCAAATTCGTCGGCATTCTTGATGTCCGAGAGATCAGCTGATCAGTGCGCATGCGCGTGTTGCATTCGGTTCAAATTCGTCAATATACGGGACTACATGTTGGAAAATTCACCGCGAAACTGGCTGACAAGGGTTTTTTCGAGCCGTCTTGGCAGTTAGTGGCAGAAAGAACCGTCACGAATTTGGTATCAAATCAATTCTTACAATTTAAATTTTATAGTAGAATATGTACTTTTGATGTAATGTGTCTGATACTTAAATTATATTCACGAAATCGGACAAATTGAAGCAAAAGTGGTACTTATAGACATATTCAAACGCAATTTGCGTATGGATTATGATGTCGTCGTCGGCGAAAAATACTTGCATTGTAAAGCTGAAGTCGCAAGGAAAATGATGTCATATTTCTTTTAACCATTGATTTATATAAAAGCCCCTAGAATGGGAACTTTGAAGGGGGTGTGCATGATAGCGAATGGACAGGTGACCGATCTAGCGTGTCGCAACTTTTGTACATCAGAAATGAACACGGAGAATGCGCCCTCTCGTGTTGGATGAGCGTGCCTAACACCGGGGTACCATTTATGTCATCATATGCAGAAAAAACCAAAATCAATTTTTCTGAAATCCATTTATTCCACAAAAAGTGATTAAAATATCAAAGGGGTGTCACTATCTTACAAAGATATGTAAATGTGTGTATTATAGGCAACATATGGAATATTCACAACATGAATTCTATTCCAAGCATTTCAAATCTATTTATAATCATTTAGTAAGTTTTCTTGTTTAATTGAAACAGATTGGAAGGAACCAACAAAAGAAAGAAAACAAAAGATAACCTACTTACTATATGTTTCAGATTGAGATGCTCTAACTTTCCACTGCATACGTCCAGGATGTCAACAGGTTTGCTGTCATAGCGATGAGGTTTGGGTTTAGCATTGAGGCCTGTGAAGATGAGAGGCTGCTCCAACTTCTCCTGATTGTTAATCTACAATATCAAGAGCACAAGTATATATCTTTTTCTAAATTCCAAATGTCTAGATGACAATTTATTTCAGAGTTAGGCCTCTGTTTGTCCTGCATTATGAAAGAGACTATTTCATAGGCCACTTTTTAATTCTTCCTCTGTACCTTGAGCAAGGTCCAAAATTAGGCCAGGGGAGCATTTCATCAAGCGTTTTGTCAGTGATTTTTACTGACAAATTTGCTCTCAGCCAATCAGATGCAAGGATTTCAGTAGCTTATAACAGTCGTCTGTAAAACTCACTGACAAAACGCTTGATGAAACGCTCCCCTGATGTCTGAGTATATTCTATGAATATAAACATGAACCTAAATTCAGATGCACCCATTGCTCCCACCCCTACCAAAAAAAAAAATAAAATAAAATGAGGCTACACAAAAGACAGGAAAAAATTGGGGTATTGTTGGAGTGGTCCTGCATGTACGCTACTATCTAATCCATGGTCGTCAACTGAGCAAATGAAATTCTCACTTTACCAGCACTATCTGGCAAAACATCTCAACTTGCATGTTTAGAGAGGAACACGTACCTCTTTGGTAAGATATTTTAGACATTTCCACATTTCTTACCTCTAGATTCTTGTACAATCTCAAGCGCGCTGACTCAGCTGTTTCTATTAAGGTAATGAGCTGCGACCTTTGAACTTGTACAGATGGTCCCTTGGTCTCACTTGACAGCAGTTCCCTGATTAATAAAAGTAATATAAATTCTCTGACTCTCACTAAAATGAAAAAAAAGTAAACAAAAAATAAGAATCTTTAGCTTTATCACTGTTTCAGGATATATATCTTGGTATTCAAATATACCAACCTTATTAGATTTATGTCTTAGTCAGGAATACATTTATATGAGAAATATTTCACACTCATATATATACACTAAAGGAAAAAAGAAACTTATAAAAGTTCAAGAGATCACCAAATTAAATTCTCTGCATGGAAATGTACCAAATTTGGATATAATGTTGATTCAATGCATGGCTTTAAATGACAGTCAATAACAAAAAGTTTTCTTCAATGCCACAAAAGAAATGTGCACTGAAACAAAGGACTCTCTAATCCCAAAGTCACAAAGATAAACTGCAGTCTTGTACACCATATGCATGTCAATGAATGAAACAAAAGAATTTCAAAAGGGATTTGCACCCCTCGAGCAAGAGGATATTGATGTTCTGCCATGGTTCGCCCGTTCACCAGACCTTTCCCCAATTGAACATCTCTGGGAAGAGCTTGGTCGACGTGTGTCAAGGCGTGACAATCAACCCATCAATAGGGAGACGCTCATTGCAGCACTGCAAGAGGAATGGAACAATGTTCCCCAGGCTACCATCGCGAATCTGATCGGAAGCATGCGAAGACGGTGTACAGCTTGCCAGCAAGCTAGAGGTGGACATACTGGCTATTAATCTGTTTGGATATGAACTTGCAAATCCCTTTTGAAATTCTTTTGTTTCATTCATTGACATGCATATGGTGTACAAGGCTGCAGTTTGTCTTTGTGACTTTGGGATTAGAGAGTCCTTTGTTTCAGTGCACATTTCTTTTGTGGCATTGAAGAAAACTTTTTGTTATTGACTGTCATTTAAAGCCATGCATTGAATCAACATTATATCCAAATTTGGTACATTTCCATGCAGAGAATTTAATTTGGTGATCTCTTGAACTTTTATAAGTTTCTTTTTCCCTTTAGTGTATATAGCAGTCAAACTCAATGAACTGTTTGCTACATGTACACGTATAGCCTGTATACTTCATATAACAGTGATACAGAGGTAGACAAGGAAAGAGAGAGAGAGAGAGAAAAAGAGAGAGAGAGAGAGAGTGAAAGAGAGGGGATAAAATAGAGCAATATCAAACCAAGTTTTAATTAATTAATTTTAAGTCACACATTCCAGCTATTCCTATTCTTATTAAATTTACCTTTATTGATCTTCTTTAGTGTAATTTTCATACTGTGCATGTCAATTATCTTTTGAATTTTGTTCTTAACGTGTTTCATATGTGTAGTGTATTTTTTTTGTTATCATATTTTTTATCATTGTAAATCAGACATAATTCAGCCAATTGGCTGCGAAGTTTGATAATAAATAAAACCATTTCAATCAATACCAACATTTTCAATAATCTCTTAAGAGATCATTTCCATGAACCAAAGATAATGTGACCAAAATCGACGGGATCAGCAAACGTAGAAGGAATTAGCTCAAATTGCAAATCACTTTTATTATACCAAGTCCCTACTAATAATCTACATTAATCAAACCCCCCCCCCAAAAAAAAAAACACTAGATGAATTCTTGATTGCGCGCAGTCGAAATTTATGCCTCCGCCCTTGCCAGATCAGAAATATATCGCACGTTCATGTTGATTTGTTTTAAATTTTGATTGAAACAGAATAACAAGCCTCTAATTACATGTAATTGACCTCTTTGATATTTGACCTTACACCTTATAACCCAAAAGTCTGATCACTTTATCTCCTCCTAGTCATGAATACAAAATAGTTGAGATATGGTGATAACAAAGGTAAAAAATATTAATTTCACATACACCGGTATAATGACCTCTATGACCTACGTGAACAAAAAGCTAATCAGTTCGTCTCATTATGGTGATGCATACTATTTCAAAGTTTGAAGTTAATGGATAAAATGGTTCTTGAGATATCACGTTAAGGCTAAAACCTGCAATTTCAGAATTGACCTCTATGACCTTTGACCTATGTATCCCAAAATCTAATCAGATCGTCTTCCTATGATCATACAAACTAGCACCAAGTTTGAAGTTCATACCTCATGTGGTTCTTGAGTTATCACGAGAACAAGAAAGCGGGACAGAGACATGCGGACAGACGGACGGACGTACGGACAGACAACCCAAAAACATAATGCCTCCGGCAACACCTTCGGTGGGCAGAGGCATAAAAAATAAATAAAGATTGTTGAACATCTCTGACTTCTAAAACCAAGTCACAAATCTCTGTAAAATTTATGATTATTGCATATGATTCATTCATCTCCCTGACTCTAAAAACTTTGGTTCATTCTTCCATACCTGAAGTTATCAGCGATAGTTTGAAGATTATTCTCCACCTCAAACAGGACACCAGATCTGGAGCTCAGAGCCTCAGCTTGCATCAGTACCTTGGGTGGGAAAAATAAGAGAAACACAAAAGAATAATTTCATGAAATAGAGACAATTACAGATCAGCAATCATATCATCACATTTCATTCTAGAGAACCCTAAATGTTGAAGTGAATTTTCAACTAATACAACTTACTAGTTGTAATTAGATTGCCTGTCTGGCAATATGTCTATCGAATAACATATAAAGATGCTCAAAATCTTCAATTTCATTTCTAAACTATTCACATTTGCAACATTTAAAAGAGCATTTCCCTCAAAGCATGATAAAACTTGTAAAGTCGCATGTGCAGTGAAGTTTTAACCTCCGACATTGCAGCTAGGAGGTAATCTGTTTCTACTTTTGATCTTGTTTCATCACAAAGTGTGCCAAATCTGAGAGACATATGACCCTAGTGAAATGCTCTTAAAACAATCTTCAGATACATAATTGAAATACTTGTAGGTTCAAGGTTGCATGACACGACGTTTGCTCCTCGGTCGATACCCTACAGTACCTCAATTTCTGACTTCAACCCCGCTTCAAACTCTATACCCAACTCTAGCACTAATCCTAAAGGGCGGGTCACATTTATCCGTTAATGATATGGTGAGTATGTGTAAGTATGCTTGTATCTGTATACAGTAGGGCAGCTCTAGGGTGTACCTTTAATGAAAAATCTTGTTATCGTCATCGGACAACAGTAACCAGCCCTTAAACCTAACCTCAAACCCAACTGTAAACCGAAACCTTTGATGAAATAAAGCCAAGTGCAAGTGTCCGAGGATGAATGTCGGGGCACACTGATTTCAATCAGTTTTCCTGCCATTGGATTCTACTTCTGGGTCCTGTTTCATAAAACTTGTCATCAATGACAAGTTGCAATAACTGTTATAAGCTACTGAAATCCTTGCATCTGATTGGTTGAGAGTAAATTTGTTCGGTAAAAATTACTGACCAGACACGTGATGAAACGCCCCCCCTCTGGATACCTGTCTCTCCAGTTGAATGACTTGTGACTTGAGCAGATTCACCCGTCTCTCACTATACCGTTCCATAGGACCTTCTGATACAAGCTGATCATAGATGCTCCTGGACAAAGAAAATCATTCCATTAGTTCATAGTTTGGTCAGAGCATGAAAAAGACAGAAAGCACTGTGGAAAACAAAAGAAAGAAAAAACAAAGATGGAGAGGCCCCGACAAACTTGGGCCACATGAGAGGAGTGCATGGATCTGAATGGACTGGACGCACCATGAACCCGTTGCCTACATGAACCGGGAGGCCTCTTTACTCTGGTAGTTATAGGGTTAAAAATAAAATGGTGTTGCCATAAAGCATCTTATAGTGACTGAATAACTTCATACCAGGAGTCAAGTGAAACTGACATCTCCAAAAGACTCCAATCCACTCATAGGCCCAAAGCTATGTGGGGCTATGGAGAAGATTCACTGCAGCACTAGTAAACAAGAAATTAACCAAAATCAATGGATTGAATTTACTGACATTTGTCAGACGACTTGGTTCTTGGACTTCAAATATACTTTGCTTCAAATCTGGAGTTCTGAGATGAAAATAGGTATTTTAATAATTTTTCTTCTAGTATACTTATTGAGGAAATCCCACATGTACAGATATATGGGAGTACAAGGCTATCTTAGATAACCATGGACCTACCAGAGAACCTAGTACAGATACAAGTGCCTTCAATCAATCATGTCATACTAGAATAAAAGCATTTCTCATTGGAAATTTTCTATCAGGCATTGAACAGAAATCACCAAAGGTTTCATTGCCCCAGGGGTGGAGGATGTTGGTGTGATTTTATGAGTCCCCAAAGAATTTGTTAGTATTTTCAACAAGATTCTAATGACATTTTAGGCACTCACTTGACATTGTCCAAGTCATTTTGCAATTTTGTGTTTTCTTCCTTCAAGGCCTACGAAAAGAAAACCAGGAAAAATAATATATAGTTTGAAAGTATTTTATTAAAATCAAACCATTTCATCAATCAGAAAGAGAACATTAAGAATCATACACAATGTGCTTTGAATAAAAACAAACAATACTGTTTTAGTGTTAATTCAAAGATTTTTTTTATCGTGCACAATATTTACAGTTAGCTATCCTCCAGCTTCTGGGCGTTATTTTTTTCTTCAGCATATTTCAACCAAAAGTCAAGAATCTCTCGATATGACCATTGAACAATGGTGCTTGTGGGTATCTATCACCACCTATACTGGTAATCAAGGTCATATCCAGAGATTTTTCATTTATAGATGGGTCATAGGTCATAGGTCATATGGGATACCCTGCACAGAATCGCCCTTCTAAGCATTAAAAGACAAAGCAAAAACAAGAAAATAAAATTTACAAGTATATCATATAATTTTGAGAAATCCTGTATGTTTTGTTTAAAAAAACATCTTGACAAGAAAAGAAGGCATAACTGTTCAAACCATATAATTTCAAATATTTCTATTTTTTTAATAATTTCATTCAGGTGAAATTTCAGAGCAAATTTTCATTTTGTGTGACTATAGAAATTCTCAAAAATAGCCAACCAATAATTTCTAATAAAAGATAAACTACATTTCACTGAAGCTTCATCATGATACATATTTACATTTTAGTAACTATACACAGCGCTGTCACTTTGCGACAGCGCTGTACGAGCTGCCCATTACGAACCACGACTACAAAAGTGCGACATGCTTTTCGCTGAAATTACATATATTTTTCATCTAAAACTGCAACTAAATAAACCTTCAACTATTGACTGATGGCATTCATTAAATTAAATTTAGTTAACCAACTTTAATACAACTTACCAAAAACAATGATTTATTGCATCATCTGCCCACAGTCGAATGGCAGAATGTAATCACGCTGCACTTTTTGAAAGGTCACACCCGTGCATAACTATACACAGTGCTGTCACGAAGCGGTACCGCGATGGACAGGATTTGGCAGTCAAAAGTTGAAATTTTATACCCTGTGAATATTGCCTGATGGCTTGCTGGGGATTGAACTTCAACAAATCCATCCAAGCAATCAATTTCATGTGAGTATAACGTAAAATTGAAAGTTTAACATACATTTTAAATTAATTTTGTACATTGTTTTTTAATAGGGGTGTCGCAGTGAAAGTCTATGTGTCCTTGTCAGACGCCGTGCTTTGCACAGCGTCTGGTCGGGCTAACATTTTAGACAACTAATTGTAGTACTGCGCAAGGTATAGACATTACAAACTTCAGCTGTTCCTTAAAGATTCGACAACTGAAGCTAAACACATATGATTTCTGCACAAATTGATAGAACATATCATGACCATGATGACAATAGGTTGAAATGATTCTTCTTTCTAAGAATTCCCTTTGAAGATATTTTGTTACTCAACACTGATTTGAGTGTGTTACCTTGAACTCTCGTTGTAGCTGTATCACACTAGCCTTTCCACTATCAAGACTGATGATAGGGCCTTCTTTGACTTTAGTTATACTCCCTTCATCTTTCATTCTCCCAGTGATCACATTTCTCCCCCTCTTCCAAGGCTCTCTTGCCATCGTTACATGCCGGTCCTAAAAAACCGTAGACAAATTAATTTAAAAAAACATTTTTTCATCGGTATTAAAACACCTGTACCTGTGCATTAACGTTACAAGCTAGAATCTAGATATTATACATGTCTGAACAGTACACCCCTGCTTCTAACTCCAACTTCCAAGGAGCTTCGCCGCCCTTTAAGCTATTTAAGAATTATATAGGCCTACTGGGGGCGCGAAACTACGAGATCCTGAAAGATAATAATTATGCGAGGGAGCAAAGCGACCGAGCTTTTGAAAATTTTCACATTTCAAACCTTCAAAAACTAGATTTCTAGTGAATTAACCCTGCGGATTTTGGGGTGCGTAATCCGTATAAAGATTATAATTTTTCTTTTTGCCCCCCCCTCCCCTAGATACGCCACTTAGTGAAGCGACCAAGCGGGGGAGGAGGTATCCCCCCTCCCACACCAGGGACTTTTTCGAAAATCTGCCTATAAAACTTCCATTTTAGAGCACCCCAAAATGTTTTTTTAATGAATAAAAGGAATGCACAGATCTACGCCAATGGACGGAACCCCTCAATTGAGAATGACAATGCGAGGGAACAAATTTTCTTCCATATTTTCGAATTGAAATTATGGCATTTATTTCCTTACTTCTAATAATCAAAGAATGTGATGGTATTTCAAGGTCAAACATGAGTTTGGATAATTATTAGTTTTAAGGTTAATGTACAGGCCCGTAGCCAGGGTTTCTAAAGGGGCGAGTCGTTTTTTGGCAAAAGTGGACCTTTTTGTCATAATCAATACGTTTTTGGCAAAAGTGGACCTTTTTGTCATAATCAATACAACTGACAGTGTGTGGGTAATTCTGGTAACAAAGATTAAAGGTGTGTGTGTGTTTTTTTTGTCATGAAAAAGCGGACCTCAACCCAAGAAGGGGGAGGGGTCGTCCGACCCCTCCGACCCCCCCCCCCTCTGGCTACGGGCCTGATGTATCATAATTATATGGGGGGATGATAATACAGGCCATCCCCCACGGGATCAACACTTATGGGGGGCCAGACGTAAAGGATCCAACCGCATAGCCAGGATTTCATTTTAGGGGGCGGCTGTAAGCACGCGAAGAGTGCGAAATTGGAGATGAGCACGCAAAGCTGCCCAGGGGGTGGGTGCAGGGAGGGGGAAGTTTTCTGTGACGTTTTATAGCAAATTTGAGAGAAACGGCTCGTAGCACCTTAATTTAGGCGGAAAGTTATTTCGAGGTCCGGACTGCTTTTCAGTTATTTGGACGTAATACTGCACTGTAACTGGGATGGGTGCAGGGAGGGAGGAGTTTCCCCCTTCCCGCGCAAAGCGCGAAAGTACTGACGTTTTAGCAACTTTGAGAGAAAGACAACGGCTTGTAGCAAATAAACTTTTAGGCGGAAAGTTATAGTTCGAAGCCCTGACTGCTTTTCAATTACTTGGACGCAAGATTGCACTGTATGTAAAAGGGGTGGGTGCAGGAAGTGGAGAGTTTCCCCCCTCCCGCGCGGAGCACGAAAGTTCTACGTTTTACAGCAAATTTGAGAGAAAGAAAACGGCTCGTAACACTTTTTTTAGGCGGAAAGTTAGTTCGACGCCCTGGCTGCTTTTCAGTTATTTGGACGCAATACTGCATTGTATGTAACAGGGGTGGGTGCAGGGAGGGGGACTTTCCCCCCTCCGGCACAGAGCACGAAAGCTCTACGTTTTACAGCAAATTTGAGAGAAAGATAAGGCTCATATACTTTTTTTTCAGGCGGACAGTTGGTTCGACGCCCTGGCTGCTTTTCAGTTATTTGGACGTAATATTGCATTGTATGTAAAAGGGGTGGGTGCAGGAAGGCGGGAGTTTCCCCCCTCCCGTGCGAAGAGCGAAAGCTCTATGTTTTACAGCAAATTTGAGAGAAAGATAACGGCTGGTAACACTTTTTTTAGGCGGAAAGTTAGTTTGACGCCCTGGCCGCTTTTCAGTTATTTTGGACGTCATTGCAACTGCATCACTGTGCATTTTTGGCTATATTTAAGTGAAACTCATATATTGCAGTTTACTTAAATCTAAATACTTATGTTGAATAATAGATGATTAAAACTTACCAGTTTGTTTTGTGACCTTTGAAGAGGGTTTCCTGAAATTTTGGGTACTTTTTGTCGATAACTCCTATCGAGACTGTCCCGTCAGAGCATCCATTTTGTATTTTTCACGATTATGATGAAGGGAGCCCTCAGCGCTCGTAGTGGTACCGGCGCGATCGGTTCGTCGATCTCCTACGAAGACCTGAAAGGGCCAAACTGACGACGTAAAAAAATTAAAAATATTACGTACGTACGTAATATTTTTTATTTTTTTACGTCGTCAGTTTGGCCCTTCCAGGTCTTCGTAGAATAGCTTGTGTGCGTAACATTCTGCGTACGTATCTATGGTGCGTAACCATGTAGAGCGGCCTCACTAACGAGTGCGCAACATATTGAGTGCAGTCGTCATCCGTATGGAGGTGTGGGTAACAAGTACGAAAAACAAGGCTGTAGGCCTAAATGTAAGTTTTTATAACTTTCTACATTTTGTATCTTAACGAACTTATAACGTAAACTCTAAAGAGTGATACTTAAGTATCAGTTTGCCCACAAAAACCTCCATTTCAAACAAAATTACATCTGTATCCCCAATACCCAGTATACACATGATACACACATGTATATGATCCTAAAAGCTAATGGTCAATATGACCATTGCTTGCTGATGTGGAGAAAAATAGGCCTAGGCCTAGGCCTTTTTTGTATCATCCTCATTGAAAAGAAAGACGACAGTCAATCGGAAAGTATTTTAAGTACCTAAAGTAGCCTAAAATCAACTAATGTCATGTTTCATGGCTATCATTTTGACAAACGGCCTTGTATTAATTAAGAGACATCCAAGCAATCAAACTTTCAAAGGACTGCTGATCGCAGCCGCAGTAAGGTATTACCGGTAGGCCTACCGGTATGATGGGGAGCCCCATGTCTGCGCACCTAAGATTTTGATCTGAAAGTCACAAGAATTTCTTTAATATCCCTCCAAAGCTTAATTTTATATTATTCCTGATATTCTAAAGAGTAAGTTTGCAAAAATTCTAGTAAAAATTCGAACAAGAACAATGGCATTTACACAAGAAACGGCGGCCGTGTCATTTCAACATTGAAAAAAACAATGGTGCCCATGTCTGCGCACTCATTCATTTTAAACGCAGTTCGGGAGTTTTTACGTGAACGACAACATTTTGAGGCTTGTGAATAAAATGCATGAAATAAGACCTTTTTTCAATATTTTGACTCGTTTTTTGCATGAATACCTATCGCTGTGATAAAGATGAAATGTTTGTGTTCGTTGCGTGTTTTGTTTTATTAGAATCGCGCAGTTACGCGTGTGCGCAGACATGGGCACTGCGCAGACTTGGGCACTCTAGCCTAGACAGCTGAAAACCGTCTGTTTCGGAGGAGTCTTTAACATTTTCTTATTTTCACCTTCTCCTCCTACACAGACGGCTACCCAACCTTCGCGGTAGATAAGGGGATCTTACAATACATGGCCTATGAGCGTATCCCCCCAAAAGGGGGGATCTGATTTTCCATCCCTATAAGCCATCCCCTTTCTCTAAAATTTCACATAGATGGTGCTAGGGTTCTCATATTTCAATACATCACAAAAAACCCCGATAAAAATACAGATAATTAACAAAATTTGGGACTTACTCTGGTTTGAACTCAAGCTTCGCACTGACTGACTGTGTATTCGCTGCGTTTTACTACACAATCTCTATACACGGCCTACTTCCGGGTCATGTGATTATAACCAAGAAGGCTGTCAGCGACTGGCTACTGACGTGCAACTTCCTTGTCTTGTCTTTCCGTTGACGCCCACAATCAATGAGTTGATTATTATGGCATTTCAGGTGTAGATCTAGACATGCTTCAAATGATCAGATTCGTGTACCAGACGAGGAATTTGGGGTAAGAAATTTATTCAAGCATACTATATTACCGTTGTTCTCATTCTGATTTGTTTATTTTAATAAAATAATGTATTTATTGGAAAATGAAAATTCGTCCTTAGTCCCTGGTACAGAGTGAGAGACGAACTTCAGTCTATGTAAGGAGGTGTAGTGAAGCAAGACGTAGTCCAGTGGAACACCCGACGAACAGAGACTGAAGCTTTCGGTCTACTCTAGCCATACTTTTATTTATCATAATATCAACAATTAAAGTTGACAAAGTTTTCGCACCCCACTCGTCATGTTATTTGCATGTATCCGATGACATGATAGGTACTCACCAACAAGACAATGAAAACGTAATTTATGGTCAACCATCCAGATTGGTTGTCAGCGTCCCAAATCAAGACAATACAAGTCGGCGTAGTCATCCAAGCGACACCCGATACATTTGTAGCTAGCGAGCCCATAATGCATAACATACGGTAAGTAAGTCGGCGTGATTCGGAAATTCGCTACACACTGCATGTTAATTATTTTCAATAAACGAGTCATGCTATGGTAACTTTAAAAAGACCGACAGAATTTAAGAAAACAAGAATCATACAAAAAATAGTCCAAATAATAGCCCGGATAATAGCAGGATTAGCAGCCCCCTGAAAAAAGGACCCCGGAACCCATATTGCATAAAATATGAGTCCAGACCTTGGTAAAAGGGCAATCCTAGGTTTTAGCGGTCTAAATTATTTTAGGTTGCTAACTAGGGTTAGGGTTAGGGTTAGGGTTAGGGCATAGACGAGCTGAAGTTAGCAACCTAAAATAAATTTAGACCGCTAAAACCCAGGGTCGCCGGTAAAAGGTAGAATTAGAGACTATGGTCCCTCTTTCATCACTGATACACGTTGTAGTACGATGGTTTTCTAGTTACATTTTATTTATCTAACAGAAGACAATATACATGTACATGTCAATTCTTTAAACTCTGATATTCTTCAGAAAAAAGGTTTGCGGTACAACCATGTGAGTTGGAATAACTCCACGTTCCGGTCAGAATGCTCTGGCCGTCGTCAGGAGAACTCACATGGTTGTACCGCAAACCTTTTTTCTGAATCACAACTTCACCATGCAAACCTTCAAATCTGATATTCTTGTTTTAAAAAGTGGTTTCCCTCAAGGTTCTATTCTAGGGCCTCTGTTGTTTCTTATATATGTTAATGACATATGTAATGCATCTACAGCCTTGCAAGTTATTCGCAGATGATACAAGCGTTTTCCTCTCTCACCGTGATATACACACAGTCAAGACTAGAATTAATATTGAGCTTCCTAAGTTAACACAATGGTTTCGAAGTAACTTGTTAGCTTTAAATGTATCAAACAAAAACTATATGCATTTTAAGGGAAGGAAGATTTGCAATGAGCAACAATTAGTAGTTAGACTGGATGATGTGGAATTGGAGAGGAAGGTTTGTACTAAGTTCCTGGGTGTTCATATTAATGAGAAGCTAGACTGGGATGACCACCGGAACAGTATAATGTCTCCAATTTCTCGGAGTATTGGGATTTTATATATAGAGTAAGATATCTTGTGTCTGACAGAATATTATTGATGATATATAATACCTTGTTTTTGCCATATATTTCTTATTGTAATATTCTATGGGCAGTGTCAAAGACTGTAACAAGTGACATTCATCTGTTACAAAAAAAAGCTTTAAGAATTTGTGCTGGGGTTGGTTAGTGAACACACAGATCCCCTGTTTGCTAGGTTTAAATGCCTTAAAGTCGGTGAAATTAATTTTCTTCAAACCTCTTTATTTATGTATCGTTATAGTACTAATGTTTTACCAGCCTCGTTTTCTTCCATGTTCATGGAAAACAATGCTATTCACTCTTAAAGGCGACGAGACAAGCGGCAAACTTGCAATTGTTTAATCCACGTACAGTATTGGCACATATCAGTGAGACATACTGGTCCAGACGTTTGGAATTCTTTACTAATTGAAACACGTAATTTGCCTACAATTTACTCTTTTAAAAATGCAGTCAAGCGCATGCTCATTGCAAACATTTTTATTTAAGATATTTGTTCTATTAGTTGGTTGTTAATTCCCCTGAACATAGCGTGTACTTAATTATATTATGATTGTATATATTCTATATAATATGTATACATGTATAATTTCCCATGATATGTAATATTATGCGCAGTGGTATTGTTAATTAGGGCATCTTCCCACCACCCTCCCCCCCCCCCTCTCTCTCTCTCTCCCTCCCCCTCTCTCTTGCTTGTCTTACGTCTTCTTCTCTCTGTCTTTTCTCTCTGTTTCTCCTTCAGTATGGATGGACTGCACCTTTTATCATGTCTACTACATTTTTCCTGCTCTAGAACGTACTGTAGGCCTAGAGATTTCAATCTTATTCTTTATCTGTATTTGTATCTGTATATAGTGTATTATATTTGCACTTTCTTTTGGTATTTAATCTATTAATCTATGTTTACTTTTAATAATGTATGAAATATGTAAGATCTTAGGTATGGCAAAACTTCAAGCGTGCAGCTTATTGCCAGACCTCTGTGTGTTTCTATTTTCAAAGTGTGTATGTATGAAACTGATTATTGTGAAACATGCAGGAATAAATAAATAATAATAATAATAATATAATATTTTATGTCAGACTCAGAGAGTTTGTGTTACAATTGACCCAATAGCATTTGTGCATGTGTGCGGGAAAAATATCAAATGTCAACTAACATCATAACATGGAACCCCATCCTCTTCCTTTTTGAAAAATACAGACGAGAAACGCTGATTCAAAAAGATGCTAGTACCGTGGAAAAACAGAAATTTCAAGCACCTTTTTACCAAAAACGTCGCCCGTAATCGCACCCTCTTTCTATCTCTCTTTATCTATCTTTCTCTAGCTCTCCACTCCATCTCCAGCCCTCCCCTCTATCCCCCCCCCCTCTCTCTCTCTCTCTCTCTCTCTCTTCTCTTCTCTTCTCTCCGCCATCCTAATCAGGTCCGTAACTAGGATTTTTGTGGGGGGGGGGGGGTTCAACATTGGAAAAAGTGGACCATTCTGAGGGAGCGAAGCGACCGAGTAAGGGTGTCGGGTCAGGGGGTGTGCCCCTACAAGGGTATGGGCATGAGCGTAGTCAGAATTATTTGACAAGGGGTGGGTCAAATGTGAAGCCCTAACATATACTGTGTAGGATTCCAAATACTGCGAGCGAGCAAAGCGAGCGAAAGAAAAATAAAAATGTACTTCTAAATGGCAAAATTTTATTTCATTAAGTCACCAATAGGTGAAATGTAAAGCTATATCTCCGGTCATCAGCTGCCATATGCAGGAATCATTCATATTAATATAGTTTTTAGGAAGTGAAGTGTTTCAATATAGAAAGTAAGGTAACCCTAATTTCTGGGCGCCATGGCGATAAGGCAGTGATGTGCCCAAAAATTATCATAACATTGAATATTCATGGACATACATGTATTACAATAACATACTATGAAAATATTCTCGCTGCCTGAAACTATCTCGCTTCAGAGTTTTGTGAATGAGCGAAGCGAGCGACGGAAAACGCACTTTACTATCTCCCAAATGTTTCCAAAACACCCCAAGTGTTATATTGGGGCATCTTCTATAGTTTCCAAGAAGTCGATGTTTTATAAAATACTCTCATGGCACTCCAGTTGAACAGGCTGTATTATATAGAGGGCCATAATTTACGGGCCTAAATGACTAGACCGGGTCCGCCAGGAGTACTCCATGCAACTTGAGAGCGGGAAATTTTCCATTTTAAAGTGAACAGACACATTAAATACCCCTCTCTCTGTTCCTTTTTTGGAAACCTACACAGTGACAGTATATGTTCGGGCTTCACATTTGACCCACCCCCTGTCAAATAATTCTGACTACGCTCATGCCCATACCCTTGGAGGGTCATACCCCCCTGACCTGCTCGGTCGCTTCGCTCCCTCAGAAAGGTCCACTTTTTCCAATCTGGACCCCCCCCCCCACCCCGCCCCCGCAAAAATCATGGTTTTCTATATTTCACTTTTTATATTCCATTACCACAGATTTCATTTGAGTCTTCTCATGCTTATCACTGCTTATCTTCCCACGTTATCTTTGTATCTTTGACAATCTCCTTGTATTGTCAGGATTTCCTGTCCAATCTAACACTTCTCATAGATCAAAATGCACTTCGATTTCGTCCTATAGGCTGATAGGAATCAATAATCATCCAAATGTCAGATGTCAAAGATAGTTTAATAACTAAAAATGTCATTCAACAGTTTCAATGGTCAATCAACTTCAACATATCTCCATTCATTTTCGTCAGATTTCATTCGAATTCGTCCGACCTGGCAATCCGCTGTAAAATTTTATCATCAAACCCATCTTTGGGAAGTCGATTTCAAGAAATTGTCATTCAAATTTGTCACATAGACAAGACCTTACAACGAGCGGGTGACGATTTTGAATAACTCTTTGAACTCTTTCAGTCTTTGACAAAATCAATAGCAAAATGAAAAATAAATTCCGAAAATGAATAGCCAAAGACGTATACTGACTAGGCCTTATTATTAAGTTGCAGGACAAAAGCAAACAAAAAAGTGTTCAAATTGACTGGAAACCCGGCTGGAAAACACATTATCTCACATTATCTTCCACTTTCCTTCCTCTCTCCCCTTTCATGTGACCCCCTCGTGCGCCTCTCCCCTATCTAAGCCAGTTGGTATGGAAATATATTAAAAAAATTAACCTAAAAATCACTAATCTGATGTCACTTTGGAGAATTTTTTTCGCCTTATGAATCTGTTTTGTTGTTTTTCAAGTAGATTTCTGCTCGCCAGCTTGGGGGCGATATACACTGTTGGTCATAATGTTAGCATAATTCGTACTTTCATAGTCATCCGTTGATTTAATCATATTTAAAAGCCTAAATAGATAATATTGACCAGGTTCATTGATTACATAATGATTTTGTATTGTCGATGTAAAAGTCGGTCAAGTGAAACATTCCAAAACGTGGCCTATCTTATTGTTTGGTGCTATGAAAGACAGAGCCTCCTTTCTGCTGTTGTTTTGCTGTCCATTTCGTGCAGAAAGCCTACGTGTGTTAACAGCCCATTTTCAGAGTTAGCTTGATCAATTCCTACCAAATTTGGTACATTGATTCCTTACACTATGCCTCGCCAACGGCACTTGCAATTCGTCAGAGGGTCCTTGCACTCCGACGGAATGGACGGACACAGGCCCAGATTGCAGATATTCTTGGACTATCGCAGAGTTTTGTGTGCCGCATCCTCAGAAGACATCGAGAGGCGGGTACTTTGAGTCCAGAGAGATCTACAGGTCGACCACGAAGAACATCCGCACGGGATGACCGTCAACTGCTGAACATGTGCCGTAGGAACCGGAGAATGCCAGCGAGTCGTCTTTGCCACTTGTGGAGGAGGCACTTCGGAGTGAACGTTTCACGGGAAACCGTAAACAGGAGACTTGTCCAACATGGCTACAGAGCTCGGCGAATGACCAAGGTTCCACGTCTCACTGTTCGCCACCGGGTTGCTCGACTCCAGCTTGGTCACTGGCGCCATGTAATCTTCACTGATGAAAGCCGGTACATCCTTGACCGCACCGATGGGAGGCAGAGGGTTCGACAATTGTGGGGCGAGAACCTCCGTAATGACTGTGTCCAGGAAACCAATCAAGCAGGTGGAGGCTCAGTGATGGTATGGGTCGGAATACATTATGGCGGAAAAACGCCATTGGCTGCACCTGAAGGAAACGTCAACGCCGTCGTGTACCGTGATATCCTGGAACCCCATTGTCTTCCATACGCGAGAAGAGTATATGGCAATAACTTTCAGCTCCAAGACGACAACGCTCGATCACATAGGGCACGTCTGGTGAGGGAATTCCTTGACACAGAGGACGTGCAGCAGATGCCTTGGCCTGCCTGTTCCCCCGACATGAACCCCCATTGAGCACGCCTGGGATGCATTGGGCCGTGCCATCAATGAGAGAAACAATCATCCTCAAAATGTGCAGGAGTTAGCCCAGGTACTGACCGAAGAGTGGGATGCACTGCCCTTGAACACCATCAACAACCTTGTGGACAGTATGCCACAGCGTGTGGAGGCACTGGTGCGTGCCAGAGGTGGCCATACCAGGTACTAAGTGACCCAAAAAGATTAAAAAGAGGAACACTTCCCTTCAATCATCAAAAGATCCCAAGATTTTATTTTTCACGATAAACTTATCATGGTTAGACATTTACCAAAAACGATACATTTTTTCAAGGAATCCAAGGTCTGGATGATTGTGTTTGTCAAAAGTGGTTTAAACCAGTGTATAAAGTTTGTATGAATTAATTTTTGTCTTATATTTTTTATTTCATAAATTATGTTACAGATTTATCAATAAAATCGGTGAAGATATAAGCTTTATTTTGCAAAAAAATGACTTGTATTGTTGTCAATAGTGTACGAAAGGTAGGAAAAAAATTATGCTACCATTATGACCAACAGTGTACTATACAAACGAATTTGAATAATTCTTTGAATGACGCTTTAAAAAAAATCGATTGCAACATGGCATAATGTACAAAATTCGAAAATGAATGGTGAAAGAAGACATTGATTAATTAAGTTACGGGACAAAAAAAAAATGTATTAAAATAGACGGAAAGACCGATATTTTATCACGTTATTTTCCCTTTCCATCATCTCACCCGTCGCTTCTTTTTTTTGTAATCTTTTTTTTTAGCGGACCTCTGCTCGCCAACGGGGGGGGGGGGGGGGGGGGGGGGGTTCGAACCCCCTGAACCCCCCCCCCCCCCCCCCCCCCCCTAGTTACGGGCCTGCCTAATCGTCATGAGGAAACATAATGCAGGCCTATAAATGGTACAACAATACTATGGATGATCTAACCATGCAGGGAAGTGTAACTAAATCGTGTGAGATTAGAGACTGGAACCATATGGCGGCAGAGGTCCCCAACCATTTCACACACACAAATTAAAAATACATGTATGATTGGAATATGAACATGTGGATTATCTTATACCCTACAATATTTTCAGCGTTTATCGATCGAACCATAGCGACAAACATTGTAGAGCTGAGATCCCCACCCACCCTTGATGAGAAGGTAATGCGGCATCATCGGTTCTTTCTCTAACGATTCTCAAACTTATACCGAGTCGACGGCGCGTCTTTTAAGAGATTCTTGACACAGAGAGGATTGCCATTAATGATTAAAGGTAAAACTGACGCACTACTTTTTTATCAATTGACAACTTTGTATACTGCAGAACCATTTTAGGAAAATGAATTGCGAAAAGAAGTATATAGAGCTGTCTTGACTTGTGTTTTTGAATTTGACTCGTGCTGTTTTATGTTCGAGCAAGAACATTCGGGGTGAATGTTGCTCCCTCTCGACCAAGGAAAATCATTATGTTTGTTTGTTTGTTTATTTGTTTCGTTAGTTCTTTTTATTTCAGTAATCTACAATATACTGTGTATATTAAATGAAGTTTAATTAATTAAAACAAAAAAATATGGTAGATAACCCATTTCTGCTTTACAAAATATAATGGTCCTTCCATGGCAGGGGCGGCGGAGCGTCTTTCAGGGTGGGGGAGGTACCAACAAAAAGGGGCACTTTGGGGGAAAAGGGCACCTACAAAGGGTGGAAACAAGGTGGAAAGTGCCACTTTGAGATATTAGTATACCGCTACATTCTGATTAATGCACTGTCGAGAATCATTTTCGACACATTATTGTTTATGTCTTAACATGGTTCTAGATAAAAACTACTTTGCAAGTGAGTGTAGGCCTAATGGTCTAATTATTCATTTGCGAGCGAGCGAAGCAAGCAAGCAAAATATTGTAGATATTTTGAATAGCAGCGAATTTCCTAACATAAGTATACATTGGTAAATGCGAGCGAGCGTAGCGAGCGAGCTTTGCAAAAAAATTTAGAAAAAAATTATCCTCCTTCCTGTTATGATTTAGGGGCCCTGCTCATTCTTGTATAACTTAAGGAATTGTGCTCCTCCTGCCCCCTGCTCCACTGCCTCTCATTGTGCTGATATCAGTAGGGGAATATATTATGATGAAGCCTCTCTGATTATTTGGAGCTAGGTATAGGCCTATGTGGCTCTTTTGTGGACTTTAGGGCACAGTTTGTAAGCGACATCGGAATATATAGGTACAATATATTAAATATATATAGGTATGTTGGCGATGTTTTTAAATTATATAGGTGGGAAAAGAAATTTGTTATCTTGTTTAAATTTCAGAAATCAATCAGAAATCAATCAAACAATCAAATGAACATCAATTCCACACGGCAATCAGCATCCCAACATTTTAAGGGAACAAAAAGGCTACGTGATCTACAAGATAAATAAATAAAATACGCAGAAAACAGAATAGTTAAGGTTCAATGGTTTTGATGTATATTATTGCATATCTTGACTATTTACACATTTGATCAAACATATTTTATTCAAATAAAATAAATCAATGTCTAACTGATCAATGTATTGAAAACAAATTATCGGTATAAAGACTTATATTGGTTGACTCAAATTATATTGTATCGAAATAAGGCAGTGAATAATACATAAAAATTATCTTTAGTACAGAATCATGGAAAGTTGACGAGTGTTGAACGTAGTGAAAAAAACGAAGACTGCCGAAGAAAACGAAGATTGTGGCGAAGAGTCGACTGTGGTGAAAACGGTGAATTCTGGTGTCAGGAGTGAGATCTGGGGTGATGACCCTTGTCAGTTTGTGTGGTGACACTGGTGGTAGAAATGACCCTTGTCGGATGTCACTTGGACCCGATATATATCAGGAAAATGACCCGTGCTTTAGAGGTTTACCAAAAACCAGGACAGCAACGAGAAGGTAATTAGCCGGTTTGGCTCTCCAGCTCGGGTAAACCAAGGTTCAAAAACCACGTAAAAATAATGCTGCTGTTAAGTTTTGATGGAGCAAAATCTGCGTCCTGCAGCGATCAAGGTTGGATGTGATCTGGTGACTTCTCAAAATACGAAATGAAATCTCCGACACCACCCAAAAAGGGCTAATTCTGATTGGTTACTTTACGTTACCAAGAATAACAAAATTTACATAACAGTAATCAATTACAAGAGTGCACATCAATGGAAATGCACCTTTAGAAATAATGTCTTTAAAATGCTGTCTTTAGAATTAAGTACTTTGGATTTTTTTTCTTTAAAACACAGGTGGTGGACGTTGCTTTGTTTCCAACTCAAATAAATAATGTTCACACGACATTATATGTCTTAAGTTGTGTTTATATAGTGCATTAAATCGTATTAAATACTTGTTTGGACACTCCAGGTATATCGGTAGGGCACTTATCAGAAGACAAAAGGGGCACATATCAAAAGGGAAAATAATAATATTAGAAAGAAAAAAGGGGCACTTAAAAAGAGGCATTGATCAGAGGTGAAAAGGGCACTTATCATAAGGAAAGATTGCACTATTAGAACGGAAAATGGGCACCAATCAGACGAAAACAGGGACACTTGTCGGATCTCAAAGGGGACACTAGTCTTATCTGAGCTTAAAAGGGGCACTTATCAAAGGTGAAAAGGACACTTATTAGAAAGAAGAAGGGGCAGTCCTACGGAGAAAAGGGTCACTTATCAGAGGTGAAATGGTGCATTTATAAGACGGGAAATTGTTCTATTAGAACGGAAAATGGGCACTAATCAGACGAAAACAGGGACACTTGTCGGCAAAGTGTTCACAAATCTGAGCTGAAAAGGCGCACGTATCAGAAGGTGAAAATGGCACTCATTAAAAAGAAAAATTGTACTATTAGAACTGGAGATGGGCACTAATCAGACGAAAGCAAAGGCACATATTTCAAAAGGGGCAGTAATGTCTGAAGTTAACGGGGCACTTATCAGAAGGTGAAAAGGGCATAATTTTATCAGAAAGAAGAAGGGGGGAAGTTATTTATTTATTTATTTATTTATTTATTTCTGAATGGTTCATCATATTACATAGTACATTGAAATAACTCCTTGGAGCGGTCACATCCATAAGAGAAGATATTTAAAGAAACAAATAACAATGACAGAATCGTAAAATAACTATGGTCACAACACAGACATAGAATAATGGAGCACCATACAGAGGTATAGCAATATAAGCTTAAAAGGCTTGAAACGTTGCCATACCTTCACATTCAAAACTAACGAATTACATATATTATCATTCAAAACTAAAACTAAAACAAAATAAACAGAAAAACAAAGAGAGAAACTCAATAACCAATCTTAACATTAAATGAACTAATTCGAAATTTTACACTATTTACAACAGATAAAGATGAAAATAAAGTTATAGAAGGTAAGAAGATGGAGAAAGAGGAGGGAGCCTTTATTATCCCAAATAATATATGTAATCAGTAATATAGTAAAGGCGTTGATGGATATCTATACACGTAATAGGACAAATTATGTAGGATGAAAATATTCTAGTCTTTCGGGTGATATGAAGCTCTAGGCTTCGTTGTAGTAATACAAGAAATAATTGTACATGTATATGTATTAATCACATCTTAGAGATAAGCATGCGCTTAATCGCATTTTTAAAGGAATGAATGGTAAGTAAATTTCGAGTGTCACTCGGTAAGGCATTCCAGACATCTGGACCGTTATGCCTAACAGATTTATGAGCCAATAATGTGCGGGGGTTGAATAAGTGAATATTAGCCGATTGTCTTGTGGGGTAAGAGTGAATATCACTGTTTCGACTGAACATGGAAGAAAAGGAAGTGGGCAAAAGGTTGTTATTATAACGAAACATAAAGAGGGCGGTTTGAAGAAAATTGATGTCACTAACCGTAAGGCTCTTCAACTTGATAAAAAGAGGCCGTGTATGGTCACGGTAACCAGCTCCAGCACAAATGCGGATAGCTTTCTTTTGTAGCAAGAGAATATTATCTGTAACACACTTAGATGTTGCCCAAAGAACATTGCAGTATGAGATGTATGGTAGAATCAGAGTATTGTACAGTATAAAAATTACTTTGTCAGGAACTATATATTTCACTCTATATAATATTCCAATATTTCGGGAAATTGTTGTTCTTATGTTTTTCAAATGATCATTCCAGTTTAGTTGTTCATTAATGTAAACACCGAGAAATTTGGTACAAGTTTTTCTTTCCAACAAGACATCATCTAGTTTTACTTTAGGAGTTTGTACTCCACGAGACTTTCTACCTTTAAAGTGAATATAATTCGTTTTTTGCACGTTGAGAGACAGCATATTGCTCCTAAACCAATTGGTTAATTTGGGTAGTTCATTATTAATTGTATTTTCAAGGATATTGATATTATTATGAGATAAGAAAACACTTGTGTCATCTGCAAATAATATGTAATTTAGAGTGGTAGACACATTGCAAATATCATTGACATATATCAAAAATAACAAGGGGCCTAATATTGAACCTTGTGGAACACCACATTTTAGAAATGACACAGCAGAGTTGACAGAGTTGTAGGATGTGTATTGCCTTCTGTTAGAAAGGTAGCTAGAGAACCACTCCAGAGCAATGCCTCTGACTCCATAATGTTGTAGTTTACATAGCAGAATTGAGTGGTCAAGTGTGTCAAAAGCCTTGCTCAGATCCATGAACACACCAATAACATGCTCACGAGCGGCCAGGGCACTAGACACATGGTCATAAAATTGCAACAATGCAAGGTCAGTTGAGTGAGACCTTCTAAATCCATACTGGTTAGGGTTAAGAAGTTTATGTTTCTCAAGATAGCTAAAAAGTCTATTATACACGATTCTCTCAAGTATTTTTGAGAAACTTGATAATATTGAGATTGGCCTATAGTTAGCGATGTTTGAGGGGCTATCTTTTTTATGCACAGGAATAACCTTTGCCAGTTTGAATGAAGAAGGAAATACACCACTTGATAAAGATAGATTACAGATGTGCACAAGAGGTGTTAAAATCGAACCTATGATCTGCTTCAAGAATGAGGAACTAATTCCATCATGACCAAGGGATTTACTATTTTTTAAAGAACACGCAACATTAAGTACTTCAAGATAATCAGTTGGCTTGAGGAAAATAGAGGATTGAGACTGCCCTGGCAGATATTGCTTAAAATTTGTTCCTGCTGTATTTATTTTCTTTGCTTGATTTGGGCCCAAGTTGGTAAAGTATTCATTGAACACATTAGCAATATCTCCTGCAGAAGTTATCTCACGATTCTCATATACAAAATTTTGGGTGTTTTCAGTCTTATTTCTTTTACACAAAATATCTTTAACAACTTTCCATGTAGATGACATATTTCCTCTTGTCTTATCAAATTGCCTAGTGTAAAATGTACTGCGCGATGATCTTATTATCGACGTTAATTTATTTCGGTATTTTTTATATTTCTCGATATTCTCTCGAGTTGGTTTCCTCAAACTTCTTTTGTATAGGGTATTTCTTCTTTTGATAGACTGTAGTATCCCCCTGGTAATCCAGGGATGTTTACCAAAGCTCTTATTATTTGATTGAATGAGAGGGATATTCTTATCAAAATAATCATAGAATTTACTCCAGAACAGTTCAAAAGACTTATCAACATCTTCACATACCAACACGTCGGACCATTCTTCAGCCAGGCAATCGTTGTTTAGATTGGAAATATTATCCTCTGTCAAGATTCGTCTCTCTATATTCCCCTTTTCCTTACGGCCATTAATTAGTAGATCACGAATCATGCAGAACACAGGTAGATGATCAGAAACTTCACAATAGAACAAACCAGATTGTGAATGACTTTTAACAGTTTTTACAAAAATATTATCTAACAGCGTCGAAGTTCCATTACATATTCTCGACGGTTTATCAATCATTACACTGAAGGCATTGGAATCAAGTATATTATGGAGACGGCGAGTACTAGCATTTTTCTTTAGTAAATCTATGTTGAAGTCACCCATTACACATGCAGATATATTCGACGAATTAATAGCTAACATCAACAACTCAAGATCAGTAAAGAAACTGTCAACATCTGAGTTTGGTGGTCTGTATACTACACACACAATGAAATTTTTCTCTGCTGGGAGGTCAACCTCGATACATAAAAGCTCTGCACTTTGACTGGGGAAGGAAAGATCATGCCTGATTTTGAATGATAAATTATCTGAAATATACATGAGAACGCCGCCACCACGTCCATTTGGCCTATCCTTGCGGACTAGATTGTATCCTTCTAAGGTAAAAAGCGGTGGAGAAAGAGCATTTAACCATGTTTCAGATAAACCAATTATTGAGCAATTGAAATTCAATGAAGACAATAGAGCATTTATTTTTTCATAATTTTTAGAGAGACTCCTGGCATTGCAGTGCAAAAAACTTAAACATTGCGATTGAGAACGTTGAGCAGAGACAGGGTTGAATTCATTTGGTGCATAATACCTACAATCAATGCTTTGCTGTAAACAATATTCTTCCAACATCATTTATTGACAGAGACTGTATGCCTAACAAACCCGACAATTGCCTTTGCAAATCTGGGCATGATAGAGATCAGAGTAGAATTAAAGGCAAAGAAAGTGAGAGAGAGAAAATTAAAAACAACAAGTTGTGGATATATTCTATATACATCACAAATACTAAAACTAAAACTAAAACAAAAACCGAAACTAAAAAAACTAACAGACATGGCAAAAGGCAATAGCAATGCCATGATCACAAATATATTTAAGGCAACAGATAACATAGCAAGAGAAAAGAAAGATAGTATAACCTCTCCTGGCATGTATTATATTCATTTCTCAAAAGTATAGCTAACACAGATTGCATCAGAAGAATCTTAATCTATAGCACAAATAAGGTCTTGGGGAGAATGACTCACTCCACAGCAGGTTCATCCATAAATCAAATAAACAAGGGGCCTTGTCCTACCAACCAGTTTGTGTGGTCTACAAATAGTGTTATACGAAGTAAAAAGGGCGCTTATCAGAAGCAAAAAGGTCACTTATCAGAAGGAACAATTAGAACGCTTAGAACACCATTAGAACGGAAATGGGCACTAATTAGATGGAAAAGGGGCAATTATTAGATTTCATAAGGGGCAGTAATGTCTGGGGTTAAAGGGGGCACTTATCAGATTCAAGGTAAAAGGGCACTTATTAGAAAGAAAAAAGGCACTTTACGAGGAAAAGGGGCACTTTGGGGTACTTGAAAAAGTGGAGGGCACTGTGCCTCCCCCCCCCCCAGGAGCGCCGCCTCTGTTCCATGGGGGTCTTCAATTGATACAAGAATGTGTTGAAGGTGGAACATTATGAAAGTAACGTACTGAACATAGTTCAAACGCTAAGATGTTCAAGTCTATTCTTTTTTGGGGTCATCCGTATTTTGGGCTAGAAATCCATGCATACGAACCCTAAAAGAAGGCAGAAAAATAAGAAAAAGAAGAAGAAGAAGAAGAAGAAGAAGAAGAAGAAGAAGAAACAAGAAGAAGAAGAAGAAGAAGAAAAAGAAGAGGAAGAGGAAGAAGAAGAGGAAGAAGAAGAGAAGAAGAAGAAGAAGAAGAAGGACGTATACATGGGGAGAATTGAGAGAGAGAGAGAGAGAGAGAGAGAGAGAGAGAGAGACGGGGGGTATACGGGCGACAGTTAAAAAATAAACCCAAATGCCTTAAATGGTTGTATAATACTCCGATACTTTCCTTTTTTCACGTAGCATCTTAAGTTTTTGAATCAGAGTTTCTCGTCCGGATTTTTCAAAAAGGAAGAGGATGGAGGAGTGGATGAAAATATAGATAGATAAAAAGAGAGAAAGAGAGTTTGCTTGTCAGAGATTTTTGGACTTAAAAAGAGACACTGAAATGCTGAGGACCTTTTTTTTCCCCAGGTGCCTGCAATGCCCCCTCAATATCTGGGCCCACCGTACGCCATTATGGCGCAAGATAACAATACACCATCTGGATAATTTCATATCGATATGTCGACAAAGAAAATGCTCACTATATACGCAATGAAGGACGATTATTATTGATCCTCTCCTAAAAGAGATTGTGATCTGAATTATGCATGTGCAGAAGCTTTATACCCGTTGTTATTCCGATTGCGTTATTATAACGCAATTGGAATAACAATGGGTATTACACTATATTTGCACTGTTCATTTTGCTTTCACTTAAAAATCCCCCCCCCCAAAAAAAAAAAAAAACTCCAAACAAACAAACAAACAAACAACAACAACAAACAACAAAAGAAAAAAAAAAAAAAAAAAAAAAAAAAAAAAACATTAATGTCGCGTCATAGACCGCGTCCAGTCCCTGACTCAATACCACGTCAGCAAAATGACGCCTCGTGCATGTGGAAGGGTTACATGTGGTTTTGCCGAAGGTTCATAATTCCGAAAGTTCGAATAATGAACCTTCGGAGTTAGCATGAAATGTTCGGAATTATGAACCCTATTTCATTTTCAGAATTATGAACCCCTGCAATGGGAAATTTGTGTTACGGAATTACGAACCTTCGGAAAAACGAGTACCCCGGCCGCCCCCTTGTGGAACATGCAGGCATTGTAGGAACGGAATCATGCCTCTTTTAGATCGACTAACTAAAAGCCAAAATAGTCTAAATTCTCAAAAGTCTTCGCTAAAAGCCGAGACCAGTCGTTGTTAAATACAATTTCGTTGGTGTTATACTTCAGAGATCATTAAGTTGGGTTCTGGTCAAGCGATTACATTATGAAAGAAGCAATTGGGAAATAAGAATTGGTGTACACTGTGAGGTTTTGGAATAATCAAAGATGACAAGAAATTAACTCAATCTTTACTGAAAGTCACATATACTGCATACTGTAGTACCGTGCAAGGGAGTCGCAAGAACATGTGACACCCAAATTTGCTGACAAAAATGCTGCACCCTAATCCCCCACACTCACACACACAGACACACACAAACAATAATAAAAGAAAATCACATATGTACAGATCTTGATCATACAGGCCCATTTTCGCAAGGAGGGGGCTGACGCCTTTTGCCCGAATATCAACTTTTCAATTTCTAAAGTTTTTTTATTTTAATTTTTAAAAAAACTTTTCGTAGAGAAAATGTACAGAAGTTACATACAGAAGTTACATAATCATCTGGACACCTCGCTGCCGATCAAACAATACGTGAATATTCTGCCACCTTACTTCGTTGCCCGAATATGAAGTGGTGATTGCCCGAACTTGATCGGAACTTGGAAAATCCTCGAGGGGGGGGGGGGGGGGGCGGGGGTACCGCAGCCTATATATTGCCGAAGGGGGGACACCTTTTTGACCGAATATTATCTTTCAAGTGTTTTTGAATGACCAATTTTTCCTATGCCATTCCCCTCTTCCCTTCTTCCCCTTTCTTCCCCCTACCCAGGCGCGTAGACAGGGGGGCGATGGGGCGGTCGCCCCCCCCCCCCAAAAAAAAGCGAGAGCGAGAGCGAAAAAGTAGGGGGAAGTGAGAGAAAAAAAAGCCTAAAAGTTGCTACGAGCCGTTATCTTTCTATCCAAATTTGCTAAAACGGCAAAGTTTCCCTTTATCTTTCTCTCAAATTTGCCAGAATTGCCCCTACCCTCCACCTTTTTCGCCAATCGATGGAGTGGGGGCGTAGTTGCCCCGTGTCCCCGTATAGCTATAGTTAGCTACGCCACTGAACATGTCAAATACTCATCATGTTATTTTTTGTCTTCTTATACGATGTTATAGAATGTCACATCCATGTGGGCATGCCGCATACAGGATGGCCTTGCTTTGTGCACTAAGTATCTGCATCATGACAGGTGTGTGGTACAGTGATACACTGTTGACAAATCGTCTTGTTGCATTACAACCTCTGCCGATTCAAAAAGTAAGAATGCTCGAATATTTCATGTTTCAATTAACTAACTTATGCAATATCCCTCAACATAATAGACCAAGAACGTTTATACATTTGTAATTTGTATCAAAATAAAGTCCTGAATCAAGTACTGTTGATTTTTGCATAATAATAACAGAAGTAATAATGATAACAAAAATGATAACGAAAATAATATTAGTAATAATAATAATGATAATAATAACAATAATGATAAAAGTAATATTTATTATATTAACAAAGATAATAATGCACGATTATGACCAAGTGCATATCTACGTGCTAAAAGTAAAAGATAAGCGAGGTAAAAAGGAAAGATGGAGGTACTTCAGTAATGGACACATAAAAGTTGGGTAAACATGCAGGAATTTTGGCCTTGTTGGATGAACAAGTGAATTTTAGGTACATAATGGATTTCCACATGATGTATGCATTATTTTGTTTAGGACATGGCATCACGTGACGTGGGGAAAACATCACCTGTTGAAAAAGAAATGTCCCAAAGTCATCCTTTATGTCCGAATCGAAAAAGGAGAACTTTTCCTCATTTCTCTTATCCCTCCGCTACACCGAGACAATGGCAAAAGAACGAGCATACCACCAACAATACTTTTACCCGGTATTCAGTCATCAATCCCAAGGAATCCTATTCCGTATGCGACGAGCTAGAACTCCTGATCGAAGCTCGGAACGGCTACGATGAACCGAAGTCGTACGGTGGAGATTTGTTTCGAGCGAAGATCTTCACCCAGAACGGATCTTTCACTGCAGGTTCGGGGACAGATGGCGAAGTGGTCGACCTCGGGAATGGGAAGTACAGTGCTTTCTTCATCCTTAAATGGTCCGGTACTGTCCGAATCAATGTCACGTTGGTTGCGTCTGCTGAGGCCATATTTGTTCTACATATCCTGAGAGAAACGCTGCAGCCTCGCGAGAGTTATAAGGGGAAATTCAGCAAGAGGATAGGTGAAAGAGATCTAGAAGAAGTGGTTAGATGTAACCATGTACCCGTAGACGGATTGGTAATTTATTAAGATTTTACTTTGCCTGTAGCACATAGGTATCATTTGCTGACGTAGATCGAATGCGTCAGCAAGTGAAACAGTCCTTGACGCGCATTGAGAGCGGAAATCGTGAAACGGTCAATGCAAAATTTACAAATTCGAGTTGAATGCTTGAATGCCGACATGATGCATTTATTTCCCTCATACACTGAGCGGTAAGTCAATCGAAATGACGCCTCGGCTCGTGACGTGAGCATGCAACGGGAAAGTAATACTGGGGCGCAAGTGTTCGCTTGTAAAGTCCGTCCTTGTTTACACCATTTTCTTACGAAATCCACTTTGTTTTGTACAAAATGCAATTCCGTTCACGAAATTTGTTTCGACCTAAACGAAATGGATTTCGTAGTGACGAAATACACTTTGTGTGGTACGAAATGGATTCCGTTGCGACGAAATCCATTTTGTGTGGTACCTAACGCAATTCCGTACACGAAATACATTTCGTACCATACGAAATGGCTTTCGTTGAACGAAATCCATTTTGTGTGGTACCTAACGCAATTCCGTACACGAAATACATTTCGTACCATACGAAATGGCTTTCGTTGAACGAAATCCATTTTGTGTGGTACCTAACGCAATTCCGTACACGAAATACATTTCGTTGCAACGAAATTTATTTCGTGCGCTACTTAGCGCAATTCTGTACACGAAATGTATTTCGTGGTACACCCAAATCCATTTTTTCTGTGTCTGTCAAGTAAGGGATATAAGAAGGTCGCTGATTGGCTGCCGCGTTGATCGTGCTTTGCTACGACCACGTGCCACTGATCTGTACGGAAAGATTTCTCTCCGTATATCGTGCCACGTGTACCTTGGACTGGGATGCTACATCAAACTCGGATACAAGTCGACTTGCCACCGAGTTGTCTCGGCATCCCTTAACTTTAACCATGAGGAGAGAGCGACAAGAACTGCGTTGTGGCACTATTTGCTTCATAAAGGGGTACTCCAGGCTGAAAATTATGTCATTTGAATAGACAGAGTAAAAGAGGTCGAAACAAATTTTGTGAACGGAATTGCATTTTGTACAAAACAAAGTGGATTTCGTACGAAAATGGTGTAAACATGGACGGACTTTACAAGCGAACACTCAGCGCCCCATACGGGAGGCCGGGACGTGCACATGAGGCGACATTTCATTGTGTTATTATATAGTTGCGTTAATCGAGCCTGTGAAGGCACTTTAATAATCCATATAAGCTGTAGCTATAAAAAGTTATTGTTTAAGAGCTCTGTTCATTTTGCAATCATTTTTTAAACGATAGGCCTATCACTCTTTCATCATGTAAAATGCCGCGTAAACAAAAAGTACCAGTCACTGACGCCGTCCTACGCAGGCAAATAGCCTCATGTGCATCGGGCTTTGTGTATTTGCAGGTTGCCAAGGAATGTAGGCCCTGGCCCTATATGTACATACGGTACCAAATTTAAGCCCGTTGCGCACGAGGCTCTATATTCGCGCCATCTATGTTCGCGCCATTCAAGGACGTGCATTGTTTAGGAAACTGGGGCCCGTTGCACAAAACTTGCGTTTGAACGCAACTCGGGGAAAATCAAACGCAACTTTATTTTCAGCCAATCAGAAGTGGACATTAAGGAGTTGCGTTTGATTTTTAGGAGTTGCGATTAAACGCAAGTTTTGTGCAACGGGCCCCATGGGGCCCCATGTACAATAATATATTCGTTAGGAGCAGCATCGAAGGCTCTTGACATCCTCTTTGCTCGGTGCTTACATCATTGGGCAAGATATATGTCCCTCTCGACAAATCAAATGGGTACTTGCTATGATGCCATCGCTTGCCATGCCATGCTGTGGTTTTACATAGGGCCCGCCGGGGTGGGGAGTTATCGCATTTTAATTATTAAGGAGCTAGTTTACCTAAAAAAGAAGTGAATCTCTGAAAACCACCAAAGAAATTTTGTTTTAATGATGTTTATGTGCTCTTACCTATATAATACAGACGTCCACATGCAACCTGTCTGATGATAGTGTGGGATTGACATGGTATTGCCAAAAACCCAAATCACCCGAGCTCTCCTGTGTAGATTCATGGACGGCGGTCATTTGGGATAGGAAATTTGGAGAAGAGATAATAGGCCGTGCCATCAGCAGGCGATCGTCTGTAGCTTATCGGTAAGTGGTGTGTATAGCTACGGGAGGGCAAGGAGGAAAGGGGCATGTGCCTCCGCAATCGAAAGAAAATCGATTAAAAGGGGGAAAAAGAGAAAAGAGAGGAAATTGAAAAGGAGAGGGAACTATGATATGGCCCCTTCCACAACCTCTCTCTCTACTAGTTCGTGGCCTTAATTGTTAAGACGGTGACCGGTAATTTTTCATCAAATCGACTTCCGTTTCATCGTTTGGGAAAGAAGATCCTCTTGTCTTGTC
This sequence comes from Heliocidaris erythrogramma, assembly GCA_025617745.1. Lineage (NCBI taxonomy): Eukaryota > Metazoa > Echinodermata > Echinoidea > Camarodonta > Echinometridae > Heliocidaris > Heliocidaris erythrogramma. Next base: position 5,154,818 of record CM046860.1, on the reverse strand, counting down.
TTCTTGTCCAGGTGTGTGTGTGTTTCCATGTAAAAGAAAGTCTATACTTGTCTTGTCAAGATCTGGGGAGGGTTTTATCAAGTGTTTTATCAAGTGTTTTGCCAGGGATTTTTACCGACAACTGTTATACGCTACTGAAATCCTTGCATATGATTGACTAAGAGCATCTTTGTCGGTATATTACTGACAAAACACTTGATGAAACGCTCCCCTGAGATCTATCAAATCTTCTCGAAACAGATACAATAAAACTGCTGAATGTAGGATACCGTCTTCTTTTTTCCTGTCCCGAGAAAGCATGCGAGATGCTTCTTATACCCTTCCAAATTTAATGATCTTATTATTTATTTATTTATTTATTTATTGCTATCTAGCATTCCAGTTCCAATCTCGGGCTTTCCTGACCACGTGACAGTAAACGGCCTATCAGGTGAATTCATAAAACAGTTGGATGGTTTCCCAGTGTGTGGCCAACATAAAGACCGCATTCAAGTCATCCCGTGGGTGGCGGGATTCTACAAGAATGATCGTTGGTTTCCTCCTTTCTGCATAGTGAAGCGCTTCCCAACAGATATCGAGATGAAGAAGTGTCTCAGGAACAAGAACATCTACTTTTATGGTGATTCAACCATCAGACAGGTCTATTCTACTCTGGCTAGGACAATTCTTGGGGTCCGTGTTTTCTGGGTGATGCCTGGTCAGCTTGTGGAAATCGACAACAGATACGAATCCGAACACAACATCCATTTGCATTTTGGATTCCATCACGTTCCTATACGTCACGCTGTGTGGCATAACATAACCGAACTCCGATTTGTTGCGAATGAACTGGACAGGATCGGAACTAATGAGTCTGCTGTTGTAGTCATATGCCTTTGGGCGCATTTCCAATATCTTTACAAGTCCTTTTACGAGCAGCGTATCAAGTCCATTGCTGACGCTGCGCAGAGACTTCTCGACAGAAATCCCAAGGCCATCGTCATGTTTAAGGGTGGAAACACTAATAACCCATTCGGAGAGCTAGTCCCGTCTTTAAATGACTACTACGCCAGAGACAATGAGGAAGCCCTGAGACGCATTCTGAAATCCTATCCAAAGATCCATTTTCTGGACGCGTGGGATATGAGTAAAGGACAGATTGCCCTTGCGGAAACTCACCCACCTCAGCCACATGTATCAAATTTGATTGACCAGATATTGACAATAGTTTGCCCTAGTTCTGTATGAAAGTTTTGTGCACTGTTAATTCTTTCACTTGAAAAGGTTTAATGCTTTATACTCTATTGATTACTTCATGTATGGGCGAAGTGTGTGATGCAAATGGGTTACTTTTTCAAGAAGAAAAATGCAGACTTGTCTTCCTATTGCATGTTGATATCAAAATTACTTGTTACCCTCTTTGTATTTACATTCTCTCAGATATAAGACTTACGAAATCTTCTGTTATACTGTATGTTTGATGACTTCATTCAGATAAAACGAAATATTATTGTATCTACTTATATAAATGTATTATGATTACATTTATAGACAAGACAAAATGGCTTTCATTATTAAAGCGAGTTACATACACTATACCTGTTCGATCGTTGTGAAATGTTTCCTTCATGTATATGATTTCATTAAGATAATAAAGAAAAGGAGTCCTTATGTAGCATAAATATATTCATACCCATCGACACACATACTAGCTTCATAACCTCCTTTGTCTCTACATTTTTTCTGGAATAGTTACACACGCACACCCCCCCCACACACACACACCCACACCCACGCACGCAATGCATGTCATAAAATCATTAACGATGTTTCACAATATTACAATATAGGCCTACTGTAAGTATAATGATGACGATAATATTAATAATAATAATAATAATAATAATAATAATAATAATAATAATATCGGTTTTCCCGCTCATTTTCGTTAAAACGTCAACCAATTTTATAAAATGTGCATTCAATTTCGTCCGGGACACTTTGGAATGTGCGAATGCTCCTTTCAATTTCGTCTTTGGTCGATCAATTTCGTTAAATCTTCATTCATTTTCGTTATTTGTGTACCCATTTTCGTCAATTGCAAATCAAATTCGTCGGTCACAGTGGCTGGGTAAGATAAAGCAGAATCAATTTCGTCTATGTGCATTCCTTTTCGTCAGAATTTCAATCAAAATCGTCACTCAGACATACAGTGTAATTAATGTTGTGATTCTTGCGTTTACTTGCAACATTTCAGTTGATTCAATCATAAAAACACATTTTCTGTTTACAGCACACACAACCTCACTCATATCTTCACAATATCCACTTCAATTATGCTCACACATAATAAAATTTCATTAAAGGCAATATGATAGGATGCAACTGAAGCAGTGTATATTCTCCAAACATAAATGAATATACAACATAAAACATGGGAAACATAATATTAATAGTTCGTGGTTAAGTGAAAACTTTCCATAAACATAAAATCTGCCCATTTCTGAATTACATGACATGAACATAATACGTTTTTGTTTAATTATATATGATAATGCAAAATAATTTCTAAGCGAAAGTAAAAAGTGGTTAGAAATAAAAAGGCCATATCAAAATAAAATCCATAAAGCAATTGACAGGTCTGACGAATTTGAATGACAAAATAGTGAATATGTGTGACATAATGACGAAATTGATCCTACCATTCCGCACTCGCTTGGCGGCAGAGACGAATTTCAGTGACAATTGACGAATTACAATGCCTAATGTTTGAATTTGGTTGACAATTGACGAATATGAATGACAATGTGACGAAATTGAACTTAGGATTTGAACACAGAAAAAATCTCCAGACGAAATTGAATTGAAAACTGACGAAATCGAATGGAGAGGTGACGAAAATGTGCAGGAAAACCTACAATAATAACAATAATAATGATGATAATAATAAATTTGAAATAATAATATAGGTTTTCTCGGCCAATTTGCATTTTTTCAGTCAGTTTAATGAATCGCTCATTCAATTTATCAAAAACATCGTTTACAGCATCTTCTGTCGTTCGTACGATTCTCACTGTTCGTACGAACGCCGTTTAATTTGCAAGAACAACTTAAGACCTTCTTGAGAAACGAAGTGATTTTCGGTTATACAATGGCCCTAGAGTTCGTACGTTTTCGTAAGAATGCCTTGCGTTATTCTTTCGTCAGACTTACGGCCATCTTACGATTTTTGTTGTCGCAAGATGGTCGTACGAATTTTTGTATCTTTTGTCGGGTTGCAAAAAGGCGCTGCCATGACAGGAGATACTTCCTCGTCAAACACCATGAACAGAGTTTGGCTTTATACCCCCTATAAAACTCAGCAACTGCACAAATTGTGTACCTATACATCTTACGCGCACCTTACGAACACCTTACGAATGCCGTAAGAGCCCTCTATGAACAACTTAAGGCGTTCTTACGATCATCGTAAATATTTTAGTCCTCTAGAATTGTCTCTTGACCCTACAAAATCTTACGTGGTTCTTACGACGTTCGTATGACAGCCTTACGAAGAGGGGATTTCGTAAGACGTTGAAAAAAAATCTTGGACAAGACCATCGACCAGGCTGCGAACTTATGAACGTTCTCCGAACGCTCTACGAACGCTGGTTTCGTACGGCCTTCTCGAGAAGATCTTACGAAATGGTCTAAAATCGTTTGTACGGCGTTCGTAGCAGTTCTTAATGGTGTTTGTGACCGAGGCAGAAAGACGATTTTGGTTACGAATCCGGCCGAATTTACGTCGTAAGTTATTCGTGTCGATTCGTAAAGGCATTCGTATCTATTCGTATCAATTCGTAAAGATTCGTACGTTCGGGTGACCTTTAGGAAATTTTTGAAATGCATGAAAAATTTGTAATTTCGAAAGTAATTCGTAAATGTTCGTATTTTATTCGCAAGTATTCCTAAATTGTTCTTAATGTTCGTAAAAAATTCGTATCCAATTACGATTACATTAGCCTTACGAATGAAGGTCTGAATTCACGAAGAATTTACGACAACAAACGAATGGACGACGTATATACGAACTTCTTAAGAAGTGGATAGGAATAGTTTACAACAAATTTCCGAACTTGTTGCGAATAATAATGTCATTCTTGAAATCGTATATTTGATTCGTAACAATTCGTATATGTTTACGAAAGCATACGAATGTATACGAATATGGTTACGAATCGTTACGAACTACACGAATACTTTACGAATTATTTAGGAATATTTTACGAATAATTTACGACATATCGCGACCACGTGACCGTCGGGTATATATATATATAGCCCCGGTTCCAGGGCTTTTCTCATGAAAGTATCATCTTTCTGTAGATAGGGGGAAAGGCGAGTAACCATTTCATGGAACAGGTCAGGTGTGACACGTAGAAAGTTTTTGTACCCCTTCCGGTCTTCTCTATGCAATTCGGCCAATAACTTCTCATATTGTCCATATTCAGGCCTGCGCAATAGCCAGGATTTCACCCATACAGATCTTTTTGTTGGTTTTTTACATTTTCTTTATGTCTATCCTTCTGTGTAGACAGAAGGAGTTGTGCTGCTCCCAGAAGATAACATTCTTCCTCAAGGAGTAGAGCAGCTTGTGTGTCAGCATCAATATCCATTGTAGTGCAATGAGTGGATAACACACCCCGGACGCTAAATTTTTTTTCCCACGAACTTTTTGTCCCTTTCCTCCCTGGCGCATGCACACCTGATCCTTTCCGATCTAAATCAATTTCGCAATCATAGGGTTTATTCCGTAAGCGATATAATGACGGTTGCTCCCAGCGTCTTGCTGTGGCGAGATGCGTTAGCCCTCGGACATTTAACCTGAGGTATGTGGGTTCGACTCTCAGTTTGGACATTACAAAAATAACGTCTTGTATTTTTATTTTTGCTAAAAGTAGGATGAAACTTTGAAACCCCATCCAACTCCAAGCATTGTACGGCTATTTCAAAGTTGCGCATGCGTCAAGGACGATAGTGACAAAAAGTTCGTGGGAAAAAAAAGTTCGCACCCCGGACCTCTTATATATATAGGGCCAGACAAAGCTTGACCATTTGACCCATGTGACCATCTCTGACCAAAAACGGGTGTCGAATGTCGCCAAAGAATCGCAAAGCTCTCTTAAATCTGTCGCAAGTGTCGTAAACAATCGTATAACATCCTAAACTATTCGTGTATGTTCGTTCAAGTTCGTATTTTTTTCTTAAAGTTTCGTATTATATTCGTAACATTTGTTTACGAATCTTCGTAATCACGACGTAACTTTGTCTTGTTTGTCGTAAATTTGTCGTAAATTTGTCTTGTATGTCGTAAACTATTCGTAACTTAGACAACGATTAACACGATCAATACAAATATATGGATCGTGAGGTTCGTATTCAGATTCGTCTGAATTCGGCCAAGTGGGAACTAGGCTTAAGTCATTTAATTTAGCGTTTCGTGCAAGGGATTTCGCATTTGTATCATTCAAATTCATTTCCGTGCATTCAAATTAGCGCGTATACAGTGCGTATAAAAAAAAACGTTACACGTTTGAAAAGTCTGTCAGAAAATAATTTCAAAATATTTAGAAGATTTTTACATGTAGAGAGATGCCCAATAGTCTCATCTAACAAGTGCTACTAACAAAAAAAAATTTCTTTCACGATTGGGCGAACACTGACTGTTTTGAAAGAAGTGGGAAAATTAAACCAGCAGTCCGAATAAGTACTCCCATTCATACAAATTGCTCTTTGCCATAAATTTATGATTACGTTATGATAGTCTAGGAATTTTGTGTCACTTTTCTATCATTTTAATGATTTCATTGCTTTATGCATGAGTGAGAATTAATGATGTGTAATTACTTCAAAATCCTTTTGTCCATGCAGAGTGTGAAAAATGGCCTGCGCCAAATTGAAAGAAGAAGGAAGATTAAACAAGTAATCCGAATAAGTACTCCCATTCAAACAAATTGCTCTTTTGCATAAATTATGATTATGTTATGATAGTCTAGGAATTTTTGTCTCAATTTTCTATCATTATTTCAATGATTTCATTGCTTTTGATATGCATGGCTGAGAATTAATAATGTGTAATTAAATCAAGATCTTTTAAGCACAGTATTCACAATACACAGACATATTAAAACCCCATGCCAATCATTCATTCAAGAAGTACCAAATTAATCAATCTTCAAATCATTCAACAAATTAATCATTCAATCAACTATCAATCAATAAACCAATTAATCAAAATCAACCGATAAATCAGTTATTCAGTCAGGCAGTGATTCAGTAAGCCAGTCAGGTGTCAATCACTCAAACAATGGATCAGTCAGTCATTCAACCATTCAGTCACTCAACCAACCAAACAAGCAGTCAGTTAATCAACAATCAATTACTAGTAAATTGATTTATCAATTAATAAATCATTTAATTTGACCAATCATTTGAAGAATATATATAGGTTTTCCCGGCCATTTTCGTCAACTTTTCATGAAATTTCGTCGGTAATGCACTGAATATTGTTGGTTCCTGTCCATCACAATACCACTTTCTCGTTAGATCTTGTCACTACAGCACAAACACTCACCATTATAAAACTGAAGAAAAATGGCTGTCAATGCACAAAATCGAAGGGGTAATTACACCAAAACTTCAAACCAAGATCGGAACAGAATTATTAATGGGGGTGGCCTAGACCCAAATAGGCCATTGATTTCACTGGCATCCTTGTTAATGTTATTTTTAGTAAATGGCTATATTTTTTTTTCTTTTCCTAATTCAAGCAGCCCTCCCCACTGCGCTACCTTTGTCTTCATGAAAAAACATACGATTTAGATCAGCAGCCAAGGTGGGAACAATCGAGGGGGAAGGTTTTTGTCTGTGATAACTTCCTAAAGTAAACATTCTCTCTGTACATCTGACTGACTTTCATGAATCGGCTTTGCGAGCTGCGACGCTCGGTTATGTCGTTTTTTGTTCAAACTCGGCTGCGTTCCCACAAACATTGAGGTCGCCATGGCGATAAGTAACTGTTATTCTTCAAGTCTCATGTATTACATTTATGTTACCCTAGCCCAGGTATGATGTTTGAATTAAAGAAGATTTTAGTTAGATCATCAATAAAGGATGAATTTTTCAAGAATGACCTGGTCAGAAAGTTGTTAAATTTGTTCAAGGACTCCTTGCACGGCTATGGATATATTTTGAAATTGACCGTGCAAAGAATGTTGGTTTATGATTATGGAACAATCATTAAACGTGACTTCCTATAATTTCTTGGGTATTGCGTATCTCTCACGTTTCATTTGTGAATTCTCAGGGAAATCCCCTATATTAGACCAATAATGAAATATGGGCCACCAAAACGATTGCTCTTTGTCTTGGCCTGCATGTTGACTGTTTTTGTTATTGTTCATTTACACCCTTTTGCTGCCGCCCATAGTACACCAGTGGTTTAAACCGTTTTTTGTGAATTTGAGCATTTTTTCAATCTTTTTTTGTACCACTATTGCCTGATTTCAAAATGTTACTCATCTCTAAGGACTTGATTCACTGAAAAAATGAGTGATATTACATTTGCGTTCTTCAATAAGTTGAAGGTGTCCGTGATAAAAATCGTGTGTACATTTTCAACAACTTCTTAAGGTATCCTTCCTGTAAGAGACGCTAATTCCAATAGTTCACTGTAAATGCTCTGAATTCCAGTGTCAACTTTCTCTTTGTAAACTATCACAAACATGAGAGAGCATTTGATGAGTTTTTCTTGGTATTGTATATGTCTTTTGTTTGCTTGTGTGTTGTGTTGTTGTTGTTGTTGAAGTGAGTGGAATATTAATGATACTTGACAAAGACAAACGGGTACCACGTGCTGTGCAGTCACATGACATTCTCTGGGCTATTCCACTGTGCAGTGAGGGGGTGCTTACCTGTTTTCTCGTCCTCGTCTTGCCCGTTCTCAGTTTGATGTACCTTGCGATAAGTTCATTTCGACCTGGAAGGAGAAAGGGTGAGGAAAGTTTTTAGACTGTACAAACAACATGAAATGCAATCAATCTTACAAATAAAACATGTTCATATCAGAAATCAATTAACGATTAAAAGGATAGTTGCTGTTTGGAAACCCAGGGGTGGATCCAGGATTTTGAAAGGGGGGGGGGGGGGGGGGGGGGCACAATGTTTCAAAGACTTTTTGAGCTGCCATGCTGCTGCAAAAAAGAAGTCATCCCCCTCAAAAAGAGGGGGTCACAGGTTTGGGGTTGTCTACTACACGTATGCCACTTGGGTTTCAAGGGGGAGCACAGGCCAGCCCAACTAACAATCGGACGTTTTCTGAACGTTCTAAAAACGTTCCAAGTTAGTTCTTTGGACGTTTCGTAAAAACGCTTTTGGACGTATTTTTGTGGAAGGTTTTGGACGTTTTTAGAACGTTTTATTGGACGTTTTTAAAACGTTTTTTAAACGTTATAAAACCATTAAAAAACCTTTTATGCATTTGCTTTTCAGTCGAAGGACCTGCAGAAAACCTTTAGACGTTTTGAAAACGTTTTGAAAACGTTTTGAGAACGTTCAGGAAACCTTTTAAGAACGTTGAGAAAACCTTTTATGAACGTTCAGAAAACAATTTAAGAACGTTCAGAAAACCTTTTAAGAACGTTGAGAAAACCTTTAAAGAACGTTGAGAAAACCTTCAAAGAACGTTCAGAAAACCTTTTAAGAACGTTCAGAAAACCTTTTAAGAACGCTCTGAAAACATTTTATGAACGTTCAGAAAACCTTTTAAGAATGTCCAACATGTCCTGCAGACGTCTTAAAAACGTACAGTAAACATTTGAAGAACATCTAGAACGTCCTGCAGATATTAAAAGAATGTGCAGTCAACATTTTAAGAACGTCCGACATAGGGTGTATTTGAATATAAATGCTGGATGACACATTTGATATTTTTAATTTAAATTTTATTACAGTATCAAACACATTTCCAAGATATTTATAAACAAATATTTATTTATATGTATTTGGCCAACCAGTATAACATGGTAACTAATGAACATATTTTAAGTGTTCTAGTAAACTAGGGTTTAAAATATATATAAATTTTTTTCTTTTTAGAATACCTGCTTACTAATATAAACTCTACTGAACAATCTACACATAGCTACTAACTGACAATTGAGTTGAAGAATTGTCTGTTTATATAAATACTCTTACATTTAGGGGTCTATGAATATAAAAGGCAATATATATTAATGAATTTGGCAGTACACATATTCTTACTGAAAGCAATTTTAGTAATTTACAAAAAGATGCACCTACAAAAGATAAACAAAACTTTTCGTAACAAGTCTCAATCTTTGGTAAAATATTTGGTTGGCAGTACGTTTCTTAGTCCCCTCGCGAACTTTGTTCGGCGGGGACAATAAAAGGCAAGATATTATTGAATATAGTGTCAATAATTTGTTAGCACACATACATCAACTTTAGATACAACAAACATGTATAGTCTATACTGAAAGCAATTTTGAAAGATTTACAAAAAGATGCACCAACAAATTGTAAAAGAAAACTCTTCACAATTAGTCTTGATCTGTGGTAAAACAAATCGTGCATTGAATTATTTGTGTCTTTTATCTATGTGAAACAAAAGAACAGTTCATAGTAACAGAAAGTTGCAAATTATCATTTACCACAACAAGTGAATACCAATTTAGCAATGCACCTCAAACAGGATAACTGTAGAAGCTCGACTTTAAAGGGAGCCCGGTGGCCATTGGCTCCCCAGAACCTCATCAAGCTCCTTAAAAAATGTGTGAATAAGCCCGGCTGGTTCCTCAAGTTTTTCTAGTATATTATAATTTAGCATACACTAGCCTATACAGCCGATAATTTACACACTGCATGACTCCCAAAAACTCAATATGGCTCCCTAAAAAAGTGCTAGAGGAGCCCGGATGGCTCCTTACAAAAAAAGGTAAAGGTCAAGCCGTGCTGTATACGCAATATATTTCGCGGGGGTTTTATTTTGGAGAGTCAGATGCTATTCGCGAAATTAACACGCTAAAATATTCACTCCAATCCCTTGATGATACTAGGGACTTTTCGATTTGCACGTTCACTAGTCGACTGCTATATACGTGCGGTAATTCAATGGACTGCTTTGTGTTAACGGTATACGAAGTTGGTGAAGCGAGGCACCACGCTTTGTGCAAGAATCGCTCACTCGTCCACTGCCCTGTGGACGTGTGAGTAGCCTCTTGTCGAGGCCCTGGCGCTGTTGAAATCCTTGGCGATATGGAGGCCAAATTTCTGGCGAGCGAAGCGAGCCAGCAAAACCGAGGCGCTTGCGCCGAGGGCCTCTTGACACCTGATCTGAATTTCTTTTGTATATCATTGTTTTGACGAATATTCCGACCAAATTTTGGTCGGTGAAAATCATCCAATAAGCGCGAGCTACCATGACGTAATGTTAAATATTCATGACTCGACTGCACGCTAGCCCAAAATGGCGTTCAACGTTTCTTCCACTACAAGTGATGACGATATTTGTAAGAGCTTAGAATATGCCGCTAGAATGTTCAAAGGAGAATTAACCTCAAACAATAAAGACGATAGTGTTGAAAGGTGTTATTTATTCCTACTTGTTAGACTATACGGCTTCGCGTCAAAATATACGAGATCGATACGAATCAAGATTTTCTGAGCAAAATTTATCATCTGCTAGCAATATGTATCGTCTGCTAGCAATACATGGGGGCTGCCATTTTTTTATGTGTACAAGAAGATTTTCTTAATCCAAATGCCCAATTGCCTTTTTCAAAATTAAAAACCCATTTGAGATTAAAAATATAGAATAGATATGTCAATTTATTTTTAAACTGAAGATTTCCTTATATATTTCTGTTGAAAATCGATATTCGCTTAATATAAATCTATTTTCTAGATACTGTGACGCAATGGACGGAGCAAATTAATTCAAATTTTATGGATGCTTCTTCCCTGAGCATCTATAGCAGCAAACTATGCATTCACCTGCTTTCGGATAATGGGACTTGAAAAGTCAGAATGCATGCTGCATACTGCTCTGTTTGGCAAACCCAAGAAAATAGATTTTTGTTAAGCAAAACCAGACAATTTAAAAGTATCATTATAAAGATTTAATTTTTATAAATCATGTAAACACCCACTTTATATTTTTCGTCACATATGGGATTTTAGGTAATGAAGAAAAGCAATTTAGGTCTTGGATTCAAAATATCTTCCTGACCGGAACATTTCTCAATGGTTCATGTACAAATCCAAATCAGCAAGAAAATGGCAACCCCCATGTAAATGAGTAGGAGACGATACCGGGTGTTGGAATATCTTTATTTATACCCTTTTCTGATATCTTATTAGAAAATGATTTAGGCCAATAAGTAGGAATATATTACACCTTTCAATATAAGTAAATTTGTACTCAGGGGTTAATTCTCCTTTAAGATTGATAGATTCAAAGATTTGCAAGTTGATGCAATCAAGATGTTTTTGTGAATCTGCCTACTGGCTATGGAAAAAGTGTTATTTTTCATGCGCTACCGCTCTGTGCTGATTACCGCTTTGAATTCGCGAGCTATGCTAGGGCCTAGGCCAGGCGGATCCCCCGGGGCCTTGTCGGGCAGTGAAGTTGCTGATAACTCCTTGGTTACATCAGAATTGATGGAGATGCATCTATTGTTGAACGGTGACTTTTATTGCCCATTCTTAATTATTTGTAAATATATGATGATCTCTTGAGAAATATGTACATTTGTCTTATTTCGAATTACCATGGTTTGTAAGCTAGAGATCGAATTCTTCATAATGTGCTTGTCTGTGAATGTATTTTGAGCAATAGATTTACGCAATCCCCCCCAAAAATAATAGACTAGTCCAGAACTGAAGTAAGAAATCCTTGAGATTTCATTGGCCAATTTGCTGGGCGATCGCCGCGGTTATCTAACTATTCAAGTTTCCATGCACAATTCAGTACGAAATCGTGCCTCATGAATATATAATTCAGGTCGGGTGTTAAGAGGCCCTCGGCGCAAGCGCCTCGGTTTGCCGCCAAGGCTCTTGCACAAAGCGCGGTGCCTCGCTTCACCAACTTTGTATACCGTTAACACAAAGCAGTCCATTGAATTACCGCACGTAGCAGACGACTAGTGAATGTGCAAATCGAAGAGTCCCTATTAGCATTCCTGTTGCGCCGTACCATATTACATTGGAGCACCTATCGGTGCATACCGAACAGTTAGCCCGAACCGCCAGCCTATACTGAAAAAAAAATCATTTCATTATAACTTACTAGTACGCACAGTTTGGTAAGTTTGTTCATACATGTACACTGTACTAGTATCGTTTCGACATAAGTTGAAATTTTATACTTTGTACTAATTTTACATTTTGTACTGGTTACCAGATCGCGAATTTAACCACTCGCGAAAATGTGTGACAGCGGTAATTCGCAAAAATATATGTATGCGAAATATATATCGTATACAGTAGCTTCATCATCCAGTGCACATTATAACTTCTCAAATGGAAGGAGTACATGATTGTATTTACTTTCCTACCAGTTAGATCGCAACTTCTACAGTTACAAAATATGTGACTCATTCCTAGTCAATGTTTTAACTGAAAGTATGGTAAAAAAAAGAAAAAAAAAGAGCAAAAACAAGGAAACTACACTGATCTTAGCTCTGACATCAACTGTAAGCAGCTTTCTGTCTACTGTGTACACAACATTTCATAATTTCTCAATTTTCTGAGTTATACATATCCACATCTATTAATAATATGTTATACATGTATATTTTAGTATGTTCAGGAGAATTCCTTTCTACACAACATACTTTGATTATGAGGATTAGAAAAGAGTAACAAGAAAATTAAAATTTGATATATTGTGTACAAAGTGCACTGAGAGCTGCTCACGGATGTCATCAGCACTGCCAAATTGCACGGCCGAGAGCTATTTACTAAGACAATCTGAAAATGAGTGTAGTTTCTTTTTTTAAATACTGTTCGAATTTAACTTTGATTGAAACAGTAAATTTCAAGGTTAGAGTTCCCCTTTAAATCCGAGTCAAATACTGTCCTATTGATCAACCAAAGATTTAGTTTTAACGCAAGCCAATTTTGGACTTTGCTTCTTCCTTTAAACATGAAATCACTATCATGAGTTGTTAATTGTTACCCCTTTTGATTTGACCAATTCACAGAGTAAATGTGTACTCGCCTAGAAACCCGACAGTGATTGGAGCAGCAAAAATAGGCTTTCAAAATGGGCTTAATATTAGGGCTTAACCAATAATCGCATCTGACAGGCAATATTTTGATGCGTGTGCCGATGAGTTACAGATTCAAAATACAACTTGATTTTTATGTTAACATGTGTAACCCTCCAAAACAGTGGGCAAAAGAGCCCAAAACCACTGCAAAATTCCTACAAAATCTAGAATAACACAAAGTCATTGTTACCTTCTTTCTTATTAGTTATTTATATGACCTATAAATCTGTCATCGTAAGTGAGAAAGTCTGAAAATTATAGAAACTCGCTAGTTTGTAGTGCATGCGGGGGCTGCAATGTTTTTGTGCGTGGTGGAAGCTATACAACAGCCTGAAAATGGTAAGCACATTGTGCCAATTTGAACATCATACAACTGATTATTAATTTTATTTCTTTTTTAATTGCGTAGGTATGAATCGTAAACTATATAATATCTTCAGGTTGTTTTATAAATATTCATAAAATTCCTTTTAGGCTTTCAAAAAAATACAACAAAAAATTCCTTATTGTCACCATCTGCAATCAAGTTGACACACACCCCGTAATTGGCTTGCCAAATACACGCTGAAGTTATGCCTAATTTCAGCTTGTTATCAGCAAGCTAATTACGGGGTGTGTAGATCAGACTGCAGATCGGGACAAAAAGGAATTGAATATCATTTTTTTAAAATCAATTATACAATGTTCAAATTGGCACCAATGTACTCACCATTTCCAGGCTCTTAGCTTCCACCACACTCAAAAACATGGCAGCCTACATGCACTATAAACTTTGAGTTTCATGCATGCATTTTCTATAATTGTCAGACTTTCTCGCCTACGATGAAAAGTTTATAGGACATATGAATAACTTATAGAAGGAAGGCAACTATGACTGTGCTATTTTAGATTTTGTTGGAATTCTGCTTTGATTTTGGGCTCTTTTGCCCAATGAATTGGAAACACATCGGCACATGCATAAAATATTGCCTGTCCGATCAGATTATCGGTTAAGCCCTAATATTAAACCCGTTTTGATCGCCCATTTTTACTACTCATGCAGTCACTGCCAGGTTTCTACTGGCAAGTACACAAGTTTAGAAATTTAATCTTTTAGATTACAATGTGATTCAAGCATGTGATGCATTGCAGGTGTAGTGGGTTGGGTAACCCGACGGCTCCCACTGACAAAAAAAAAATCGGTAAAACTGGATTGGAATCGTATCGGCACGGAAATACCATATCGCCTAACCCCTACTTTATATTAAATTACCCAGATGGAAAAAGCTATCCAATCCTCCATGCCAGAACCTTCTACTTCCACATCATTATGCTTCCTCGTCGACAACAGCTTCAGCTGGAGCGCTGTCAGTGCTGGGTTTCTGCAATTTCAAGCAACCAAACAAAATATTTCAAACTTAGAAATACACATGGGGGATGATGCCCTCTCTATACGTAAAGTGCGACTTCTCTGGATAGCATACAAGATTTTGCACTGCCTTTTCATGACTTTTCTTTCATGTTTTGCACAAGTTTTGTTTACCAAATTTATACTGCCCCAACATACTTACAGAGAAACACATACATACAGTACCCGGAACAACTCCTCCACAGCCCTCCAGTATTTTGCACTGATTTAGGTGTAAATTATGGGAATTGGAAGAAATACTATAGTAACTTTTTTCAAACAAAGGTCGCTTTCCTCTTGGGAATAGTTATTTGGGGTCTTCATTATGTCTGGAGATGATCCCGAGAAAGTCCTATGTTTTGACCAATTTCGCACAGAACCCGTTTTTAAAATGTTGTTCAAATGTATGTTGATTGAAAGTCTGAATTTTCTCGGGTGGGTTTGCCCATCTAACTATTCATAATTTGATATGGTATTCTCTTGCAAAACATTCTTTATTTGTGATAGAAATCCCCTTTCGCTCCACAAATATGAAAAAAGTGGATTTACCTTGTACTTCTTTCCTCCTGGAAGATACGTGGTTCGCTTCAGGAACTCCCCAAGGCACTTTTCGATGGCGTCTTCTTTCGTACTGTGATGATTTTTTACGTAGGCTCCTGAAAAACAAAGGTGCAAATCAACAAACAGTATTACATTAACAGTGGTTTACCTGGTTCTTCACTTGCTGCCTTATACAAAAATGTCACTTTTGCCAGTACATAATGGGATGAAGATGTTGTTGATCACATCACACACATTTAGTGACAAATTTGTATTTCAAATAGATTTAGGCTGTAACAAAGAGGTCTGTTTACCCCACTAAAATTACAAAATTAGACTACAAAATTACTTCTCCACTAGCCATCGAGACGAAGGGACCTTTTGATTAAAAAAAAATCAAAATTAATCCTGCTGATGGGCACATAACTTCCATATCTACACATTTTGAAGCAAAATTTAAGTGAGCTACATGTATAATCATTCTAATTAATCGCTTAATCTCAATACTTACTGGTTATTACGGGAAAGAATCTTTTGTTCTTCAACCCTCGTTTGCCCTTCCTTCCATGCACGTTGAAGCTTGACCAGGCTTGTTTGCCTCAGCTTTTTCATTACCCGTTGCGCTGTTTCTGCGATGTCTCCACCACCCGTATCCGGACACCTACCCCCTGGACAACCACCCCCCGGATAACCACCCCTAGGATGACCACCCTCTAGGACAACTACCCCCTAGGACAACTACCCCCTAGGGCAACCACCCTCTAGGACGACTACCCCCTAGGACAAGTACCCCCGGATAACTACCCCCCCAGACAACTACCCCCTAGGACAACCACCCTCTAGGACAACTACCCCCGGATAACTACCCCCTGGACAACTACCCCCCGGACAACTACCCCCCGGACAACTACCCCCTAGGGGTACACTGTTACACAGATTCTCATATAAATGGAAGTTTAACCTCTCATTTTCAGAGTACTTTTGCAGTCTTTCCTGCTAAAACCTCACGGCACAGTAATATCCACTTTTTGAGAATCACACAGGCCTTGACCAAAACGCCTAATCTAATGAGCTTTGTATTTCCTGAAATGATCATAGATTTCAACAAAGATTTCAAAGAATGCCAGCAATCTTGCAACATACTCATTTGAAGATAATTCAGTTGCGGCGCAACAGGCGCGCCCCCCCCCCCCCTATTGGCCGTCGTAAAAAAAAAAAAATAGCAAAAAAAAAAAATCCTCATATAGGGCCTAGGCCTACCAATTGAAAATATTGTTCATTAAATAGGCTTCAAAATTGGTCACATATAGCACTATTTTGCATTTCAGCGCTTCTTCAGAAGCAAAAATTTTCCAAAGACCCCTCCCCCATGACGGCGATCAATAATTCCTGGCGCCCCCCCCCCCTATTGTGAAATCCTGGATACGCCGCTGCAAAGCATCACATGCCGTTATAATTTACTTTTTTAAAAGACCTTTTCTGTAAGAAAACAACTACCCCCTAGGGGGTAGTTGTCCAGGGGGTAGTTGTCCGGGGGTAGTTATCCGGGGGGTAGTTATCCGGGGGGTAGTTGTCCTAGAGGGTGGTTGTCCTAGGGGGTAGTTGTCTGGGGGGTAGTTATCCGGGGTACTTGTCCTAGGGGGGTAGTCGTCCTAGAGGGTGGTTGCCCTAGGGGGTAGTTGTCCTGCGGGGTAGTTGTCCTAGAGGGTGGTTATCCTAGGAGTGGTTATCCGGGGGGTGGTTGTCCAGGGGGTAGGAGTCCTAGAACCCTCCACCACCAACTAGACCCAGGTAGCGTATCTAAAAATACAATGTACACATATTTTTGCTACTTACACTGTTACACAGATTCTCATATAAATGGAAGTTGGCCTATTGGCCGTCGTAAAAAAAAAAAAAAACTAGCAAAAAAAAAAAAAATCCTCATATAGGGCCTAGGCCTACCAATTGAAAATATTGTTCATTAAATAGGCTTCAAAATTGGTCACATATAGCACTATTTTGCATTTCAGCGCTTCTTCAGAAGCAAAAATTTTCCAAAGACCCCTCCCCCATGACGGCGATCAATAATTCCTGGCGCCCCCCCCCCCTATTGTGAAATCCTGGATACGCCGCTGCAAAGCATCACATGCCGTTATAATTTACTTTTTTAAAAGACCTTTTCTGTAAGAAAACTTTACATGCCTGTTTGAATAAATAAATAAATGATTCCATATACTGTGAGCCATGCAAACCACCCTCAGAGTTTGCTAAAGGTGTTACCTTCCAGGACCAGGATCAACTAAGATTGCAAAAATTGAATTCAAAAAGTAAAAAAAAGCAGGTTTTTTTTACCTTGCATGTGTAACCTGTATGGGACTAGGGCCTAGGCCTAGCCTACACAAATTTGTTACATTGCGTGTGTACTATAGTCCCACAAGTTACATATCGAGGTAAAAAAAAACCTGCCGATTTTTTTTCTTTTTTATTCATTCGATTTTTACAATCTTAGTTGATCCTGGAAGGTAACCCATTTAGCAAACTCCGAGGGTGGTTTGCATGGCTCACACTCACAGTCACAGTAGGCCTATATAGCTGCTAGCAGTAGCACTAGCAGCACTGTAGCACTAGCAGCCAAGGGAGGCAGCGACAGAATGCAAATAATCAATATTTTTCTTCATTATCATACTTCAAAGTCACTCAAACAAAGCTTCAACTCATGACAGATATCAACATTTTATAAAATCGCTTACCCAGGGTTCGCAGTCTCAAAGAATAGGCAGATAGTTTGAGATTTGCCGGTTTTGTCAGCTTCTCGAAAATTCGCTCAGTGGGGGGGGGGGGGGGGGGGGGTACGTGATGGTCCAGTTCCCCTCCATAATTCCCTGACAAGCAAAAAAATAAAAAATAAATATACAAATAAAAAAGGTCTTCATTCTAAAAGGGGGGCACAATCGAGAAAATGGCGGATCGCCTGTGGTCAAAATGCATACTTTTCTTCCAAGGGGGGGGGGGGGGGGGGGGCACGATCCACCAATGATAATAATATTAATAATAATGATAAAAAACAACAATAATAAGAATCATATAATAATGATAATGAACATCCACGGAACGAATTACGTTCAGCAAAAGTCTTGGTAAAACGTTTTGTAAACGTTTTTTGGACGTCATCAAAAGACCTAGCTGAGCTTAATTTGCGGCAAATGTTTAGTCAAAACTTCGACGTTCTGTAAACGTTTTTTAAACGTTTATTAAAGACGAAGACGTAGCGGACCTAATAAAAACGTTTTGTGAAAGTTTATTAAAGACGAAGACGTAGCGGACCTTATAAAAACGTTTTGTAAACGTTTATTAAGACCAAGACGTAGCGGACCTAATAAAAACGTTTTGTGAACGTTCTGAAAACGTTTTGTGTTTGCTGGGAGATGTCCCCCCCCCCTAAAATATGCCAGTTTTAACCTTTGGCAACTTCATTCATTGTTCCTAAAAAGGGGAAAGAGAGGGGAGGTTTTTCTGCCATATACTTTCAGGTGTGTGTGTGTGTACTTCTACACCCTAGTTTGTCTGACATACAATGAGACTGACATGTATTGTTAAAACCACGAGTGGGGCCAAAATGAATCCATGCAAAAATGATTACTATAAAGTGTATTCTTATACGTAATTTCACATGATGTGGGAAAAAATAAGTTTGTAGGATATCTCAGACATTTCATGGGGGAAAATGGCCTGCAGCAAAGTCTTGGCTACGCTTATCTGGGGTAAAGACAAGTTGCCCCCGGGCGACCCCATACATTTGCAAGCCATGAATATGAAATCAACACAAAATGAATTCTTTGTTACAAGGGGATAAGTTCATTCGAAGCTGTCATAAGAACTAGGGTTATCAAATTCCCATCATGGAAAATGAAAGAATGTTCTCATGATTTTCATCTCAATGACAGAGAAATGGAGATGGGGCGGGGGGTATCAGCCACACAATACCACGTAAAATATCTTTCTAGAAATCAACAGGAATTCCCGGGCTTCTCAAAATTTAAAATCAGAATTCAATGCCATGAACATCACTGCAAAAAATCAGCAAACACATTTTTTAACTGTCTAAGTCATCCCAGATTTTGAAAGCACATCATGGATGAGGGGGACTAGAATAAATATATAACAAGATTTTAATACAAATCCCATGAGGCAAGATTCTGAAATCAAATGCCAAGAGAGCGAAAAAAAAGCTCTTTTGTTCCTCTCCAGAAACTTCCAAAACCGGTTTCTCTCAACCACAAGATTTTATTTCATCTCTCCTGCTCTCTTTCTCAAATATCTATTGTCTTTATCCACAAATACCTTCATCATGTGGTAGCCGAAATAAAATGAAAGATGACATAAACAAGAGGCCCCATCGTGGGAAATTCGGCCCATTGTTAAATTCCAGAGATCTACAAAAATGTGGACGCCACCGTTCTAGGTATTGCGAGAATTTGGAGCGGACCGGTTGCTTCTGGAGAAATATAGCGGGATAGGAGGGATTGTGGACATTCTTGAGTCGCACAGAGCTATCTAGTTTCTGGGTTGTGCGTTCAGCGATACCCCAGGATTCTGCAGGCAACCCCCACCCCCCCCCCCCCCCCCCCCCCCCCCCCCCGAGGAACGGTAGAAGTAGGCCGTATCAATAATGGATGGGGACAAATGGGGAAACAGACATAGAGATTGAGTGGAGAACTCTTCTCGCTAAGGTCAGGTCTTAGTCTGAAGGAGCTAAACTGTGTAGATCATGGCTCTTATGTTTTCACATCGTGCCGGGAATCGTCGAATAGCGAGAGATGGACGACTGCATGCCTATGGCAAACGATGTGGTGCTAGTTATAAGGTAGTAACTTGTGGAGAATGTTCAGAGATTTGATTCCCCGTTAAAGGGAAAGTCCACCCTGGTATTAAGTTGATATGAATAAATGAAGAAAACTGGGAGGACAGATTAGTGAAAGTTTGAGTAAAATCTGATAAAAAATAAGAAACTTTTTAAAGTTGTAATCAATAAAACACAAATGACCAACTATGTGACATATATGTATCTTGCGAGCTCCGCTCCCATTTGCTCAGTACAGAAAATTTCATAAATTTTCATTTTCTTAGTTTTTGATGACGGAATAGATTTGTGTAAAAACATACAAGCAATGATTATGTCAAAAGTGCATGCATGATTGAATATTTTCTTTGGAGAAAATGGAAATTAATGTTTTTCTTACGTTTTTTTTTTTTTCAAACTTGTCTTCCCATGTGGCTAATCTGGGAGGGGGATCTGAATGGGGCTGAACATTTTTAATTTAAGACTATCTTTCTTCTAAAAGGTAATGTTGGTATCATGTCAAAATCAAATGTATGATGACAGCTTATTTTGATGATTGTGATAATGATGAAGACGATGATTAATGGTGATGACGATGATGACAATTTAGTCTTAGATAATGATGAAAATTTGGAAAAAACTTTGTATTCTGCACTAACACATAAATATAAATTCCACTAGTAATCCCATCCTACTCAATGTCCCAGATACATGTCTCGTGGAATAGTTTTAGCAGGCTAATAAGAACATGTGGGTCAATGGAAGCTACAGCCTGTTTACTTCCCGTCCTCAGGCAGGGTATCGAGGGAATTAACCTGAAATGGCCCCTACCTCTCTCATCTGTATCAATTGGCTGTCTTCATACAACAAATCTCCACAGTGCTCATCTCACAATATTCATGAAACTAGCAGAAGAAAAAAATAGACAGGGCAAAGGGAATCTAGAAAATGTTACAAGAGATACACATTTAGATATACAATTCCTGTCAATCAGTTACAACAAAGTGGAAAACACTCTGTCCTTCGGATAGGACGTTAACTGGAGGCCCCGTGTAGAGGAAAGTCACCACCTTTGCACGTTAAGAACCCACTGCACTATTCGAATAAGAGTAGGGAGAAACCTCGGTGTAGACGTGTAGTGGTACACCTGCACATCCCAATCAGTTATATCGGGAGGAGAACTCTAAGGGTTACAGTGATTCAGTTCGCTTTTCCCCTCCCAGGCACAGGTGACGCCAAATACTCAATAATTAATAAATAATAACTGATCATCATCAAAGTAGCCCTCACAAAAAAAAATCCCTGCAAGAAACATTCCACTATCACATCTCTCACTCATGTCTAGAATTCTATAAACCTATGGATTGATATTAGTGATCCTTAACACATCCATCAAAATACAACGAAAGTACGATTGATCATTCATATTTGTTTTGGTATAATGTGCCTTTGCCATGTTTGACTTGATGACTTCTTTTCCTATTTAATATGCTTCTGTTTTGTTTTGTTTTCATTTTGTTTTTATGATAATCCTATTATGTCGGGATTCTATTTCAATCAATTTGAATTTACATGTATGTGTATGCCTACAATACATTTATTATACATGGGCCTTTGGGGGGTCCTACCTTTGTTACTAGGTCTAGGTCTTGAGGGCTCATGAGAATCAAACATTAAAAACCTAGTCTGTCATCCAATAATATGATTAAAAGGAAAGCCCACCCTGATTGGTTTTGAAAGAAGCAGAAAAATGAAACAAATCAGTGAAGGTTTGAGCAAAATCCAATAAAAAATAAGTAATGAAGATTTGAAATTGTAATCAATCAAACACAAACTCTGTAACGTATCTTGCGAGCTCCTCTACCATTTGCCCTGTACTCAAATAGGCATATATTTCCATTTTCTCTAAAGAAATATTCAATTATACATGAACCTTAGATATAATCATTGCTTATATGTTTTTACACAAAAACTGTATGAAACAAATCTATTCCTTCATCAAAAACTAAGAATATGAAAATTTGTGAAAATTTTTGTACTGAGCCAATGGGAGAGGAGCTCGCAACATATGTCACAGAGTTGCCAATTTGTCTTTGATTGATTATAAATTCAAAAATTAATAAATTTCTTGTTTCACTGATCTGTTTCATTCATTTTTTCTGCTCATTTTAAAACCAACTTGAAATCAGGGTGGACTTTCCCTTCAAGCATAGTCTTTAGTCTTTAGTTGTTTTTTTTTATACCATGTGCAATGCATTCAGGTCATCTACATGTATATTAGGGATATAAAGCATAATTGTACACTAATCCTGTTTCACCTCCCACCCCCCCCCCCCCCTCCCCAACAGCAGGAAAAAAAACAGAAAAGGAAAACTTTCCTGTACAGAGCAGTCAATGAAAGTTCACTCTTGTTTACTCACGATCTCTAAACAAAGGATAACAGGGAATTAACCTCAAATGACCTCACATACATGGAGTAACCACCCCCCCCCACCATAAGTAGTCTTATTCACAGACATAGAGTTCATGAGACAATGCTCATACACCATTGAAGGCTTCCAAATAGCCCCCCCCCCCCCCCCAACAATTATAAAAATATCCTTCTCTTGAGGGGAACTGGAAAAGTATATTTAAGTGTCAGCACAATCATTACCTACACTCACCAGTAATAAAAGTTGTGTGATGTTACTTACAAAGTCAAAAGTTGTGTCGTAGTTCTAAATCAAGTTCATTCTACGATACCACTATTGCAATATTCTAAATAGCTTTTTCCTCCAATCACAGAGTTTGAAAAGGTAAGCCTATATATAGTTTAATAATAAATATTTATCAGAAATGTTGTGTTGCGTATCAATGGTTATTTATCAAAATCTGATTTATCAAACCTAAATTAGGGTTAAATTTTGACCAATTCATTCTGATACAGAACTACGAGAAGAAGGTTTTCTCGTTAGAGGCTTTTGAGTCTCGACCACCAGCATAAAAGTCAATCGATTCTCTATTTAGACTCTTTAAGCATGTTTGGCCTGAAAAGCAACACCAGAATCACACCGAGGGAATCTGTCTCGGTACCGATGCCTAAATGTATCTTTTGCAGAAGAAAAAAAAAAAGATTTTAAACAAAAAAATGAAAGTGGGTTAGAAGTGAAACAAACAGCGTAATGCGAGACAGCGAGCCTCACCATATCCCGCTCAAAATCGGAATAAAGATGGTAATTTTGACACCATTTGTCTCACTTATGCAAATCCAAGCCATGTGGAGGGAGCGCTGGGAGCAGGACAAGAGCGGGGGCTCGCAGGGGTTCGCGGGGGCGGATATTATAGTTTCACACAAACCAGTTGGGTCGAGGGTTTATGCACTATGATGACGGTACAAGGAGACTCCAGTTTGTTCACCGCAGCCTTATTCAACTTTTACTTTAACCCTCTCGTTACCACAAGACTAAAATACTATTCACTTTGTACATAGTGTGGTTGACTTTGGTCCTGATAGGGTTAAACATTGGTATTGTGTCTAGTGGTCGTAGGGAACTTTCGCTCTCGGCTTCCAATCGTCTGCTCAAGATCAGTTTCAATTGAAGAGGTTGCCAAACATTCCCTAGCAATTGTAATTATGAAGCTTGTCGAAACCTTAATACAGAACTCTTGGGACTTAAAAACTATGTGTATGACGATGCTGAGAGGAAACGGAGTCAAACCTTTTATATGGCTACTGGCCGAGGTTTCCACATAAAAAGCTACTTTTCAATGGTGAGAAAAAAATATTTAACACTTAGGCCTATTGATACATGACTGTGTAGTTGTTAGCACAATTGATGTCATGACAATTGTCATTTATAAAGCTTCAGTAGCAGTCATTAAAGCCTATAATTTAAAACAATGGAAAAATACTGAAGTCTGTGTGAGGAGTATTATAATAATATGGACAAGAAGTTTTAGTTCGCAATAAATGATTTAACATATTTTTTCTGATGCATGGATGAACTACATACAGCCACGATTACAGAGAAATCTTTAGTAAAAGGGGTCCAAAATGGATTTTTTTGTTCATTCATATTTCTGTACAAAGTTAGTTGTAGTCCTACATGCAAACTGGTCTTTCGTGCAGCTAGGCTTGGTCTATTGGCATCCATTAGGCAATACTGAAGCGGATGGATTTCTGCTATCCAAACAGAGCCATTGTTCTCAGCATTTGGTAGCGAGTAGGGACTTAGAAAACAAAAACTAAATATTGAACTTTGACAAGGAAAATAACCGTCTACTGGGTGCCAAATCAAAAGC
Source organism: Heliocidaris erythrogramma (assembly GCA_025617745.1). NCBI lineage: Eukaryota > Metazoa > Echinodermata > Echinoidea > Camarodonta > Echinometridae > Heliocidaris > Heliocidaris erythrogramma. Next base: position 5,130,478 of record CM046860.1, on the reverse strand, counting down.
TTGGAAGTGGTCTAAGAGTCAATCATGATTTCATCATTAAGACATTACTCAGTCATTAACTCAAACAGCTGACCCTAGAGGATTGGGTCAAAGTAGTTTCCATTTTCAGACTCAATCCATCAAATTTATCATACAGTTTGTATTCCTACTTAGAGGCACCAACTATAATCTTGAAGGTATGTTTCTAAACATTTTCTCAAGGGTCCAGACCGTCCAGGGATGCAAGGATTAATGTTAGTCTGGCTTTGTCATCCCCGTATTGATAGAGTTCGGATTTCTCCGCAACAGAAGCATCGAAAAGGTTTCTTTCTCCAGACTAGAGGGAGTAGGGGATCATGGTGTCCACCTGAGGGTCCTGAGAGCAGGTTGCAGGAGAGCAACTCTGCTGACACTTCCTGTTGAGCCCAGCTTTTGTTGCCGCCGGTAACCAAACACCTGTGCTTCCAGCTCAGAGGGGAGGAAGGCTATTCTCAGTTCAAGCAGTTATCTTGTTGCTCCACAACAGATCTGAGCTAATGCCCCCCCCCCCCAAAAAAAAAAAAAAAAAAAAAAAAAAACTCTCAAAGTTCTCTGACACACTAAAAACTTCCCTATGATGGTTTATTGTCTGTGTTACAACCCCAGTCATACCAACGGGACCGACAAGAGATTGACAACAGAACAAGCAAATAATTACAATACCCTATTAGGCCGAGATTCGGTCGTCCTAGAGATAGTAAGGAGTCAGTTTGGTATTACAACGTCGATAGAAATCATCTCCGACTGAGAGTTTTGACAAAGATGTCACCCAAAGGTACTATTGTATTTTGGGGTTTTTACTTGTGAATTTTCAAATATCGTCTGTTTGGAGCCTGAAGGGCATTAACTCTGTACAAATGACGGGATTCAACACCCTTCTGGCTGCAAACAGACGATATTATACCTCTAGCTTGTGCATGCCCCTCTAAACTAAAAGTAAGGGTTTGAACAGAGAACTTGGCCCAAGAACTCTACAGAAGTGCTACTGAAGAAAAAAAATGTAAAGTAAACGATTCTGTCAAAAGGTTGTGTGACACACATCATACAAACAAAATCACTGAGCATGTTGGCAAAGTCCAATTTGGTCAAAAAGTGGCCACTAATTTCAATGTTTTTTTCCTTTTACCCAGCACTGTAGCTCACTACAGCGTCAGTTGTAACTTTGCGTAGGAGGGCAAAGTCTGGCTTCACCAAAGCTGGGATTGACCCTATGAGGGCATCATGGGTATAAGTGAAGTGATGGGACAGTCTGGTCTCGCATCTTCTGTCCATTCACATTAGGTGAACAATGATTTGTGAAAGATATTTGGATGTGGGGTCTGTTTACTTTCAGATTGGGGTGGGTGTTTGAAAAACCTTATAATAATGGTTGCATTTAAGACAAAAGACATAGTGCTGTACCGTATTATTGTTCCTACGTTATTCTTCGGTCATTTCCTGTATTGCTTTCTCTTTCCCTAAAAATACATTTCCTAATTTCTTATTCATTGCATTGTTTCTCAATTTCCCTTTATCTCTTAATCTTACCGATTTTCTCTCCCCCCCCCCCCATCCCCCTCTCTCTCTGCCTGTCATTTCTGTTCATATCTTCATCTCCCAATCTTCCAATCTGTCTTCTTCTGTCTACCCCCCCCCCCCCCCCCTCTCGATCATTTTTGGCTCTTTCTTTCTGTGTCTCTTTCTCCGCCTCAATCCCTCACAATAATCTAATCCAGACCCTTGACAAATTTGAGTTACAATGTGCTCACATAATAACTAGTTTCCATGCAAGGTAGGTCTCTCACAAGCTGGCATACAGAAACAAAACTAAGAATAAATCATGCATATCGCGGGATATGCACACTGCACAAATCGAAACGTCTGCCACTAATTTAATCCATCCCAAATTCGCATCCACAGGAGATGTGGTCCAGAACGCTTCATAAGACGTTTCAAAACCATCTTCGGCGATACCTGGAAGGAACTTGCATGATGGTCCATGCAAGGATCCACGCAGGGAGGAGAGCACGTTGGGACATAGGAGGGTTTATGTCTGTCACTATACCGAGTCTTCTGCTCCTCCAGACTGGGTCAATCAAATTCTGACACTGGAGTTAAAGGATGACATGATATTTCAAATTTGTCCACACAAGTCTTTAAGAAATGATTTAAAGAGTTTAACAGAAGTGGAACTGTCTTGAGGATATGTGGTAGCTCAGCGGTAGGGCAGTGGTCTTATAACAGGAAGGTATAGAGTTCAAAACCAAGTCAATGCACTAGTGCCCTTCGGCAAGGCATTGTCATTACCAAGTCCCTCGGACAGAACTCAAAATTCAAACTAGAAATAAAGCCGGTTCCCCTATAATTCCTTAACTATTTACATGTATATAACTTTTCCACTCGTAGTGCTGTCATTGAGTTCTTTATGCCAAGATGTTCTTTGAATCAAGAAGTCATTCATAACTTCTTTGCTCATGATGAGCTTGTACAGCCCACACTAAAGTACAGGATTTTGATTTTTACAGAGAAAGCTATCTTCACACTTTCAGAAACTCACTTCATTATCAATACCAGCAAAAGTCAAAACTACACTCAGCTCCACTCACGACCATTCCCTCTACCCCCACCCCATTTTTTTTTTTGTGTGTGTGTGTGTGTGTGTGTGTGTGTGTGTGTGTATGTTTGTTAGTTAATACTTAATCATTCATTTCTGAAGCCTTTCCTTCAGCCTAAATAATCAAACAGATGTCAAGTTGTCAACAGCATCACCTGCTGACCTACATTTACAATCAAGGCTGCCTATCATAAAGATTCTTGAGCCGCCCCCCCCCCTCCTGGTGGCCTAAATGCACCCCTCACCCATCACAGTGAAAAAAAAATAAATAAATAGGAAAACTGAAAAAGAGCTCTGGTAAAATTAAATTAAAGACAGTACGATACATTAAAAAAATCACTGCAATGAAATCTCGCTTGTTCTGTAAGCAAATCCAAAATAAACTCCCTGATTGAACAAGAAAGTATATTTACACTGCCCTCATGGCCTACAAACAACCCTATCCCCCCCCCCCCCCCACCCCAACCATCCATCTCGCCACTGTCCACCCATGCCTTGTCAATGGACGCCCGGCTGACTGCTAAGATGGATCAATTGGGTTACGATGGTACAAACGACTTTAATAATGCGCATATAGAACGATGCGCCGTGAAAGATTGTTCAAAACCTTGCGACTGAACACGAGGACTAACACAATATGATGACCCTTGCTGGTAGTCTAAACACCAAACCCTTTTTGCTACCAAGGTGCACATGACTTTAATAGTGCACAAGCAGGATGATGGGCTGCAAAAGATTGCTCAAAGTTTGCGAGTGAACACAAAGACTAACACACTGACATCAGTAGTCTTGCTAATGTATCAAACCTTTGTTGATGACTGTGGCCTTGAAAAGGTGGGGGTAATAAAAGACACAAAGGCTCAGCTTCAAGGTTGAATAAACACTGAATTTGTCTTTAAAGATCACATTGCAAGAAAATTCCATCAAAATAAATATTGGCTTAATACTTATTATTGCATAGATGGCATAAATTATACAAGGTTATCCAAATTCAACGCTTGGAAACATTTGAATTAATGATTATTATCAATTATAAAACGGTAAAATACAGCCCCCGATATAGCAGCTGAAGAGCTCCCTGAACGCTGCTGAGATGTGTGACGACACACGAAGGACCAGTCCTGTCTAAGCAGACGATGTCCCATAACACCTTACACATTTTTCAGTGAGTGTTTTGTCATCTCCTCTTCACTTATTTCTCTTACTTGTCTAGCGTCAGTCTTAATGTTAGTCTGTTGCCTCACTCTTAACTTCGTGTATGGTATTATTTTGATGAAAAATGCAGCGTTAAAAAATAAAGGAATCAGTCACTTGTAAACAAAATAAGACGCCATTGTATTTTCAGCTGCTTGCACCGGGGCATGTTCGGCGTTTCAAGAGGGAACGAATACAATCTGTGATATTATTCGGAGGGCTTTTCAATTTGAAAAAGGGGTTTATTTCATTGATCATTGACCCTTCTCCTGTGTATTTACAATCAAACGGTTTTAGTTATCAGAATCAGTTTCACTTTCCCTTTTAGAATGGTGTGAAATAAGGTCATGTTAAATATACCAAACTCTTTATAATTTGATAAATAATTGCATTGCAATTACGTTCATTCATTATAGGACGTCGTCTGCTTAAGCAGGATCGATCCCTAGTGTGACGACATCAAAACATCGCTATATTTCTGGCGAATCCTCGGATATTCCAGATGCTTAGAAGAGCTTTTATTTATGTTGTTTTTGTAATCATCAGATACGCAGTTGACATAAAACTTATACGATTGCCATCTGTAAGCTTCCCAGTTTCTAGTGATACATTAATTGCCATATTTGTTATTTTCTTGCAATGTGATCTTTAAAGGTAAAATAAATTTCCTACATTTACTAGCACAAATTTTTAGTTTTGACACACACAATTATCTGAAAAACATCATTTTCAACCATCAACTACTCAGAAAAACCATCTCGGCTTCGGAAAAAATGTTGCAGAGTAAAACTCACGTCTGTACTTAATGCAGGACAGATTTAAATTGAAAGAACATTCTTACGGAAAAGGATAAGCAATCATTTGAGAGGTGACAGGTCTCATGTAAGGTGTTCCAAGTTGATCGGGATTATTTACAAATGAACAGAGCATTTACCCAATTGCCCTTTTCCTTCCTCTGGTGTTCTCATTATAGCTTCAATCCAAAGATTCAAGGATGAAGACATTGAACTGGAGGGTTCACATTCAAGACTAAAATCAATAACTAAATGTTTCAGAGCAGGGCTGACAGCCCCTTCGACAGAAGAAGAAAGGCGAGAGTGATTAGATTAAAAATAGGGGGAAAATGCAGCGTTTCCGAATCGCCTCTCCACATTTGGCTGCCCCGCGGCATTCAAGCAATCTGCGCCTGGCATGTCACCTACCCTGACACTAATTCCTCCGCTCCCCTTCTCAACCCTTCTTTCCCGCTACATCGCCCAGCCGGCCCGGTCCTTGCCCCATCTGCCCAGGCTGATGGTCTGGCAGCCCGAGTACTTTCTCTGGTTGCTCTTTAACTTAATCAAAGCCAGACAAATCAGGCTGGCTGGCTCCTTGTACTCTAGATATTTCAGGCAATGTGGTTGTAGGGAGGTTAATGTTTTTTAGCAAAACCGCAGACACCTGCCAGATGATGGTTTCCTATTGTTATATATTTGTCTTATTTTTTATATATTTGTTCGATGTTAATTAATCATTTTGAATATACTGCTGAAATGTTGAATATATCCTTTTCTTCTTTATCTCTCTCTCTCTATCTCAATCTCTTCCCTTTCTACGATTACCAATATGCAATTCTTATATTTTCTTTCATGTTTTAATAAAGGAATACAAGAAAAGATGCGGAGGAATTATCTGCTCTGTATTCTTCCTACAAAATGTCCACAAAAATATTCAACTAGATGTACATGTAGATGTGTGAAAGAATATTTAAAAAGCAATATTCCTCATATATGAAATTATATAATGATACAATCAAAAATTTGTAAGGGAGAAAATGTAGTTTGAAAACTTATATGGTCGACTCAACCTTGATTTTCATTTTTTATATTAACTGATCATTAAAAAGGTATCAATGACTCGGGATAAAAACTATTAATTTGAGGTACTAATATACATGTACAAAAATTTAAAGGGATACGCCACCGGGCGGCCGTGGGGAAAGTCAGGATTGCGTAAGCCCCATTCACCCGTGCACAAAGTTTGTGCGTCGAACGCGTCCGTTGGACTAAGTGGGATTACATTTCAACTGCACGAAGCCGACCGAATCTCGCACGAGAGCTCGAGCTCAGGCGGAGCGTGCATGTTTGTGCGGCGACCAGTCTATCCGAGGTTTGCGCCACGCGGGGTAACAACATGATTAGGTAACGATCACGGTGCCCTCTCGCGGCATTAAAACGTCCAAAATCTGCGGTTTAGTATCCCTTTAAGGTGGGTTTGCAAGTGTTAAAGGAATACGCCATCAAGCGGCCATGGGGAAAGTCAGGATTGCGTAAGCCCCATTCACTCGTACACATAGTTTGTGCGTCGAACGCGTCCGTTGGACTAAGTGGGATTACATTTCGGACTGCCCAAAGCCGACCATCTCTGTTTACACCGTCTTTCAACACCTTCTGCTAACAACATATGTCTAGCTGAAATCATAAGCTCGTTTACACCGTTATGACAAAAGAAGCTACAGGGGAAACGATAATACTGCACAGGTTTAAAGGACAAATCAATTTGTCTCCTTTCTTAAATCCGACCTACATGTACTATCAAACCGGGAAATTTACACGAGCAGGAAACTCTGACAAATTCCATTGCTGATCGGCTCGAGATTCAAGATTTGAAAAAGCAGTCCAGAGGGTATGAAAAGAAAAAAAAAAGCAAGTGGGTATGAAAAAAGATAACTGCACCAAACAAAGGTCCTAGATGTACCCATACATGTACTCACTTATTTAGCATCTTATGAGAATATATAGATATATAGACATTCCCATCTCCCTGCCGTTATTTTACCTTGGTAGTATACTGCTGCATAATGTGAATCGAAATAGAGGCTTTACCATTCAGAACTCTGAGCTAGTGCCGTCTCACGCAGTGTGAACTGGCTGTAACAGACAGATGGGTTCACTTCCAAATTAAAAAGCAGTGCGAACAGGCTGAAACAGACAAGAGGGGTTCGCCTCCAAATTAAAAGGCGCAGAAACACACATCTTGACAAGCAGGATTGTGTGTCCCCCCTGTCCAACCTGATTGGAAAACCAGGCAAAAGAATCTGAGGAATGTTGAAAGAATACCTGGAATGCCTGACTGGACCCAGCCACCAAGTCCATTAGTCAGCTTGACTAGATGCTTTGTTGCACAGATTTCAATCATCATCCGAATTTAGGAATCACTTTGCATTTCGTGAATAAGTACAACTACAATGGAAATGCTGGCTACATATAATTGTATTATCTTCACTGTTTTAATTTTTCTTCACATTACCAGTATGGTAACTGCTTGACAATTTTTATTATTTAATACAATTACATGTAGGTATACATGTACACAGACCATGACACTATACATGTAATCATGTATGTATTGTAACAAGGGTAGCATATTCCGTTATGCCACAAGCGAATTCGTAAAAATGCTTGCCCATGGATAACGGACGATATTGTTCATTTAATGAAACAACGTGACCATGTTCACAGAGCTGCTATTCTTACAAAAGACGACGAGTTATGGAATAATTACAAATCCCTTAAGAATAAAGTTACACATCTAATTAGAAAAAGGAAGAAAGAATACCATTGTAACTTTATTGAAAAAAATCATGGAAATTCTCGGAATATATGGAAGTGTCTGAAACGTGTAATTCCAAAATCCAGCAAGATATCGCCGCATAGTTTGGAAATTGATGGTGCTCGTATATCAGATCCACCTAAAATAGCTAATGCTTTCAATAGCTTTTTTACTACCTGTGCTGCCAATATAACAAAAAACCTGAAAAGTTCTAGAACCGAATCTCATATCGGTGACGATACTCCGATTAATCATATCTCACAATTTGATTTGGACTGTGTGTCTGAGGATTTCGTAATTAAGGAAATTGATCGCATGTGTAAAGATAAAGCTACTGCGATGACCACATTTCTTGTTGTCTTCTAAAAATGACGAAACAGGTGATAGCGAGATCGTTAACCGATATCATAAATGCATCTTTGACCACGGGATGTGTACCCAAGGGTTGGAAAGAAGCTCGAGTAATTCCAATTTTTAAAGCTGGCAATATGTCCGATCCAAGCAATTACCGCCCAATTTCAATTTTGTCTGTTGTTAGCAAAATCATAGAGAGGGCTGTACATCGCCAACTTTCTGAATTCATTGACGATAATAATATATTGAACTCCAGTCAGTCTGGTTTTCGAGCAAAGCATTCTACCGCAACAGCACTCATGAAATTTGTTAATAATTTGTCATGGAACATTGAAAACAGACAGATCTCTGGAGTAGCTTTCATAGATCTTCGTAAGGCATTTGACACAGTTGATCACAATCTTTTATTAGAAAAAGTTATCTGCTATCGGATGTTCACATGAATGTGTAAACTGGTTCAGATCTTATTTAACAGGTCGTGAACAGTCTGTTCATTTTCAAGGTGCAAAATCTAATCCATTAACTGTATTGATGGGCGTACCACAGGGGTCTATTTTGGGTCCGTTATTATTTTCCATCTATGTAAATACTTTACCAAATTGTATATCTGATGGTTATGTTGATATGTATGCGGACGATACCACTTTAACTGTGAGTGGAAGTAGCGTAGCTGAGGTTGAAGAAAAACTTTCTTTCGCATTGGAAGAATTAATGGTATGGATTAATCAAAACCGCCTTGTACTAAACACGGAGAAGACATGCGTGATGGTCATAGCTTCGCGTGCTAATTTAAACAAAATAACATCCTTCAATGTTTTTATAAATGGAAAGGTATTGAAAAGAGTTAATGTCGCCAAATTTGTTGGTATATTAATTGATGAAGAATTGAATTGGTCCAAACACGTTGACAAAGTAACAAAGGTAACGCAGAGAAATGTCAGTGTAATAAAACGAGCGAAGGATTATTTACCATTAACATCTTTAAAGATGATGTATAATGCACTCGTGTTGCCTCACTTTGATTATTGTTCCTCTGTGTGGTCAAATCGATATCAGGAACAAACGTATAAGCTTCAGAAAGTTCAAAAACGAGCTGCTAGAATAATTTCAAACAAAAGTTATGAGACTCCATCAAGTGAATTAATTAGCAATCTGAAATGGATGCCAATTGAGAAACGATTTGAATTTCAGCGTGTTACTATGATGTTCAAGTGTACACACAATTTGGCACCATCCTATTTACAAGAAAGTTTAGTTAAAGTAAGTGACATTCATCAGTATCATACGAGGCAGGCAGATGAAGGTTTACTTTCTGTGCCAAAGTATAAAACAGAATGCTTTAAACATAGCCCCCTCGTATCTTCAATTATAGCATGGAATCAGTTGGACAGATCACTAAAAATGGCAAGCTCTGTGAACACTTTTAAATATATGTTCAAAAGATCTTGCAAAATCTGTTCGCAATAAGAAATTTGATTCAGTTTCTTAGCTGAAGTTTTACTCTCATTCCTTATCGCAAAGGATTGGTTTGATTCGTTTACATAACAGCATGGTAAATGAGTCATATTCATTCTTATTGCTAGAAAATTTCACTTGATGCTATTTTATATTTGTCTTCATCAGTAATATGTCATTTTTTGTTGCCCTGATTTGGAAAATATGTTTGATGGTTTGTTTCTTTGCCCAAAAATGTACGATGACATAATGCTTTTCAAAATGTATGAATGATTTCATATCATTTATAATCAATAAATAATTTGCATTTTATTGTTTCATAAGAGACACTGCACATGCGATTGTTATACTATATTACATGCAATCATTGTGTAATCTTTGAATAAGTATACTACCCTATAATATGTTTTGTAAATATGTATATAACAATTTTGTTTCTATACTGAGATAAAGTAGTCTTTATACTTCTTGTATGTACTTTCAAAATTATACAATGCCATTTCAAAATAACCCATATATAAATGGTTATTTTTCAACAGATTTTTGAAAATATCACCGTCTATACATTATGAATTAAGATGATAGGAATGTGCAACAATTTCAACATTTTCGTAAAAACAATTTTGATTACGAGGATACCATATTCTTTGTATATACATGTATATATATATATATTTATGTTTGTTCTTATTTTTTTTTGGTTATGAGTTTATTTTCATGATTTTGTTGGCTATTATTGTTACTTACTATTGCTATCAGGGCCTCATGGAAGACCACCAATATTGGTGATAATGAGTCACCCTGTATAAATATCAGAAATAAATAAATAAATAAATAAATGCCCCATAACCCATCTTCTTAAAATTTGAACTGGGCCTGAATCTACTTTGAGATTTATTTATTTTCTATTTTTTTTTTGGGGGGGGGGGGGGCATGGGTGGCTAATATGCACATTTTCCTTTTTTTTTAATTATAATACTTCAATACTTAATTCCATCTATGGAGTGTAATTGTACCATGAAGGCCTACATCCAGCGCAATTCAAGTAGCTGTACGTACTTGATCAACTACAACTTCCTTCGCTTGTTGCATCATTAAAGGGCAATCCAACCCTGGTAAGAAGTTGATTTGTGTGAAAGCAGAAAAATAAGAAAAACAGGATGGTGAAAGTTTGAAAGAAATCGGACAAGGACTAAGAAAGTTATGGATGTTTGAAAAATGAGATCACTACATCTATGCAAATCTCAAATTTGGTGAGTTGATCGTGGCATGTTTGTGGACAACTCTCCCATTTGTCGTACACAAAAATATCATTAATTTGCGGTTTTCTTCGAGGCGCTTTAACCCTCAGGGCACGGCTCAAAATATATTGGACAGAGCATATTGTTATAGGTCCTCATGAAAGAAAAAGATCCTACTAAGTAATACATTTTGAAAAAAGTGACATTTTAGTCATTTTGTGTGTTGGAGAAAATGGGCGAGTTGTCCACATATACATCACAGTGACATTACGTATTTGGCCAATTTGAAATTCCCATATGTGTAGTGATTACAACTTTCAAAAATTCATAACTTTCTTATTGCTTGTTTAATTTCATTCAAACTTTCACTAATCTGCTTCTCTGATTTTTCCTCTTACTTTCATAGCAACTTGCTGTTAAGGTTGGATTTCCCTTTAAAGATTGCACTTCATTACAAATAAGTTCACTGAAGTTGTTCATCTTTCCGGGCCCCGTTTCATAAAACTTTTCATCAATGACAAGTTGCAAGAACTGTTATACGCTATACTGAAATCGTTGCATCTAATTGGTTGAGAGCAAATTTGTCGGTAAAAATCGCCGACAAAGACACTCGATGAAACGCCCCCCCCCCCCGGTCAGATAAATTGAAATATCTAATAATACATTCTTGTGAGTTGAATACACGTGGCGGCAATACAAAAACTTATTTTCTTGATTTTTCAAGCACCATATTGTTGGCTGTTATGGAAGGTTGAAATATATGCATGTGAAAATGATTGCACATGGCTAAAATCAAAATCAATTCGTTTTCTTGAATTTCAGCAGGCCAAATGCTTTCATTGCTCTAAAGAGTAAGATATGCATGTGAATACCAGGCACATGGCTGAAGTAAATTAAACAGATTGCTTTTTCATTGATTTCAAAATCAAGCACGCTTATAATTTTCTCAAATTTTCTCAAAGGTGAACCCCATCAACCGTCTGATAGGGATATAGAATTTTTTCACATTATTATTAAAGCTGTGGCAAGAATGCTTGATTTCTCAAAGACCCAAACATTCTAGAAAATCACATGGTATATTAAGCTATTACACTGCATGTACAAGATGATTTAATGATATCATGTATTCGCAGATCGATGGTGTTTCTATGGGTTCCCCGTTGGGCCCCGTGCTTGCTAATATCTTTGTTGGCTTTCATGAAGCCCGCCTTCATGAAAACATCACCGACCCTAGCCATACCCCGCTCGCGTCTTTTTTTTTTGTAACCAAGCCTAGGCAGATTTCGCATTTTTTCATGAATATTCATGACGCAGGGTCGGGAAACGGTTTCGATTGGTCTTCATGAAAGCACGGTCGCCGGTGGGGGAAAAAAGTCCCTGGCCTGCACGCATCGTATGTGTTCAACGTGTAGGCGCCTAGCCTACGTTTTTGCACTGAATCTATTATCGATCTAAGTTAGATCTTAATATAAGAGTTATAAAATTGTCTCCACGTATCCCTCAAAATGCTGGCCTAATATTATAATAATAGACGTGTGGTAGACCCAACTTCAAAATGGAATCGGAATGTGATGGTCTGATATCATCAAATTTGCAGGTATGTCTAGCCAAGACTCTAACTACTCTAGATCAATTTCAGTTAAGTTTAGATTAGGCCTAAGTGAATGTTATTCTAAGGTCAATGAGCTTGATGAGTTAGACCTAGATCTAAGTACTAGTAAATGATTGATGATGGGGGTAGATCTACATCTAGATGATTTTAGATCTAGGCCCTACCTACAATAACTAGTTAGGCACTTTGTTTTCATCAGCTAAAAGGTCACCAAAATAATTTGTTTTCTTGGTACTAACGTTAGTACTACTATTGGAACGTTAGTAGTAGTCTGCTTCTTTCAGTCCTGAAGACTCTTGCAGTTCTTCTAACTCAGGGCAATGTGCGTTACAGGAGCAGGGTGCAAGTGCTAATTACAGTGTGCATGCAAGGAAATTTAATTTCTAACGTGAACAGTAAGACTCTAACGTTGTTAGACCTAGCCTAGAGTCTGTGTCTTGATTCTGCATATTGTTGACGTTGTAGGCCTAAAGTTCATTTGTGGAGAACATTACGATGGGCAATTGTCAATATACGCATAGCCTAGGCCTAGACCTATTTTCAGAGTAATGCCAGTGGCTGTGTCGGAAAAGGAGGGTGTCCTCAAAAGAGCTAATTACTAAATTAGATCTACGCACATGCAATAAATTAATGCAAAACTTGATTTTGAAATTGACTGCTCAATCCAATTTTTTACGTGTCACATTGCATAGGTGGGGTGAATATGTTGAGAATTAAACAATACATAACGTAGGCTAGGCGCCTACACGTTGAACACACACGATCGAAATATAGCGCTGCACGTAATATGCGTACGTACGTGCAGGCCAGGGACTTTTTTCCCCCCACCGACCGTGCTTTCATGAAGACCAATCGGAACCGTTTCCCGACCCTGCGTCATGAATATTCATGAAAAAATGCGAAATCTGCCTAGGCTTGGTTACAAAAAAAAAAGACGCACCCCGCTCACCTACTTTCGTTACGTTGATGATACCTTTGCTATGTTTGATTCAAGCGCTGCGTGCAAGGACTTTCTTACACAACTCAACTCGCTTCATCCGGCGCTTCGGTTTACATGTGAGAGGGAGCAGTCTAAAGCGCTTCCATTTTTGGATGTACTGGTTGAGAAGAGTGACGGCAAACTTCTCACGTCCGTATATCGTAAACCTACGTTTACGGGCCAGTACACGCGATGGGATTCGTACAGTGCTACATCGTATAAAACTGGTTTGATTAATAGCTTAGTGTGTCGCGCCTTGCAAATTTGTTCTCCGTGTAAGCTCAACCCTGAGCTTCTTCGCATCAACGAGACAATGGCTATCCGGAGCTTGTCATTGATTGCGTTGTGCAGCGTACCATTGATTCGCGGACTCGCCCTGTGTATGGGCCCAATAAATGCCCGGTCTACCTCAATTTACCTTGGCGAGGTAAAGTGTCTGATAAGTATGCGCGCGATATTAAGCATACAGTGTCGCGCTGTTACTTTGCCGTGGCTACGCGTGTCGTGTTCTCTACTAATAGAATGCTACCCGCAGTTCGCAAGGATGTACTGCCTTCCCCCCCCCCCCCCCCTAAATGAGCAATGTCGTTTATCAGTATCATTGTCGGTGTGAAGCCGTCTACGTTGGCCGTACATCTCAGCGTCTAGCGGACCGCATTAAACAGCACGTACCCTCCGTGGTACGACAGACATCAGCTGGTAGCCGAGCACAGCCGAATCGTAACTGCAAAACCGCTGCTAGCGTCGCTAATGTTCAATGCCGCAGTCACAGCTACTCTGCTATTGGTCAGCACTTGCTAAATAGTCCGGCTTGTTCCAAGGCGTATAACCCGGCTCAGTTCACTATTGTTGCCCGAGCACGCAGCTTTCAACATCTTCGCTTCTTAGAAGCGTTGTTCATTCAGTCGAGAGTCCGCTATTGTGCCGACAAAGGAGTTTGTACAAGCGCTTCGATTATTCTAGTGCCCGGATCATAACCGGGTCGCTATACACACCCTTGCTTAAAGACCTGGTCCGAAGCGATAAATCAAATAGGTGAATTATATATCAATCTGAAGCTTAGGGGACACAGAAGAGGAAAATCACCACCATTTATCCAGAAATTGCCATGCGGATGAGAAATAGTGGTTTGAAATCCGGAAGTCCGGTGGAATTCAAGTGCTTCAAAACCCTGAAGTTACATCGCGAATAAGAGCCTTCGAGCGGATGACGTCATGTTATGTAGCGATCGCGAGCCTTTCTGCACACATGCACAGTAGGCGATGTCAATACGTAACTCGATGAGACTTTGTGTCTTAATTTACTAATTAAAATGATTATTTTAATTAAAACTGAATAGAATAGATATGAATGGGGATTAATCGTCGTTCCATTTAATTTTGGGGCTGTTATGAGTCGATTATGCTCTTCACGTTTGTAGGCATGTCTCGCACAATAATGAGTGCATTGCTTGTGTTAGGTTTTAACTTTGTCATGTTTGTTAAACTTTAGATTTGGTTTAGTCTAGATTTAGCAAAATTATAGCCATCAAAATGCGAAAGGAATCATTCTTACCATATATTTAGACGAGATTCTTCGATTCTTTGTAAAATATTTATTGCAGGAATCTTGAAATTGCATTTCGGATGCATGGACTGCATACGTGGCTGGCCTGCATCAGGGCTATCATAGCATGTCTATGCCGCCCGCGCTGCGGGTAACCTACCTACCGGAGCTGCCGCGAACGCTAGGTTAGTAGGTATACTATAGCTATGGCCGCAGTTGTCGAAGTTGACAGTCGACGATGTCCTCGCGTTAAACTAACAACCAAGCTCAAAATATTGGTTCATTTTGAAGAAATTAATACTTTATATATAAATCACAAATGGCCAAATTCGCTAAGCCCAGTCGCCATTTATATCCGCCAGATCAAGTTTAGTAAAGTTTCTTGCTTTATTTTGTGATAGTAGGCCTAGTAGTACTGAACGTCGATCAAATTTAGTCTTGCTCTAGGTGAACATGGTGAGAGAGTTTGCTGATTCTAAACATTCTGCTATAGTTTCAGATCATTATTGAAATCATCAATAAGAAATCACAAAACTTACCAATCTTCTACATTTCCATGCATTCTGTTGTCACGGTTTTGCAAATCTCTATCTCAGTCCTACATTTTCTCCCGGTCCTCCTCTTGCCTTGGCAGTGGCTCATACTCCCACGCTAATACCCCTAACCTTGCCCCTTCACATGCGGCAGCATCCCCGTCTTTATCACCGGCCAGATCACTATTGTCCTCGTCACTGTCACTACTGCCGCTGCCAGAACTCGATTCACTTTCATAGTTTCCCTCATCTTCTCCTCACCATCCTCTACCTCCTCGTATTCACAGTCCATCAGCAAATCATCCTTATCTTCTTCGATCACAACTGACGCCATGACAACTCAAAACTTTTGTAAAAAAACTTTATTCAGCGTTCAATGGACTTCTCCCCGCTCAACTTGTGTTGTTTATGTACAAATACTAAGTTCAAGTTCTAGCGGGTCTTCATAACATGACGTCATAGGTTTGCGATTTATTTCGGACCGGCTCACCCGTAAATGGCGGGGAGGCTGAAAATTATTTTTTGTTTTGCTTATTGTGCAATTACGAAATGTCTCATTGGTCTTAATCATATATTTTTGTATTCTACGTCCAATAAGCTTTCCATTGATGTATAGTTGTTCAGTCACCGGACCAGGTCTTTAACTTTTGTATTTTCTTGTATTCTCTCATTCCTGCGTTGTGACCCGATGAGTGCAGGTCGAAAAGCTTCGTCACTTCGAATTTGTTAATGTTATCTCCAAGATGATGAATATATCAAATTTGAGCTCTAAGCCAACACTAACTAGAAATGTTTCTTTTTTTCATGATAAAGTTGAGCAAATATGAGAAAGATTAAAAATCATAAAAGCATACACTTTCATTCTTCGAACCACAGAGATACAGGTAAATGGGTATTTCCATGCTCAGACCAGGGAAGTGTTAGTTCCCTGCTCAGACTCTGTCACTCTTGTTTATATTTTCCAAAGTCAAGCTTACATTCCAAATCAATTGACAAATTACTCGGGTTTCCTATTATTTACCAGCCATATTCCTCCCTCAAAAGCTAACCACCAGTGTCATCCCTACACCAAAATAGATAAGTCCCTTTCTAATAAGCATATCATCAATAATGAAACAGCTATATTTCTTCCCAATAGACTCTCCAACAGCCACTCTCCACACAACCTCATGCTTCACACACACTGCTTCTGTACAAACTTCTCACGTTGCTCCACTTTTCTATTTAATCAAGCGGCTGGGGCCAGTAGACTCCGTAGCTGGTGGTGATTCATTTGTCACCAATGCAACGCTGTGCATCGTCAATTTCCCCTGTCAGCTCCCTGCACTGCATGCCTAGCATACCATGCATTCCAATCTGTAAAACCAAAACACTGCACGGTAATGGAGGTTGATTATAAATACACGTCACTTCATTCGCTCTCATCACACGATTCCTCTTGTCTGCATTGTCCCTACATGTACAGTTAACAACAAAATTATTTATACCCCTTGGAAAATTCTAGTTTTTTGCATTTTTCCTAAAAATGAATGGTTAAATGAAGTTACTTGCACATCACATGAATACATTTAGTTATCATCTGCAAATGAATGCTGTTTCTGGTTTCACCTCATTTGCATAACAATAGAAAAGGTGAATTATCCAAACTGGGTGATGTTCAAAATTATTCATACCCTTGGTGATCTATTGACTTTGTCAATCAGTATGAATCAAGTCCTTGTGATTAATGCTCGTATCACTTTCTTCACACTGTCGCAATGCTTCTGGAGGTCTCTACTGAGATATCAGGCCAATACCTGGTCTCCAATGGCCCAATCTCCTTGAGGATGTTGTCCACACATGCCATCACCTGGTCTTCAGGGGATTCGATGGATTTAAAGCAGATTTTGTGTTTGCAGGTGGTGTAGTTTTAGACGTCATGAGGATAGGACTATGATATTGATATTTTCGTTAATATTCCTTATATTTTAATGACAATTCTGTATCTAAGTTGAAACAAAGCACTCTTCCTGGAGAGACTTCCCTAGACTGTCAAGGGAAGGTATTTCCTGATACTTTTGTTCCATTATGTTTAGGGAGGCCATGGTAGTTGTCTAAAGGTTGGATGGTGCCAATTTTATCAGTTTATTCAGTTACACTGATTGACACATTTTTGATATGGACACCTGCAAGTGGGTACTCTAGTGAAGCTTAAAATACTGATCTTTATGTTCCAGTGCACTGTCAAACTGGTAGCATTTTGTGCACTGCAGCTGGTAACATGGAGGGCATATGGTATAAATTTGGTTTACATTCATTTTGATATCAAGGATTGTAGCTTTCATACCAAAGATACAAAGAATATACCATATGAAGATTGACATACAGTAACAGTCAATGTGGGATGTGTATGATACTCAAAGGTTACATACTGTTATTCATGGTGACCTGACGTTAGAGTCATGAAATGACTTTAATATCACCAACATGGCCTTCCTGAGCACTCTGATTAAGAATGGGGCCAATGAATAAAGGTGAACCCTCCCACAGGCAGAGCAAACGGGAAGGGCTCTTCAGGAATGGTGCTAAGTAGATACAGAATTTTCATTAAAATGCATGGAATAAATGACCGAAAATTTCAATATCATAGTCCTGTCATCATGAAGTCGATAACTGCATCACCTGTAGGACACAAAATCTAATGAACTCCCTGAAGGTCAGGTGAAGGCATGTGTGGACACATCCTCAAGGAGATTGAGCCATTGGAGAACAGGTACTGGCCTGATATCCCAGCAGAGACCCCTCCGGAAGCCTTGTGACGGTGTATTAAATAATAAAGTGAATTACAAGCATTAATCACAAGGATCAGATTCATACTGATTGACAAAGTCAATAAATCACCAAGGGTATGAATAATTTTGAACATCGCCCAGTTTGGATAACTCACCTTTTCTATTGTTATGCAAATGAGGTGAAACCGGAAACGGCATTCATTTGCAGATGATAACTAAATGTATTCAAGTGATGTGCAAGTAACTTCATTTAACCATTCATTTTTAGGAAAAATGCAAAAAACTAGAATTTTCCAAGGGGTATAAATAATTTTGTTGTTAACTGTATATCTTCTTTTATCTCTCTCTCTCTTTTCCTTTTATACTATCTGTCTTTCATATCTGATTTATTTCTTTATTCATTCTTTTGCTTTCTGAATTCAATATTTTCATCTTCTAACAAAGTAAATTCATTGTTTATAACAGTCTCTCCATTTTCAATTTCATCCATCCTCTTTCATATCTCTCCAACTCTTCTCTATGTTGTCTATCTTTTCTTTCCAACTGACCTCTACCTTCCCTATTGCTTTCAGATTTATCAACTATTGTCTTGTATTTTATACAAAAATATATCTAATTTTTCTTGTCTATAGTCTCCGTTTTCCTCTCCTCTCTCTCTCTCTCGCTTTCTCATACATTTGTTTAAAGCCCGCCTCACACTGTGCGATTTTTCAAGCGATCACTTGCGATGCGATGCGATGCGATGCAAAGCGATATCGCAGGCCATCGCAGGCTACCACAGGATCTGCGATGCATGTCTCACACTGTGCGATTTTAGCATTTCGCGCATGCGTACTTTATTACTGATAACGCGATTTGTAGTAGTATTAACTGACACACGTAAACAAAATTCCTAAAACTTGAAAGGTAATTATGTTTTTTAAATAAAAATGACATGAAACGCATGTGTAACGAATGTGTAGCCTATGTAGTAATTGAAATTAGTATAGAGACTTATAATTATAAATGAGGTAACCAACATTTAGGGGAGAGATACATTTTTATGCTACGTAAAGTTAGATGGATTGGAAAAGAAAAGATGAACTTCGGGTTATAGTTATTTAGTAAATCAAGTTATTTTTTTCCCCGACATCCATTTGACTTCTCTTGAACTCTGTTTATTTTGGATTCACCGATTTGCTGGGTTTTTTTTCTTGGCAGAATGAAATATTGATAATATGAATCAGGGGCGGATCCAGGATTGAGTAAAAAGAGGGGGCACGCAAATGAAAGTTTGTCAAAAAGTAGACCCTATTTTTTTGGTTCTCGCTAGCTTCTCGAAAAGTTGCTCAGTGGAGGGGGAGGCTACAAATTTTCGCCAAACCTTCAAAATTCGCTCAGTAAGAAAAGGGCGGATCGTCTATGGTCAATAATAGAATATAATAATAGAATCAGTTCATTGTTTTAATTAAGCGGTGATCCGGCATTTGCTTCTGTGACAATTGCTCTGGGCGTTATTTCATCAGAAGTATGGGTTTAATAGGGTAATGGTTTCCGAGCATTCATCTTTTTTAAATGTTTCTTCTGTTTGATTGTCAGGTATTTTCTGTGTGTGCCCCGCCCCTTTAAAAGTTTGGATGTGCCCTGATCTTTGCCCCTCCCCCGTTCTCTATCTATATCATTCTTTCTTTGCTTCTCTTATCTTTTCTCAAATCTCCACATCACTTTCTCTCTCCTGTCCCCCGCTATTGCTCTCTTAATATTTCTCAATGACTATTAGAACTATAATTATTTCCACCCCCTCCCCCTCTCTCTCTGGAACTCTCTCACATCCCCTCTCAGTAAACAATATTCACATAGGACTGAGTGAAACACCGAGCTGTTCGTGACATAGGTATCATGCATCTTTATTGGAGACGTGCTGAATATCCCTTACAATAGAAAGATGAAAGCTGCATGTTAAAGAAAAGTTACTCTATTTTATGGGAAATATAAATGAAATGATTTTGATAAAAGAAAAGAAAAGACAGAAAGAAAGAGGGAAAGGGAGAGAGAGAGAGAGAGAATGTGCTTACAGTGAGTCAAGCATAGTTCCAGTAAACACACAAGGTCCATTTTCCTGAAATGAAGACACAACCCCACCTCTGTGTATGTATACATTTTAACAAACCAACCATGTGCATTACATTTAGTGGAATATCTGCTTAATAGCAAATCAATACCTCAAAAAACATTACCAATATTATAACAAATATTAGTATACAAATTACATGTATAGTAACATAATTGTCTATCTGGGGGAGCATTTCAATACATTTGTCATTGTCAACCATTTTTTACTTGTTTTATGCACATCATGATCTTAAATAGTATCTTAACACAAATTAGCTATACAAATATAATATAATTTCTTGATCAAAATTTACATAACATGTATATTCACTTTCATGAGAACACACCATATATAATCGTAGATCCAGTATTAAATAAAATTCCTTCATATGTTTCTGTATCCTTTTCCCCCTCTCTCACTTTTTTCATTCTCACCTTTTTCATTATCAATGATTCGAAAATATCAAATTATATTTCTGCACAAACATGATATAAGCAATCATATCTTATGTTGACATTTGGAGAGCACTTTTTTGAGGTCTTCTATTAGAGCGAAACTCTAAATAACCCAAATAAGGTACAAGCGGGTGAATAATACTGAGTGGATTTTTTGTTTTTTCTTTCTGCTAAAAACCAAATTGGAAATTGATGACATTTAACAAGTTGTATAAAAATATTCAGTTGTTTGTTGAAGTTGTGAATCCTTATTTATATAAATATTCTGGTTATGAATGAAGAAAAAAAAAGTACAGTTTATACATACATAATAGTTAACCTATTATTAAATATGAAATACAAATTTTGTATTTTGTCACAGTGATTCCAATAAACCCAAATTTAAATTTCATTTCACAAGATTGTTAATAATTGTTAATCATTATTATACTTGTCTGATAACTAAAGAATTACAATTCGCACTTTCTTTTTATAGCAGAGGCTAAACAAAATGCATTGCATAGAATGCCTTCCAGTCATTGTATAAAGGAAGTGCAAGCACACTAGAATATTTTTTTCTTCTTTCAGCAATACAAACAGAAAAGAAATTCAGTAATTATTAAAAACCTGTAACATGTAATGAAACCATAGTTCCCCCCCCCCCCAACAAAAGAAAAATACATGTAATTGAAAGACAATCATTTTTCCCCTGCTCATGCATGGATTTGGTGTTGTTGTTTTTTTTCCATTTGAATCACAACTAGCTGAGACAGAGAGTTGTGCTATTAGATGTTGTTCCTGATTGTACATTTATTTCATGGATTCTCAGTAGTTCACATGATTTGTTGAAAATAAAAACGTTTCATCTCCCAATTTTCAAGTAACTACATTTTTCAAATGCAAATTTTGCTTGAATCATCAATATATAGTATACTGTATAACAAACAATACAATTATCATATAATAGAAAGGTTTCCGTTCGAAAAAGGGAGGCACAATGCACATTTTTCTTCCAAAAAGGGTGGGGGTACAGGCCAGATGTGCCCCCCCCCCCTAAATCTGCCACTGCTTCTGTTAGCTATGATTGCACCAATGTTTACAAGTGGGTTTTTACAGACACATATTAATCAGACTGTTCAGACATGATTATTTACTTTGGGGGAAATAAAAATGCCATCTGAAAGACAGGATTCAGTTTTAAACCAGGGTCCGTCGTTGGTTTGGAGGCTGTTGATCAGGACAGTGGAATCGTCTCCAAATAGTTTGAGCCAAGGGGTATAGGCTTTCACCATATGCTGGCTATGTCACTGTCTGTGTCAAGAAAACCTTTAGTATAGGAAAGCCTTATGAACTATGAGGGGTCAAATCTGGATATTGAATTATGCTAATTGACAAAGTTTTGTGCCTGCAAAGTAATTTAACTGTAAAGTTAGTAATCACAATTTGAATAACAACTAGAATCTCACTATTTTCAGAGATTTCATGTCCACATACATAAAAAGCTTTGAATAATGTCTCAAAAACTAGTACCGATTTTCGAAAATCAACATTGCCCTGTTTGTGAATGCCCCTATACTGATAGTTTGCATGCAGAAACCCTGGTCAGTTGTAAAAGAGTGTCTGCACTGTAAGACTACCATATGTCATGTACTATAGCTGCTCCTGACATGACCAGAAGGTAGCTGAATTAGGCTTCTCTCAAGACAATGATTTTCTGATTAAGTGTAAAATTAGGGTCTGTGTTTGCAGACAACATAATTTCCAAGTGTGGGGGTGATTTGGGGGGGGGGGGGGGATTGAACGAAGAAAATACCACCTTCAATCCATATGATCTGAAGGAGACGGCTCAGATATTAACGGGTTGATGTTGTAACAGTTCTGAGTAGGTATCACCAGGTATGGGATTGTGCTCCAAGTTGATTTCTTCAATGACAGACATGCCAAAGAGTTGCTTGCATCCAGATCTGCAAGGTAATCGAGGGATCAAAATAGATGTTCTTTTTTATCAACACATTTGCTTGAAATTCATGTACGGTATTTAATTTTTCATTGATAGAAAAACAAAATGTATTGTCATTTCATTTGTTCTTATTAATATTCAAATATGGATTTTAATTTGTGAATCATGAAATTACGGATGCCAGTATTACTCAAACATACATGCAGGCAGATTCATGGGGTGAAGTGAAAACTGAAGAGGCCAACCCCCCCCCCCCCCCCCCCCCCCCCACCCTTAGAGATAAATAAAGATTTTTTTTTCCTGCAGCCCCCTTTTGGACTAAATAATGTTATAACCCTGGATGTAATTTACCTGGGAAGGGCTGGCAGCTGGATTCCAAAAATCATAATTAACGGGAATAAATAGGGAACTTTGTTTTGCTCGATACAAGACAGAAATCCAGCAAAGTCCAGCACAAGCTGAATTCATTCCTGGTTTTCAATCCTTATTATTCATGTATTCACATTTCATATTTATTCAGACATACGAGTGAGAAATAAGAGAACATACCTGTGATTTCATTGTCACTCAAATCTAAAATTCTGAGGGATGACAGTTCATAGAAACTCTCTGGCAAGGTGGATATTGGGTGAGGCATTTATAGCTTCTATAGGATGGTCATCTGGTAGATTTCATCTGATGTTTACAGCTTCATTAATAAAACATGAGAGGTACAATGATAAGTAATAAAGAGCTAATAATAAAAAGAAACAAAGGGTACATTAACTAAATCCATCAGTTTAGTAACACCCTTGATTACTCTACAATCAAACTCATTCTCACTGGCTTAAATCAGGGAAATGTAACTAAGAGTTAATTACATTTCCCGGCTTAAATCAAACAGCAAACAAATTATCAGCATTATACTGTACTTGAATACACTTTACTGGATAGATGTTTGACAAAGAATAAAAACTGATTCAGAGATTTCTTTGCTTCGCTCAGCCTGAATGCAAATCATTCAAAATAATTTTGTGCAATTGCAATTAAAATGAAAATCTATTCATTTATAAAAATATGTTTTGACAGATTAAATCAAAATTAAGCATTTTATTTGAATGAAAAGTGTCGTCCCTATGATATCTGTTGTGTTCATGTCATTTCTCTGCAAATTATACGACTATCTTTTTGAACAAGTAAATTCAATCAAAATAAAAGAAAAAAGACAAGGTAAAAGTTAAAAAAAGGAACCTGCATGACAAGTTAAAATTTTCTTTAAAAGTCTGTTTTAAAAAACAATTCTTACCAGTAACTTTTCCAAGGCAATTTCTTTGACATTACAGTGCGTGCATTGTGGGAAAGATCGAGGGTTGATAGCACTGCGTTTTTCATGGATGGTATACTGCTTGCAGAACAGCTTCCAAGAGACAGCTTGAAAAATCCTATGAAAAGATAGTAAAATAAGTTTCAATTAGAAAATGAGCTATATGCAAAAAAATAAGTGGGGGAACAAAAGCCAGAAACATGTTACAAACTTTCTTACATTCTTGACATCAGTAGCCAGCTTACTTGTGATTTATGAGTGACATTTTAAAATACATTCTTAACTTATCAATATGAATATTCTGAAACAAATAGTACAACATAATCATGATCATATAAAGTAGATCTCACAATAACTTTCAAAGTATTAACATGTAGCTGTTGACTGCTGAATTCTCTTATTCCCTAAAGTTTGCTCAAAACTTGATACAGGACCCACCTGATTCAAGAAGGCAATGGGTTAACTGAAAAAGAGATTATGTTTGAATAATGGGAAGTAAAATACATTGCAGCTATAAAAGTATTTAAACACTTATTGTTATGCGAACAAGGTAAATGATACCCAAAACCTCACTTTCAGTCCTAACAAATTGAATAATGAAGAATTCTTTGATCCGTAATCATAAATTTGAGCAAAAACCTGAAATAAATTTGCCTGTCATCTCAACTCAGCTTAGTATTGGGTGAGCTGTGGATAATAGTACTTAGTAGAGTGCAAAAACTGAGAGGCACAATATATATCGGCCTATTAATTAATATAAATAAAATCCATTTATCCAGCATGGCAAAGAATCCTACAGTAGAAGAGAGGGGAAATTTTTAAAAATATTATAGATCTAATACATCTATATATTGAGAAAAAAAATACCGAGAAAAGCAGCTACTTAAAATTTGTATGCTGTTTACGACGCATGTATAAAGCACTGATGGACATGGCTGCCGAGCCCATATCTCAGGGAAGTTGAGGTACCGAAACGAGGCAAGCGTCGGTCCAGCGCCCTAAGGGCCAAATAATTTTAATAACCGTACATACCGTACTTCTTCGGCCAGCTGCCAGCTGCAACTCTCTCTCTTCTAACTTAGAGTTAGACGAGGCAACTATGAACAACTTACATATTATTTATTCTTGTGCCCACAACGTAGACTAGACCTAGACTACTAGTAGGCCTAGTACAACTCATGTCATAGCCCGACCAGACGGCGCGACAGGGATGTGTAGGGTTACTCTTGTCACTGCTTCTGCCGCTGTCGAGTGTACTTTGTGGGTTAGAATTGAGATGAAAGGACTCCGAATTTCGGGGGAATAAGGACCTTCAAATAGTAGTCCCTAAAAAAGTTAGAGTTAGGCCTAGAGGCTAGACTGTTAGAGGCCAGTAATATGCATGGGGTTTTTACATTTATTTATCTGTAAGTAATTTAAATCTAGTGCCTTGTAACTTTCTTTGTTTTACTTTAATTTGTTTTACTTTACTATTATAGTTTTAGGTTAATTAGATTCCTTTTTAGATTTCAATTAGATTTAATTAGAGTTACAAAGTAGGCCCAAGTAGTAAGTCAAAGCGTCCCACAATTACCTAGTTAATCTTCATGATCTTAGGCCTAACAAGTTAGACTCATGCCTAACTGTTACTGTTAGACTGGGCCTAGTCCACTCATAGCTACATTCCTATACTTCGTGTGTATAATTTAGGCAGTCATACACCTCAACTTTTTAAAACACCACTGCACAAAAGTCACAAACATTCACTCAAAATCGGCATTTAATTTACAAAAACCGACCACTAAATATCCAAGAAATACAATAAATTCAACTCACCGATGTTGGAAAAGATATTTCCAAAAATCAAATCCGTAATTTACTGTTGATTCTCGCGAAACGAGCTATCGGAGTCATTGTGTACATTTCCTGGTCGCCGCGGGCGCTGACATCTCCCCAAAAGAGTTTTGTCCTCAAAAATTCGGTCCCTACGGCGTACACGGAAAAGTTCCGATTTCCTGGGTGCGCGATCGTAAAGATCGATGTGCGCTTGCGATCCCGAGTTTCTTCGTGGACAAAAATTATATTGGCCGATTTTAGTCTAAGACATCGGCAGTTTGTAAACAACACGCGATCGCGAAACAAATCGGCGGGGATTTCTCCGGTTTTGGACAAGATTTTGACTTTGGATTTTGCTGGAAATATCAAAAGTTCTTCCTAACGGCCATTTGAGGTAGGAGTGAGATTTTTAAGGGCTGAATTTGAAAGCAAGTATTTAAAATATTTATCTTATTTCCCCCCCATACCTTTAGTACATGCGACAGAAAATACCAACTATTTTACAGAAATGTACCCGGGAGTGGCCTGGCCTAGATAATTTATAATGTACAAATGTGTGCATCAGACTTCAACTAAGTTCTGGTATGATTTGGCAATGAGAATCCCAGACCAAATGAGGTTCGCCAAAACGATAAAGTTAAATTTTCAGGGTAATATTCCCATCCAAAGTGACAGCCATACTCAAGTCAGATTTTCGAGTTCGGCCCATTGCATTCCTGCACTGCGCAAAACGATGAAATCACACTCCAATTAAATCCTATGTACGGGACTACATATGCAAAAAATTTGTGCGATAAAAAATGCATAGTGCACAATTTCATCAAATTACTTACGGTTATATCCAATCTCGTAACATGTTTCCGTCTTCATTCTGTCTTTTGTCACGCGATTGTGATAGGCCGGCAGGCTGATGTTAAATAATGATGGCCTATCCGGCTATCCTGCCACATTTGAAGGAGAACCTCCTGCCCTTTATCCGTTGTTCCTCTGTCCACTAGATGGAAATCGCATCGCATCGCATCGCATCGCAACAAAATTTTTGAACATGTTCAAAACCCTGCGATGCGAGGCGATTGCTTGCGATATTGGGAAAATCGCAAGCTGTTGCGTCGCAAGACCTCTCACACTGCACGATATCGTGCGATTTCCTGCGATGCGAGGCGATATCGCAGGAAATCGCACAGTGTGAGGCGGGCTTTACTCTCTTTCTCTTCTCTTCTCAATCAATTCTTCTCCCCAAATCTTTCAATTTATTCGAAGAATTAGGAGAAAAAGTGCAGTGCATGCAATCAGCTTTAACTATCAAAATCTCCTGGTATCTTGTCTGGTACATACGGTGACACGACATATGCTCCGCCGACATCTGCTCCGCGGACACCTGCTCCGAAAAATGCGACAAGTGCTCCGCGACAAATGCTCCGGGACAATTGCTCCGCCGATATTTGCTCCGCCGACACTCGCTCCACCGACACTTGCTCCACCGACAGTTGCTCCGCCGACATTTGCTCCGGCGACAATTGCTCCGCCGAAATATGCTCCGAAATTACGACGTTTGCTCCGGCGACAAATGCTCCGCCTATAAAACGCAAATGCGCAAAATTTTTCGAAGAACCTCAAGAGAGAGAGAGAGAGAGAGAGATAGATAGAGATAGAGAGAGAGCGCGAAGCGACCGAGCGGGTAACAGGGGAGCTTTTGCTTGTGAAATTGAAGGATTTTTAGTTTTAAAAAATGTAAGTTTTCAAAAATTTCTTATGGCAACCGTGGGCATACGAAGGTCGGGCTAGACAAAGGATCGGGAGGGGGTTCACCCCCCCCCCTGAACCTTTGTCCGATCCCGGTGGATCCCGACGTTCTTACGCCGGGGCAGGCCCCCCCCCCCCCCCCCCCCCCGGCTGCCTACGGCCATGAATATCATACTGTAGAAGGATAAAAACAATGAAAATTGAGAGTAAACTCTTTCATAAAAAAGAATAACATCAGGCACGGATAGAAGGATAAATAAATGCATATATGAAAGAGATAGAAAGACGAAAGGGTTAGCTCGAAGGATATAAGGATATTGGAAGATTGTGCAATTGAATTTCATCTTTTCCATTTTTGGGGGAGGGGCTTTAGCGACTTTTTGAGGGTCATTTAGCCCCAAAGCCCCCCCCCCCCCCCCCCGGTAGAGCCGCTCCTGGATAAACACAAAGAATAACAAAAGGAAATAACTAAGAGAAAATATAAAAGAAAAGCAAAGAATAACATAAGAAAAGAGAGAGAGAAGAAGATAGAGGGGGAAAAAAGAATAACATATTAAAGAAAGATATATATTGGAGCATAATTCGGCGGAGAAATTTTCGTATTTGTCGCGGAGCACTTTTCGCATTTTTCGGAGCAGTTGTCGGCGGAGCATTTGTCCGCGGAGCATGTCATGGAACCCACGGAGCAAACAGAGCAAATGTCGTAATTTCGGAGCATATTTCGGCGGAACAACTGCCGGCGGAGCAACTGTCGGCGGAGCAAATGTCGTTATTTCGGAGCATATTTCGGCGGAGCATTTGTCGCGGAGCACTTGTCGCATTTTTCGGAGCAGTTGTCGGCGGAGCATATGTAGGCGGAGCATATGTCATGGAACCGGTACATACATGTATACAGCCCCCCCCCCCCCCCCCCCCCCCCCCCCCCCCCCCCCACTCGGAGGTCGAAGGGATCGCATGCGTGTTCCCAAAGCCGGTAAAGGGGTACTTTTTGGGCGACACAATCCGGCCCGTGAATTGTATAAAAAGGGGGAGTTTTTTATCTTTCACCCGGAGATTTCATTAAAAAAGGGGGTGTTTTCTTTCTCTCTCTCTCTCTCTCTCTTCGACACCTGAGAAATTAAATAAGGGGGATTATGAAATATCTTGAAAAATTGATCAAATCCCAGGATCAAATTCCTGAAATTCCTGCTAGTTTTGATAGCTCATTCAGCCAGGATTATTTCATTTTGAAAAGTAGAAACACTGGCCCCCAGTCCCATCCAGTCCTCCCTCGATTGTAATGAACCCGGTGGAGCCACTCAATATGACTTGGGGACCACATGACCGTTACCAAAATCGCGGATATAGGGGTAAATTTCAAGGAACGTCCGCGGACAGAATATTCCTCGAAATATAGAAAATAGGGGTGCGCAGGTGTCCTCGAAATTGATAAAATAGGGGTCAGGAAAAGGGAAGAAAACCCAAGGCATGAAGAAAAATCCCGGAGCCGAGTCGCTAGCTGCGGGCCTGCCGGAGATCGGAGGGCACGTTCATCGTTGAGAAAAAAATCCCCGTACTGCCGTCAGTCAGCAAGATGGCGGACGTGAGGGTGTTACAAGTTTGTTTGTTTGTTTGTTTAGAGGTGTTTTATGGTGCCTTAACCATCTTAGGGTTTTCTGCACCAGTCTGTAAAAGTAAAAAGCTTCTATATCAGTATTCAATGCCATTAGCTGTATATATATATAACCAAGTTGTTAATAGTATTCATTTAACGTATATAGTAACAGTTTCCTGAAACTGGTATTAGACATAAACATAGCTACATCAATAAGAATGTTTAACAAGTTTTATTTACATAATTACATCATATTATATATTATATGTGCACTTTCCCTAAAGAGATGAGATGATTCACCAGGGCGACTCTGGTAAAATGAGGGAAAAGCCATATTAGTATAAAGCTATCTAGTGCAATCTACCAGATTGAAGTATAAAACTCATGACTTCTTTAATGATTCTATTATCAGTGAACAACCATTTGACATTAAACGGAATATTGAATTTATGCAACATAGATGTTAAACGTAATTGATGATCAATATGTGCAATGCAATCAAAAAAGAAATGTTCAACTGATTCTCTATCATGACATACATCACATAAACCATCCTCATGACATCCAACTCTAAATCTAGAATAATTTAATAAACAGTGATTTGACTTTAAATGAAAGAATAACCTCTCTTTACGTCTATTTTTCCATATTGGCTTATATTTCCTTCCAACAGTGGGTTGTATGTTATGGTAAAATCTACCATTTGTATCATTATCCCATCTTTGTTGCCACTTGTTAAAAATATACATGTCAATAGAACCATAGAATCTCTCATAAGGTTGCTTCATGTCCAATACTATTCCTTTTCCCCCTGCTGCTTCTTTAGCTAATAAGTCGGCATACTCATTACCCGGGATGCCAGTATGACCTGGCACCCATGTAGTAGAAACAAGGGTACCTTGGTAATTCAATATTGTACACTTATATAGTATTTCTTGTACCATTGTGTTATTATTTCCGTACTGTATGGCTTGTAAAGCAGAGAGGGAATCGGACATTATTGCGACTTGAATAAAAATTTTATTTTCTGTCCATTCTAAAGCCATGAGAATAGCCATTAGTTCAGCATCAAATACTGAAGCCCAGTTTGGTAAGGTATACTTTTTACCGTATTTGAAATGTGGTATATAGAAAGCTGCCCCTACTCCTTGACCTTTAGAACCATCTGTGTATATATGCAACATATTACACAAAGTTGTGTTTTTACAATGTATAAATTCATGTTTGACGACATGAGGTTCATCCTTTTTACTAATTTTGTGATTGTCGTAAAAGTGTGGCTTGATAAAATTCCATGGAGGAAAATTTCCTTGGGCCACTATATTTATTGAATCAATATCAAATGGGAATTCATGTATTTTCTCTCTAAAAAGCATACGAGTTGAGGGTATATTAACACAATGTTCCCTGAAAACCTCATTTGTTGGATGCTCTGGTAAAGCAGCCAATTTAACTCTGTATTTGAGAGAAAGTTGTTGCCATATTAAATCTAGAGGTAGTTCATTAGTTTCAACCTGGAGAACATTTATTGGAGTACTTTTTAGTCCACCTGTAACAATCCGTAATGCCCTAGATTGAATCCTGGTTAGACGCAAAAGATTAGTTTTATTCATAGTCAAGAAGGCCTGACATCCATATTCCAATCTTGATCTTATAAGAGATCGATATAATGTTAATAGAGCTTGCCTATCAGCACCCCAGTCCGTTCCTGATACACATCGGAGTATATTCAGTCTCTTGCTACATGTTCCTATTAAATATTGAACATGCTTATTCCAATTTAATATTGGATCAAATACGAGTCCGAGGAATTTAAATTCGTAAACTCTAGCAAGTTCTATATTATTCAGGAATAGTTGGATGTTTATTTTCTTCCTGCATTTGGTGAAAATCATAAATACAGACTTAGATGTAGACAATTTAAAGCCCCATAAATTGCACCAAGTTTGAATTTCTCCGAGAATACGAGTCATTTTTCTTTGTAGATAATTTATATTTGTACCCGTTGCCCAAATAGCACAATCGTCAGCAAATAAGGAAACGGATGTATTAGCTTCATTAACCTTAAGGTCATTAATCATAATTAAAAATAATAGAGGACTAATGACACTCCCCTGAGGGATACCATTATCTAACATTACAGTTTCAGATATCCGTGTCCCAACTTTTACACATATTCTTCTGTTAAATATGAAGCTCCGAATCCATGATAATGCAGTACCTTTTATGTTCAAGTTATATAGCTTGTATAACAAACCCTCCTTCCAGACCATATCATATGCCTTTTCTAAGTCTAAGAAAAGACCGATAGTAGATTGTTTAGATCTAAAACCTCTAGTAATTTTATCTTGTAATCTCAAAAGATGGTCTATCGTACCTCTCTTTTTCCTAAAGGCCGATTGATACATATTAATTTTACCCTCTTTTTCTAGGGTCCATGTAAGCCTAGAGACTACCATCCGTTCCATTACTTTACACAAGTTAGACGTTAGAGCAATTGGTCTATATGATATGGGGGCAGAGGACACCTTACCAGGCTTTAAAATAGGAATAATTAATCCCGTATTCCAATTTAAAGGAACACTACACTGCGTCCAAGACATGTTACATAACTTTAAAATAATATTTAAACTACAATCAGACATATGTCGAAACATAATATAACATAGTTGGTCTTGGCCAGGTGCTGTATCATTACTTTTTTGTATAGCATCCTTTAATTCCTGTAATGAGAACTGTTCATTTAATGGACTGTCATCATGAATATTATTGAATATAATATCCCGATTTTCATGTTCAAATTGTAGTTTATTTTGTTGGAATTGCGTTGTGTAATTATTATTACTACTAATTTGAGCATAATGATTGACTAACATATTAGCTTTGTCAATATTAGTTATAGCTTGCTGATGTTCCTTAATAAGAACTGGAATTGTTCTACTGGACGTATTTCCTTGCATTCTCTTAATGACCCTCCACACTTTGGATAGTTTTGTGGTACTGGTAATATCAGAGCAATAGTTTTTCCAAGAGGCCCTCTTTGTTTGAATAATATGCCTCTTAGCTTGGGCCTTATGATTCTTATAAAGTAGTAAGTCATATAAATTTCCCGTACGTTTTGCTTTAATTAAAGCTTTATTACGTTTTTTAATAATTTCTTCACATTTATCATCCCACCATGGAACAGGCGGCTTCTTTCTGGGGCGAGATTTTGGGATAGATTTTTCCGCAGCTAAAATAATAGATGTTATCTTTTGTTCAAAATGTTGAACATTCATGTCAATTAGTGATTCATTTACATATTGATCACATAGACATTTAAATTTATCCCATTTTGCGGCCTTGAAGCACCAAGAGGGTGTAAAAAGCTCCTCGTGAGTTATATTTACACCAATATTAGTAGATACAATGAAATGGTCACTATTACAATTTTGATCGAGAACTGACCAAAGACATTTCGATGCCATTCTTGCACTAATAAAAGACAGATCTAAACATGATGATGTTCCTGTGAAAGAATTAAATCTTGTTCCTGTCCCATCATTTAGAGAGACTAAACCAGCATCATCAATGACATCTTCCACTGTTCTACCATTTGGCGTAGTAATTGGGCAACCCCATAATTCATTATAAGCATTAAAATCGCCACATAGGAACACATTTTCCTTCATATTATTTACTATATCATAAAGAGGTTTGGCCTGGATAAGTTGTGTTCCAGGAAAATATACATTTACAATATTAAGCTTACCTTCATTAGTTATTATTTGACAAGCAACTGCTTCCAATTCGCTTTCGAGAGCAATTTCAGAATAATGAAGTGTTTCTTTAACAAATATAAGTACTCCTCCTCCTCGCAGTTCACGGTCTTTACGTATAGCAGGTGAATAGCCATTTAAATTACAAGGAACAAATTGTTTAAGCCAAGTTTCTTGGATACATATTATATCTGGTTTTGGATTAAAAGTTTCCAACAAGGTTCTAAATTCATACATATGAGCCCGAAAGCTGCAACTATTCCACTGCCATATTAATAGACCCATATTAACTACCCATTTGATGGGAGCACACTTTTCCTCATTTTGTGTGCACAGTTAAAGATATCTTTAGAGTCTATATCAAAATCTAGACATTCAGACAAAACAGTAGTCATATTTCTCACAATATTTGATAAAGAATGCTTTCCATCTTTACCAGCCATAAATATATTGAGAGCCAAAAAACTGAATATGTTAATTGGGTCTTCACATTGATGAAATGGCCAATCAATAGTTTGTGACTCTTTTTCAAAAGAGCATTGAGTTGAAACATCAGTCATTTCTGGCTTCACGTTATCTTCAACAAAAACTGAATCATGATACTCATCATAATCAAAACTGCTACTCATAAAACTAGGATTAATTGATATTGGTTTGGATTTGTGACCTTCCTCTACAGTATTACTTTTTGAGGTGCCAGCAATATTTGCTGGTCCAGCATATGTGATTTCATTTTGTGCACGTGTTTTATTGGCTTGCTTAACCGCATTTGCATAGCTTATACCAGTTCTTTGTTTGATGTCATTGGCTTCCTTTGCTTCTTTAAACTTAGGGCAACCAGCATAAGCAGCGGAATGTTCCCCACCGCAATTTGCACATTCCGGAGAATCTTTCTTAGTACATTCCTCAAATGTATGTTCCCCTCCACAACGCACACATTTTGACTTAGGGCTTCTACAATTTGTAGCAATATGTCCAAACATTTGACATTTATAACAACGGGTTGGACCCATTTCAATATGTCGGATTTCATGGATGAAACAATCTACTTTAACTGTATTTGGAAGAGTGTCACGAGTACCAAGCTTGACAATTTGTGTAGGTGTACCACTTCTAAATATTCGCTTAATATAAGGGAAATTACCAGTTATAAGAGATTTAACTTCCTCCTCACTCATATCAATAGGTATTGGGTAAATTGTACCAAAAGACATGGGTTTAAAGGGCTCTGGTTCTTTTACAATGACCTCGTAGCTTCCAAGTTTTTTAATTAAAAGCAACTTTTTACATTGGATTTCAGAGCATTGTACTTTAAGTTTGCCATTGGGCAGTCGGAATATTGCCTCCAAGGATCCAGAAATCTCATCATTCAAAATTTGTCCTAGTTCTCTATGATGAACTTTGGAAATATTTATAGTTTTACCTTCAATATATACAGTTTTAGTCTTATTTTGTCTTTTAGTACGTCTATCATTGCCTTCACTATTAGTAGATTCAGCACTATTTGATTTAAGTTTTCGCTTATTGCGAACTACAGTAAAATCCATATCTTCACCTTCATCCGTCATTATCAGATACTTAGCTTCAATATTTCAGCAACCGGGCTGACTCGAAAACAAACAGCAACTGCTGAAGTGTGTAGATTAAGTCGCTCCGGTACTCTAGACACAGATACGTTTCCCGCCTTAAATATTAAAGACTAGTGAAATACACGTCCGTACAAATATACAGCTAATAACATAAACACCGATATAGAAGCCACTCTACCTCACTTGTTGGATCACAGCTTCAGGTCACCTCCGCATACACTTCCCAAGCTCAACCGTCCGTGTCAGGTGTCAGATCTCGTGTCGTGATCGTGAGGTGACGTGTCGTGACGTGTCGTCGGGTGTTACAAGTCATGTCTATCTCTCCTTTTAGTTGCTAATTAATTCAGCCACTTTGACTGACTGCCCTAGATGTAGCACCTGGCTATGTCTTTTGTTCTAATACATGTATGTAGCAGGCAGCTTATTGAATGGCCTGACACAGGCCAGTGCTTTTGGGATAATTTTATTCATGTTCTTTTTAATTCAGCACAGGTTTAATGCAAGATTGGCATGTAGGTTCCTTTCATGGGTTGTTGCTAGGAGATAGTAAGGTATGGGAAATCTTAAATTCTTTGGTAGGGTGTAACATTAGGGGTGGCTAGCACTATGAACATGACGAACAAAGAAGTGGACAATTTATGCTGCTCCTCATTGTACCCTTCACAATTGCACTGGTTAACAAAAGAACATCCATTCATTGCTATCCTGTAAAAATATGTAGAACAGGTGTCACATAATAGCAGTGAAGGGATGTACTTTTGTTTACTAGAGCTATTGTGGAGGGTACAATGAGGAGCTGCATAAATTGTCCGCTCTCTTTGTCACCGTGTTCATAGTGTAGTTTGGTCACTTGAAGCTTTGATTTTGGGAAGACAAGACCTATTTGTGGTGTCTTGCAGCAGCAGCAGCAGTTTGCCTGCTAGGAGTTTGCTAGGTGCAGCTAGGCGAATGGCAGCATGTTTGAGCTGCTAGTTTTAAACTGGGCGTGGCAATTTTGTGCGTTTCCAGCGTTTCCAGCTGTCACCAGCATTTGTCTGTACTGGACAAGGAGCTGTTTTCGTGCTTCCAAGCTTCATGTCATCAGTTGAACTGTAAGTTTAATTTATTTTCCTATGCAGTAATTTTAAAGACAATTTAGGCAATATTTTTATTACCACAGAAGAAAAGTGAAATGTTACAAGTGCTAAATTGTCTTGAAGCAGTAAAGCTTATTTCATTGAAGTTTAGATATTGCACAATTTTATCTTAAATGTTGATTACAAACAAGACTTAAGAATAAGACTTAAAAGTGTGTCTTGAAGTATATTTCTGTGTGAAATGTTACAGATGGAGTTAAATTTATCTTCACATATTTGTAATCATTAATGAAGCTAAAATGTGGAAATATGGTTTTTACGCAAACTCAACTTTGTTATATTCTACATTATATTACATATTATGGATAGATAGTTATTATCCTTGTGTAATTTCATGTTCGTAGATGGTGTTAACTCTGACTCAGGAGTCGGATCCTAGACTCGAGAAAAGAAGGGTAGAGTCAGCGTAAGCTGTTCTCCAATTCGGCCTGGGGTCGAGTACTCAGTTGGCAGAAAGATGTCTGCAACCAGTGTTATGGGTGAAGATCAGAAGTTTCCTTTGTTCAGATCAACTTGGTTCTCCATCATTTCGAGTTTTATGTAACATCTTATGGACTAAAACTTTGTAACATTTATGCTTTGGCATGAAATGTGATATCTTTTCTGACATGTCATGGTTCTTAAACCAACACTAAATGTTCTAGTACTACATTAATAGTTAAATGCAATAGTAGGTTATAAGATACGATTCTTTTAGTAGCAAATATCATGTAAACATTAAAAGCCAAATGTATGTTATATTTCCATGTATTTGAACCTAAAACTACATTCATTATCATTTTGTGAAGAATACTATATTCTATTATACATTGTAAACCGTTAAAGTATATAACTGAATTTTGAAGACTGGAATTAAACTTAATTCCCTTAATGCATGTCTCATATTGTATTTTGTTTGAGTCTGGTATTCAATCAGTTACTCTGGACAACAAGCAAATGGCTAGTTTTAATCGGCTGTGACATTTTGGGGGCTTGTCCGGGAGTAGAAACTGCTTGAATACTTTACTCTCGCACATGGTATATATGTGAACTGTTCATTGTATAACCTCTTTAGTAGTTTGTCGTTTCGCAGGGAGTTTTGGAACGCGATTCGCTCCATGTTGGTACAGACAAGACAAGACTGGTGACGGGTCTGTATTTTGTAAGTCGCTTGCTTGTTTGCGCGAAGTTTAAATTGCTCCAGTGCAATTTTGTTGTCACTTAGGTCTTATTCTTGTACAAGTTTAAGATGGACAAACAGTGGTTAGAGTTAGGGAAGGAACTTGGTTTAATTGGTCAAGGCTTGTTCGATTTCGTTAAGGAAAGGGAAGATGTAGCAAGAGAGGATAGACTTTTAGCAAGAGAGGATAGACAACAGGAACTAGATATCTTAAACAAATAGAACTAGAAAAAGCTAGGAAGGAAAACCAAAGTGTTAGGTCTGATTTACCCAGTGATGAGTCACACCATAGTTCAACTAAATCCCCTAAGTTGCCTCATTTCGTTCATGGCAAAGATAATATGGACGCTTATTTAGAGCGATTCGAAAGGTACGCTTCAAGTCAAAAGTGGCCAACTTCTACTTGGGCCATTAACCTAGGAGCTTTACTACAAGGTAGGGCGTTAGATGTTTACAGTAGGTTGTCCCCTGAAGAGGCAGGAAATTATAGTGAGTTGAAACAAGCTCTGTTGAAGAGGTTTCAAATGTCTGCTGAGGACTTTCAGCATACGTTTCGTACTGCAGAGCCAGAGCCTGGTGAGTCTGTAAAACAATATGCAGTCAGGTTAGAGCACTATTTTGATAGATGGTTAGATTTAACCAATACTGAAAAGACCTATGATAGTCTCAAAGACTTAGTTATTAGGCAACAGTTTTTGGACCAATGTGGTCAAGGGATGTCAGTCTTTTTGAAAGAACGCACCCCTAAGTCTGTGAAAGAGGTTACGAAATTGGCTGAAGTCTATGTTGCCGCTCATGGAGGCCATTTCAAAATCTCGCGTAAGAGTCCTAGACCAAGTATGTCTGGTAGTAGGCCAGTTGTAGATTCTCATGGCGAGAAGTTCGGTTCTCAGAAGCCAGTGAGTACCCCTCCTAGTTCAGATAGGACAGATAGGAGGCCATTAGGGCCTTGCTTCCATTGTGGAAGATTAAGACATATAGCAAAGCGTTGTTGGAATAAGTCTAAATCGCATGCTGGTTTAGGTCTAGTAGATGTAGGATCAAGACAATCGGGTCGTCAAAATAGACGTAAAAATAATCAGAATAAGAAACGAAACAAAGAGGATAGTAGTTGTCCCACATGTTCAAGTCTTTCTTCATCCACTGAGACTGAACTGACTGAGAGTGGAATGTTCTTAATAACAGCATCAATGAGCTTTAAAATATTAAAGTATGATGATGCTAACGTTAAGTTTGGAAAGTGCCCGCAAATGTGCGCATCATGTAAAGAAAAATTGCGCTCGCGTATGCCCGTGCATGATGGTAGCGTAGGGTCTCATAAAGTTAGCCTACTCCATGACACAGGTTGCTCAGGTGTTGTTGTTCGTAAGGCCTTAGTAAAGTCTTATGAAATGACTGGTAGGTTTAGACTTTGTGTTTTAATTGATGGTACTATTCGTAGGTATCCCACAGCTATCGTGCACATACACTCTCCATTCTACAATGGAGATGTTGAAGCTCTTTGTATGAAGTCCCCAATCTTTGACTTAATAGTGGGAGATGTTGAGAATGCACAACCTTCAAAGAGTAGTCGTAAAGTAGGGATCGATCCTAAGTCCAAGTTAGATGTTGCTACAGAAACTAGTGTTTCAGATAGTAGTCGTAATCTTGGGTGTCCCACAAGCAAGGTAGATATAGCTGTCTGTACTGATGTGGCTGTGGAAACTATAGATGTTTCTGATGTAGGAATGGCAATGCAAACGCGTGCCCAGAGTAAGGAAGCTAAGAAACCACCAAGGGCTCTTAAAGTTCCTTTGCCCATTCCACATGTGTCTCCTGATGATATCAGAAATGCTCAGCAGGAAGACAAAACACTTGAAAAGATTAGGTCATATGCTAAATCTAGTCCTGATAGTAGTGGAAGTGATTCCCACTTTTACATAGAGAATGGTTTGCTCTATCGAAAGTTTGAACCAAAGAGTGTGATGGCTGGTAATACAGTTACCCAGCTGGTACTCCCACAAGAGTATCGTAAGCATGTGATTAAACTAGCTCATGAAGGACTTATGGGAGGCCACCAAGGTAGTAAGAAAACTTGTGATAAAGTTTTGTCAAATTTCTATTGGCCAGGGGTTAGTTCTGACGTTAGTAGATTCTGTCAGTCGTGTGATATCTGTCAAAGGACCATACCTAGAGGTAGGGTACCCCGTGTTCCGTTAGGTAAGATGCCTATCATTGATGTGCCGTTTAAGCGTGTGGCTGTTGATTTAGTGGGCCCCATTCATCCTATTACAGCGCGCAAGAATAGGTATATCCTTAGTTGTAGATTGCGCAACGCGATATCCCGAGGCGGTGGCTCTTACGAACATTGAAACCGTGACCGTAGCAGAAGCACTAGTAGACATTTTTGCGAGAGTTGGTGTGCCAAGCGAGATCTTGTCTGATCAGGGCACTCAATTCACCTCCAGTCTAATGCGCGAGGTCAGTAGGCTACTGTCTCTTAAGCAGCTCACAACTACGCCGTACCACCCAGCCTGTAATGGGTTAGTAGAGCGCTTTAATGGGACTCTAAAGCAGATACTACGTAGGATATGCGCCGACCGTCCCTCTGATTGGGATCGTTACCTTGCGTCTGTCTTGTTTGCGTATCGCGAGGCTCCACAATCATCAATGGGTTTTTCCCCGTTCGAGCTCATTTATGGCCGCAGCGTGAGAGGTCCTCTCTCAATCTTGAAAGAACTTTGGTCGGGTCAGGAACCTAATGATGAAGTTAAGACAGAGTATCAGTACACGATAGATCTTAGAGAACGTCTAGAGACTACATTAGATGCAGCTCAGCATGAACTCAAAAAGTCCATGGCTAGGAGTGCTAAGTACTACAATAGAAAAAGTAGAGATAGGAAGTTTAGGCCAGGTGAGAAGGTGCTTCTTCTCTTACCAACAGATCACAATAAGATGCTCCTTCAGTGGAAAGGACCGTTTACTGTGGTTCACAAATTGAGTGATCAGGACTATAGACTAGACCTGAATGGAACAATGAAAACGTTCCATGCTAACATACTTAAGAAGTATATTGAGAGAGATGTAGATGTAAGTCAGGAGAAAGCTCAGCCAAATTCTGAAGCTAGTGTAGAGATTGGTGCACAAGCCACCATTATAGATGATAGTGATCATGTAGTAGAGTCTGAAGAAGAGGTGTCTCACACTCTAGGCTCTGATCAAATGTCTCACAAAGTAGGCATACAACTTCCGGTCTTTGAACCCACAGAGACAGTTAAGGATGTTTCCTTTAGTTCTGATATGACTGATGTGCAACTAGATCAGGCTAAGTCACTCTTGAATAGTTTTCAAGACGTTCTGACCGATGTCCCAGGTAGGACAAATTTAGGAGAGCATTCAATAAAGCTCACGTCATCTGACCCAATACGGCAGAGGCCGTATCCTGTTCCTCATACTATGAAAAATGTAATCGAGGAAGAAACACAAAAGATGGTCAGAATGGGGGTAATAGAACCGTCGGACTCTCCGTATTCATCCCCCATAGTCTTAGTTAGAAAGCCTGACCGAAGTTACAGGTTTTGTATTGATTTTCGCTTGCTTAACCGCATTACAGTCTTTGACGCAGAACCATTACCTAATCCAGATGAGATTTTTGCAAATTTGTCAGGTTCAAAGTTCTTCTCAAAGTTGGATCTGTCAAAAGGCTATTGGCAGATACCACTCTCCAATGATGCGAAGGAGAAGACCGCATTTCGAAGTCCTAGTGGACTTTATGAATTTCGGGTCATGCCCTTTGGGCTAGTAAATGCGCCCGCGACTTTCAGTAGGGTCATGAGAGCGCTTTTGCGAGGGATGCCCCATGTCCATAATTACCTAGATGATGTACTTGTCCACACTAGTACGTGGGAAGAGCACCTGCAAGTTCTACATGAACATTTTGCTAGACTGAGGTCGGCAGGGCTCACAGCTAGACCTAGCAAATGTCAAATAGGAGGTAGACAAGTAGAGTTCCTAGGCCATGTAGTAGAAGAGGCCAAGCTAAAGCCTCAACAGCACAAGGTAGAGAAAATTCTTACCGCCCCTAGACCAGAAACCAAGAAGGAGATGCGATCCTTCATTGGGCTTGCAAGTTATTATCGCAAGTTTATACCACCCATTGCAGCGCCACTCACAAATCTGACAAAGAATCGTAAGCCAAACAAGCTTACGTGGGGTGAACAAGAAGAGGAAGCTTTCCAGAAACTGAAAATTTACTGCAATAAATCATATATACCTACCTATTATGCCTGTAGTCTTGACTCCGGGACCCCTTCGAGAATTTATCACACATGAGTCACAATATTGTGCGCACCCCCCGTAATCCTATTATCCCCTTCGCCACTCACGCGCGTCAATACGCTACGGCCATCTTCCTCTTTCTTGCTCGCCCCCGACGAGATAGGACGTATAGTCACAGCGCTCCTGAAATCAGGTCGTATAGTATCTTTTAGGTGCGCTTTTTCGCATAGTTAAAGCACTTTTAGGTATCTATATTTGTTTAGATTATTAGTACTTTGTGTTTTAGTAGTCACTCTTGCCGATTGCAAGGGATTTTTTGATTCCCTTTCTTGGCATTTATTTTTCTCTTTCACGGTCAGCCCCACGTAGATATTTCTGTGTTTGCGGGTGTTTCCGTTTGTCACCGAGCCTTTGGGTTCGGTGTTTGTTCTTACGGTTTTTAGGCTGTGAAAATTTCTTTAGTGCGTATCTCCCAAATAAACTTTAGTTTTATTTACTGCATTCAGTTGAAGTATTTCTTATTTTGAAAAGTATACTTTATTGTCTGTTTTATTGCAGTGGTATGAATTCGGAAGAAGAAGCAGCTGGGTCAAGGAGACCTGCTTCTTCCGAAGAGTTGT
This sequence comes from Heliocidaris erythrogramma, assembly GCA_025617745.1. Classification (NCBI taxonomy): domain Eukaryota; kingdom Metazoa; phylum Echinodermata; class Echinoidea; order Camarodonta; family Echinometridae; genus Heliocidaris; species Heliocidaris erythrogramma. Next base: position 5,089,132 of record CM046860.1, on the reverse strand, counting down.
CTAGCAAGACGACTCGGCCTTCCAGAACTCCCCCGAGTACAGCGGTACGCGGGGGAGGGAGGAGGGCTAAAGGTAAGTTGCCTAGTGGTGTTCCCTTGCAGAGTTTGCCAGTCTCGGAGCTTGCGGCTTCGGGACGGGTGGCGTTAACTGAATCGGGATTGTCAACTCCGAAGCCTGTGGTTTCGGGGTGGGTGGCGTCAGATTCTAGTGGTTTGGATATCTCGAATCCAATCCCCCGGTCGCTGAGACCAGAGGGGGGGGGGGGGTTGGGGTTGTTTCCCGTACGGTAGCGTTCACTCGCTCTGATCCGTTAGGGGAGACGCGCCCCACTACTGCAGGGCAACCCACGGGCTTAGTCCATGTTGGTCTGGGTTCTCAAACCCTAGCCCCCGGCAAACGCCATATGGGGGAACGAGTACTTTCTGGGCTGTCTCAGTTGCCAGCTGATGGGAATGCTCGAGCTAACAATTATGGACGCTCTTCGGAGCAACAGGTGTTTTCACCTGAGTGCGTGACTACTAGTGCTCCCCTATTGCTGCTTTCGAGCGGTCCAATAGTGGGTTCACACGCCTTTAGTAGTCATCGGGCACATACCGAGTCATCTCGGTCTGCCCACGCACTGGGAGCTTTTAGCTCCCAACCCATGGCTATGGCATCTTCTTGCCTAGCCAATATGGGTGATTTGGGCGATTCTCTAGGCTTACGCCATGAGCGCTCCAATCCCTTTATGGGAAGTGAACGTCCCTCCGCGGAGGGATCGGTTCGTGTTTCCGAAGAGGCTTCGGGGATCCGAACGAATCCGATTAAGCGTTCTAAGAAAAGGGTTTCGGCTACGACTCTTGTCGAGCCAGCCAAGAAAAAGGCCAAGAAGAAGGCAAAAAGCGGCAAGGCTTTGCCGGCCTCTTGCCCGTCTGGCCTGGCTAACCCGGCTAGCTCCTCTCAAGCTGACATGTTCAGTATGATGCGGGCTTTTGCTCAGAATCAGGGTTGGTCCTTTGTACCGGCTTCTTCAACCCTGACTTCTGTCCCTATTCAGGGATCTCGCTTTGAGTCTAATCAGCCTTTTGTGATTGATTCCTCTTTGTTTGAGACTGATTCGCATGTGCCTCCTATTCCCGCGGCCCTTGGGGCTCCGCCGGGCGAGGAGACTTTTGGTGAATCATGTGGGGACCTGCCTGCGGAGGCCTTTGTTAGCGTTCCTTTGTCTCATTCCACTCGGGTGGAACCAGATTTGGATGCGTCCTCTCAAGCTTCGGTTCCCGAATCGCTTGGGCAGGCGGAGTCTCAATCGCTCAATCTCTGTGGAGTGGAAGCGATTGCTTTGTTGTCCAAATATCTCCCTGAAGTTCAGTCAACCCGCGCGCAGGGTTCGACTTCGTGTTGGAATTTCAAGCAGCAGGTCTCCTCTGAGGGTATTGCTCTTGAGGAGGTTTTCAAGCTGGAGTATGACCGCATTGAGGCCGCGCTGTTGGTTAAGCGATCTAATGCGGTCAGGGGTAAGGCCTTTGCCTTTTGTTCTCAGGACCAAGACAGCTTTTTCAAGGCTAAGATTCTTTCTCCTGAGATTTTAGAGGTTGGTCGTCGCTTGCGGGCGACTAATCCGCTTACCTCCGCTGCGTTCAGGGCGGAGGATAAGATTTGGTCTAATATTGAAAACCACATTAGGTCAGGGATGCGTTTGGCGGCTTTTCAAGGGCTTCTCTCCGACCTTAGGTCCAGAGCGGAGGAGTTGAATGTTACCGATGGTGACAAGCTGATTATTGACGACTTGCTGCATACTCTTTTTTGTCTGCAGTGGTCGCAGCTTTCCACCGCAGCTGCTTCGGCTACGTTCCGTCGCAGGACCTCGGCTCTCTCGGCACTGGGTGTTAGAGAGTCGGGCATTGCTCAACTTCTCCGAGATGTTCCGTCTCGGGGTCCTTCGCTTTTTGGTGGTAAATTCGCTACGGTGTTTCAAAGAGAGATCGATGCGCGAAAGCAGATCTCGGATATGACTAAGCAGTTTCACACTAGCTCTAAGCCAACGCGGGCCCCTGTTCGGCGTAGACCTGCTGGTCCCGTTTCGGGTCAACGCAGTCGCGTGTCTAGGGTCCCGCCTCCTGAGCCTCAGCCAGCTCCTTCTCGTGGGAGAGGGAGTCGTGGCAGGGGCTTTTCGAGAGGTTCTCGTGGTAAGGCGATGGCTTCGCAGAAGGCCAAGCCTGGATTTTGATGTTTTTTCCCCGAGCGCTTGTTCGACCGAATGTGGTAGGTGGCCGACTTCATGCGTTTCTCCCCGCTTGGGAGGCCATCTCCGGGGACGTGTTTGTTCTCTCCGTCGTGCGAGACGGATTCTTCATAGATCTTTGCGCCTCGCTCCCCGGAGGGGCTATAAGAATTCGGTCACCTCCCATGTCTGCCCTGTCTCGGTCTCATGCTTCAAAGGAGATCGAGTCTCTTTTGGAAAAGAGGGCTATAGAAAGGGTAAGAGACAGGCCGTCTCTTTCCCTTTCTCCAATTTTCGTTATTCCCAAGCGCTCGGGAAAACTTCGTTTGATACTGAACCTGAAAAGAATAAACAAATTCATTCCTCCGGTTCATTTTCGGATGGAGACTCTTGCCTCCATTCTTCCGTTGATCAAAAGGGAAGACTACGCGGTCTCGATAGATCTCAAGGACGCGTACTTTCACATTCCCATTCATCGCGCATCTCGCGATCTTCTGGGGTTCTCCTTCCTCTCGGAGACTTATCGTTTTCGTGCTCTTCCCTTCGGGCTGCGCCCGGCCCCTCGGGTTTTTACTCAAGTTGTAGCGGTGCTAGCGGCCTCTCTGAGGCGTCGCGGCCTGCGGTTGTTTTGTTACCTGGACGATTGGCTTCTCCTTGCGGAGTCGCGCGATCGTTTGTTGGACGAGACTCGTTTGCTCGTCTCTTACTCAAGACTTAGGTTTCCTAATAAATTGGGAAAAGTCAGAGTTAGTTCCCACTCGCAGCCCAGTTTTTCTGGGGGCGGTGTTAGACATAAGGAATCAGTTGGCTCGGCCCAGTCGAGACAGGATTCTCACCATTGTCTCTGCGGCTCGCAAGCTCTTGCTGGCCAGAAGAGTCTCGGCCAGACAGTGGCTTCAGTTTCTAGGTTATTTAGCCAGTCTAGTTGATGTTTTAGAGGACTGCCGGCTCCTCATGAGACCCTTTCAGAGACATCTCCTCAGGTTCTTCAAGCCGGGAAAAGACTCTTTTGGTCTGGATTCCAGTACCAGTAAGGATCAAGTCTCTTCTCTCTTGTTGGACGAGTGAGGTGTTTCTCGCGCGAGGCAGGTCCTTCTCTGCCCCTCTTCCGTCGATATCGGTTTCGACGGACGCCTCTCGGTTGGGGTGGGGAGGACACTGCAACGGCAGCACGGTTGCGGGGGATTGGTCTCATCTTGGGACTCTTCCTCATATCAATGTCCTGGAGTTTATGGCAGTTCTGTTGACCTTGCTCCATTTCAGAAGTCGACTTCTCAGTCGTTCAGTTCCGATTCTCACGGACAATGTTACTGTGGCGGCATATATCAATCGGCAGGGAGGCACTCGTTCGGTTGCCCTGAATGCCCTAGCAGCTCAGCTGTGGAGGTGGTGTCGTCGCATGGCAATCACACCCGTGGCCTCTTTTCATCCCCGGTCGGGAAAACCTCATTGCGGATTTTCTGTCTCGGGGCAGGTATCTTCCATCGGAATGGACGCTCCATCCGGAGGTATTTTGCCGCATTCGCAGTCGCCTAGGTCCACTGGAAGTGGATCTATTTGCGTCGGTGCTAAATCACCAGCTGCCGAAGTATTGCTCCCGTGTTCGCGATCAGGGAGCATGGGCTCTCGATGCTTTCTCCCTCAGCTGGGAGAACCTTCAGGGTTTCGCCTTTCCTCCCTTCCAACTGATTCCGCGTGTCTTGCGGAAAATCAGGGAAGATCGGGCGCGGGTGCTCGTAATAGCTCCCTTTTGGCCCAGGAGGAATTGGTTTCCAGAACTTATGAGCCTCCTAAGGGCTCAACCGTTCGTTCTCCCGTTAAGAGCGGATCTGGTGTTACAGACCCTATCGGGGATTCTTCACCACAGTCCGGAGTCTCTTCATTTGTCTGCTTGGCCCCTGTCAGGGAATATGCAAGACAGTCGGGTCTCTCTGATAGAGCCGCGGACTTTTTAATGTCCAGTCGTAGGGTTTCTACTAGGGAAATTTACAATTCCCGTCTCTCGGTCTTTTTCCTTTGGTGCAAAGAGAGAAATCAAACCCCTTCTAAGGCTCTTATTGGTTCAATTGCGGATTTCTTAATCTCGTTATTTGACAAAGGGAGATCTATCTCTACTATCCGAGGCTACCGTTCGGCGATCGGGGCTATTCATTCGGGTTTCTCAGATGGTTCGGGGATTTCCAATTCCCCGCTACTAAGTGGTTTGATTCGTTCGTTCTTTCTGAAACGACCTTCTTTTTCTAAGTTAGTGCCGTCTTGGAGTCTGCCTAAGGTCCTGGAGGCCTTGGCGAAACCTCCTTTCGAACCGTTAGGTGAAGCTTCGCTTCATCATCTTACGGTTAAGACGCTCTTTTTGGTAGCTATTGCCTCTGGGCAGAGGCGCAGTACTCTTCATGCTCTCTGTCTTACTCCTGGTCATGTTCGCTGGGAGAGAAAAGGCGTTAGATTGATTCCTAGGGCTTCTTTTGTTGCCAAGAATCAGACAGCTGCCTCTGGCCCTGTTGAGATTTTTCTTTGTCCGCTTTCTGACTTTTCTTCGGTGCGTGAGGACAAAGTTTGGTGTCCTGTAAGGGCTCTCAAATGGTATATTGATAAGACTAAGTCTTATCGTAAGGATGATCAGTTGTTCCTGATCACTAGAGAGCCTTTTTCTCCTGCCTCTCTTGATTCCATCTCTAGATGGATCGTTGAAGCTATTAGGGCCGCTGGCACAGAGGCTCTTTTATCCGACAGTAAGCCTCGTGCTCATGATACTCGTAGTGTCAGCACTTCTTGGGCTCTGTTTCAAGGTGTGGCGCTTGTTGATATTTTGAAGGCTGCTTATTGGCGTTCGCCCAATTCCTTCATTTCTTGCTACCTTAGGGATGTTCCCGCAGGTGAAGCTTTGTTTGCGTCAGCCACCTTGAAGGCCGCTGTGTCTTCTTTGTAGTCTTTGGTGTAATCCTATTCCCTTCTGCTCGAAACATGCCTCCCGGTCTTTGAGTTGGCGCTGATCTGGCATAATAGGTAGGTATATATGATTTATTGCAGTAAATTTGTAAAATCAGCACTGATTTTCTTATTTACTATATAAATCTATATACCTACCTATGACCCTCCCTCCTTCCCCGCACCTTGCAAGCAACATGTTTCTTCTTGGGGTTGCTCGCAAAAGAGGAAGATGGCCGTAGCGTATTGACGCGCGTGAGTGGCGAAGGGGACAATAGGATTACGGAGGGTGCGCACAATATTGTGACTCATGTGTGATAAATTCTCGAAGGGGTCCCGTAGTCAAGACTACAGGCATAATAGGTAGGTACACTAAAGGAAAAAAGAAACTTATAAAAGTTCAAGAGATCACCAAATTAAATTCTCTGCATGGAAATGTACCAAATTTGGATATAATGTTGATTCAATGCATGGCTTTAAATGACAGTCAATAACAAAAAGTTTTCTTCAATGCCACAAAAGAAATGTGCACTGAAGCAAAGGACTCTCTAATCCCCAAGTCACAAAGACAAACTGCAGCCTTGTACACCATATGCATGTCAATGAATGAAACAAAAGAATTTCAAAAGGGATTTGCACCCCTCGAGCAAGAGGATATTGATGTTCTGCCATGGTTCGCCCGTTCACCAGACCTTTCCCCAATTGAACATCTCTGGGAAGAGCTTGGTCGACGTGTGTCAAGGCGTGACAATCAACCCATCAATAGGGAGACGCTCATTGCAGCACTGCAAGAGGAATGGAACAATGTTCCCCAGGCTACCATCGCGAATCTGATCGGAAGCATGCGAAGACGGTGTACAGCTTGCCAGCAAGCTAGAGGTGGACATACTGGCTATTAATCTGTTTGGATATGAACTTGCAAATCCCTTTTGAAATTCTTTTGTTTCATTCATTGACATGCATATGGTTTCTTATCTCCTTTAGTGTATATAGATTTATATAGTAAATAAGAAAATCAGTGCTGATTTTACAATTTTGTTTGAGTCTGGTATTCAATCAGTTACTCTGGACAACAAGCAAATGGCTAGTTTTAATCGGCTGTGACAGAGGGTAATAACAATGTTGGGCTCGATCGCTCGCTGCACGCTGATTAGCCATAGCATAGGCAACATGACGCCACTGGCAGCTCGCCAGCGCCATCTTGTTTCCCTCAAAACAATTCCGGAACTTCGCCGCTGTATTTTGACCAAGTTTGAAGGACTGTTTTACTCATATAATCATATGCCCATCATATGCCCTTCAAAGATGAAGTGGGAAGATGCACGAATCGTGATGTTCGTGAAAGTCGTGTGAAAGGACTTATGTTTCACAGTGATCACACTTCACAGGTATGATGAATAGTTCAACTTACACTAACAGTAACACTACAGTCCCATTCATACGCTTTCATGTTAGTTTTTGGGTGTATGGGTATGAGGCACTCATAGCCATAACCTCATAGGCCATTGCTGCTAATACACTCATAGGCCCTTGCCTAACATTCACTCACTGTTGCAGCAGTCAAAAGCAGACAACAAAATTGTTATAAACAATTAACAAGATTTAAATTTTAATTTTCTTAAATTTTGCCGTATTACCTGATTTAGGGACTCTTCATGTTCATTCAACTCTTAGTTTCAGTTTTACTTATGTTAAGTTTTAGTCTTTGCAACAAATGTAGGGATTCAGACTTGAAACAGAAAGTGAAATTTTAAATAATTATTTTCCTCTCCTGTATGAATGATCTAGCCTGGAAAAGGGCCTGCTGATACACACAAAAGCTATTGAAGCCTATTCACCCGTAAAAGCTAGTCTGGAGTACAAAGTTATCTTCAGATAAGCTTGTACATGTAGTGCTTATACAATTAATATAAGGAAAATGCATTTTTTAATGTGTTAATTGTTATTCATTTAAAAATATTTCGGCAATAGTTCATATAAACTCCTGGGGAAAAACCACTGAACTCTATGGACCATATGGTTATTTGAAATAACCGCTATGTCTGACCACTCACAAATAGGCGAGGTTAAATAACCTCATACCGACTTATACATGTACAAGCTTATCCGAAGATAACCTTGTAGTACTCACCTCTCCAGACTAGCTTTTATGTGAATAGGCTTCAATAGCTTTTGTGTGTACTATCAGCAGGCCTTTTTCCAGTCTAGACAATTCATAGTATCATACATCATGAGTCATGAGAGGAAAATAATTATTTAAAATTTTATTTTCAATTCTGAATCCCCAAATTTGTGGCACAGTAAGACTAGTTGAAGAGTCCATGAATCAGGTAATCTAGCAAATTAAAGATAATCAAATCTTGCTTAGAGCAATTTTGTTGTCTGTTTGTGACCGCTGCAACAGTGAATGTTGGATACAGTCCCACATAGGCAAGGGCCCACCCATAGGCCATATCGTGTATGAATGATCTAGACTGGAAATAGGCACGCTGATACATACAAAAGCTGTTGAAGCCTATTCACCCATAAAAGCTAGTTTGGAGTACAAGGTTATCTTCAGATAAGCTTGTACATGTATCAGTCGGTATGAGGTTATTTAACCTGGCCTATTTGTGAGTGGTCAGACATAGCGGTTATTTCAAATAACCATATGGTCCATAGAGTTCAGTGGTTTTTCCCCAGGAGTTTATATGAACTATTGCCGAAATATTTTTAAATGAATAATAACACATTAAAAAATGCGTTTTCCTTATATTAATTGTGTGTGAACTTGTAATTTGAGGAATCGGGTCTTGGACACCTATTATGTTAATGAAAGAAGGGCATAAACGTCTTGTCCTTGAAATATGTGACCCGCCGCCTCAAAACCTACAATAAGTCGCACGGACCACAACGTAGCAAACAGGCCAAAATAGTAAATTTGCTTGGATCAGTCGATTTTCTGTTTTTGATAGAAATGGGTAGTTTCATTATCATTCTATCATGTCTCAAGTTTGTGAGTCGTAATTCGACTTAGAAATATGTTTTTGGGGCATTTTAAAATGACTCCTTTTTTTCACCTGTCGAGCTAATGAATGTTTGGAGAGCTTTTGTAATATTTTCATTCAAGCCAAATTACTACTTTACCTCTAAAGGTATTAAATTGATTTTTGGAGTGAGTAATGAGCAGGTCCTCCTGGAGTAGCGTGGCAAAATTCAGCCTAATCTGATAATCCCTTCATACCGGTTGGTATACCGGTTTGTTGGGCGCACACAGAGAGCGAAGGTTTAGCACTGTTTTGTTCCGAACTTAAATGGCCATTTTCTCTGAATAGGAGTTATTGATTGCTAGTTACATACTGATTCTAAATGTGATATTTAGAGGTGTTATCATTGAATAAACTAGGAAAGTGATATACCATTGGAAAGCTGAGAATCTCTACTTTCAGAAAATGAATTAAAAAAAAAAGAATTTTGGCGACTTATTGTAGGTTTTGAGGCGTCGGGTCACATATGGTAAAATAGGGGAAAGTTTCCGAAAGTGTCCTTACAATCTTAAAAATAGGGGTATTTCAAAGTACCATTTTGTCCTTGTTTTGACGTAAAAAAGGGGGTTATTTGCATTTTTGGTAACGGTCATACGCGTCCCCCTCTGCGGGGGAGTGGCTCCACCGGGGTAATGACAGCTTACTTGGGAGGGGGGTTGGTGTCTGTCCTGAGATATGGGGTTGGAATGAGAGCTCACCTGAGATAGGGGGGTATTTAGGGGGTCTCCAAGGCAGGAAAAGCCCGCGATAGGGGGGTTCAGAAATTTTGGCAGCCCTGAGATAGGGGGGTGCTTTCAAAGCGAGGGAACAAGCATACGCGTACGTACCATAAATAATAAGTGGGGGGGGGGGGGGGGGGGGCGGGGTATACAGTTTCCCTATCAAGTCTATACCTGCCTGCCTATTTAGCAAGGACCTCTGCGCTAGCTCTTTGCTCGTGAGTGACACGAAACTCGCTCCCGACAATTAACGAAAAAATCCATCAGCGTCGCTTCAATTTCCTCAAAGAGCTAATGAGTTGCATTCCAGCTAAATTACTTCGCTTATTTGTCAAACAAAAGGCTTCTAGTCCCAAAGCACTGCCTGAAGACAAATCACTTCTTCTTTTTCTCTATCCCCTTCTGAACCTGATTTCTTGCTTTCCCCCTCCCCCTCCAATTCTTGCCTTTTTCATCTAATCATTACAGTACAGTAGTCTTTATCTGACCCTTGAAGTAAAAGTCATAATTGAATGCTTGGCATGCACGGAATTAGGGGTGGCAAAGTACATTTCATCAAAACACTTATAAAGGAAAATTATTTCTCGATTGAGTGCTGTAATATCTAATCATTCATATAATATATTATACAGATGAGCCTACATGTGATGCATAATACTGCAATGTGTTCTTGAGGCACACGAAAAAAGAACGATATAAAGGGGTGGTTGGATTTCAAGTACAGATTTTGAATGACACGTGTAGATGAAGCACATGCTTTTTATACAAGTACCTGGCAATCTCATAAGGTTAAATGGATGATTGAAATATACATGTAGTTATTGTAAATATGAAATTTTAGACACAGAAGAAATATATAATTATGCAATCTTGAACAATATCTCAGGGTAGTTGAGTTTCAAGTACATGCATGTCTTAATTGTGGATGACACGTGTAGATATAGGGCGCATGTGTTGAATGGAAGCAGTCAGCATTGCATAGTTCATAGATGCATTTCTGTAGTACATGTACAGTAAACGTGGAATATTTTGCGGTGTGGAAATTTTCGCGTATTTCTCGCAGCATGAAATGTGCGTGAAAATAAAAACATGCAAATATTTTTTTAAAGTATTCTTTTGCCCATGAACCTAGCGCGTCGGCGAAATTAAAAGCATGCGAAAGTCACTTTACTCAGCCGAGCGCGAAAGATTTCCACTTTCACAGTATAATGCTTTGATATACATGTAACTATTCTTCCTTTTAGTAATAATAATCTCAATATAAAATCAAATAGCCACGACTACAGTCACTCTTTGTCTTTTATCAAGAGGAAATTGAGGCGAAGTAAAATGAATTCAAAATTTCTTGTATCGAGCCTGTTGCCATCTCTTTTATCAAAGATGACTTATCACCCCCCCCCCCCCCCCCCCCCCCCCCCAGTTTGCAAGCACAGACCATAATTTGACACTTTATCAGAAAAATCATTGTCTTGAGAGAAACCTAAACCAACTACGGGCTGGCCGGCCAAAATACATTAAAAACAGGCAACGATTTGTGCTGACAGCTTGTCAAGAGTAAAAAAAAACACGTGCAAAATGAATGCAGCACTGCATGTGGAATACAAACAAAAAATTTTTTCAGGCGTAAATATATATTTGTGCCTGCAAACTACCCCCGCCCCAAAAAATATTAATATTAATTAATATTATGCTTTTCGATTTGGAAATGTGCAATGTAATAAGGCTGCTACACACGTATCATAGACCTGCAGGCCAACGTGAATACTGTACAATTTAGCCTGCACTTAATACTTTCTCTAGATACACAAAATCCTCATAATTATAAATAGGCCTAAATTAGTCAGCATAAAGCCCAAAATTATCTGTAAAACAGTAACCTTTATTCAATGACACATTACCTAACATTGCATACATGTACGTGTAAAGTGCACCAATATTATAAAACCTAACACTTTTATACACCTGGGAGCAAGGCTTGGCATATACGTCTGCAAATAGTGTGTGCAAATGTGTTTGGGCTTGGTATGAAAGCTATTCAGTTATGAATGCAAAAGATCTATCCAACCCCAGTAGATGGACATCTGCTTGCAAGTCATGAGTGACAGGCTTAGTGCATGGATGTCTTGGTTTGAACATCTACTTGTACATCTGTATGCTGCAGAGATCTAGCTACAAGGAGTTGGTGATACACACAGCCTTCTCGCCAGTACATACATGTAACACCCTTGGTTTTGATACCAAGGGAGAGGAATTTCAGAAAATAAAAACTGTCACTGCAGCTACATGCAGTGAATATTCGTTACAGTTTAAAACATCTTTTGTCAATTCACCTTTTAGTTTATATAATATTATTTATGATCATGTTATTTTGGAATGATCTTTTTTATTTTACTCTTCTATCAGGTTTTGGATGATTATATGGTTTGTGAATATTGCCTTTGTAAATTAGTGTGTTTGATAGGCCTTTAACATATATTTTACTGTACATACTGTACATATAGCTTTTATGTACTTTACAATATAGGCCTCCTCTACAGATACAGTTAACAACAAAATTATTCATACCCCTTGGAAAATTCTAGTTTTTGCCTTTTTCCTAAAAATGAATGGTTGACTGAATTTATTTACACATCACTTGAATACATTTAGTTATCATCTGCAAATGAATGCTGTTTCTGGTTTCACCTCATTTGCATAACAATAGAAAAGGTGAATTATCCAAACTGGGTGATGTTCAAAATTATTCATACCCTTGGTGATCTATTGACTTTGTCAATCAGTATGAATCCAGTCCTTGTGATTAATGCTCGTAACACTTTCTTCACACTGTCACAATGCTTCTGGAGGTCTCTACTGAGATATCAGGCCAATACCTGGCCTCCAAAGGCCCAATCTCCTTGAGGATGTTGTCCACACATGCCATCACCTGGTCTTCAGGGGATTTGGTGGATTTAAAGCAGATTTTGTGTTTGCAGGTGGTGTAGTTTTAGACGTCATGAGGATAGAACTATGATATTGATATTTCGTTAATATTCCTTACATTTTAATGACAATTCTGTATTTCTAAGTTGAAACAAAGCACTCTTCCTGGAGGGACTTCCCTAGAGGCCTTCACTGTTGCACTGTCAAGGGAAGATATTTCCTGATACTTTTGTTCCATTATTATTAAGAATGTTTAGGGAGGCCATGGTAATTGTCTAAAGGTTGGATGGTGCCAATTTTATCAGTTTATTCAGTTACACTGATTGACACATTTCTGATATGGACACCTGCAAGTGGGTACTCTAGTGAAGCTTAAAATACTGATCTTTATGTTCCAGTGCACTGTCAAAGTGGTAGCATTTTGTGCACTGCAGCTGGTAACATGGAGGGCATATGGTATAAATTTGGTTTACATTCATTTTGATATCAAGGATTGTAGCTGTCATACCAAAGATACAAAGAATATACCATATGAAGAATGATATACAGTAACAGTCAATGTGGGATGTGTATGATACTCAAAGGTTGCATACTGTTATTCATGGTGACCTGAAGTTAGAGTCATGCAATGACTTTAATATCACCAACATGGCCTTCCTGAGCACTCTGATTAAGAATGGGGCCAATGAATAAAGGTGAACCCTCCCACAGGCAGTGCAAAATGGAAGGGCTCTTCAGGAATGGTGCTTTGCTTCATAAGTAGATACAGAATTTTCATTAAAATGCATGGAATAAATGACCGAAAATTTCAATATCATAGTCCTCTCATCATGCAGTCGATAACTGCATCACCTGTAGGACACGAAATCTAATTAACTCCCTGAAGGTCTGGTGAAGGCATGTGTGGACAACATCCTCAAGGAGATTGAGCCATTTGAGAACAGGTACTGGCCTGATATCCCAGCAGAGACCCCTCCCCGGAAGCCTTGTGACGGTGTATTAAAATAAAGTGAATTACAAGCATTAATCACAAGGATCGGATTCAAACTGATTGACAAAGTCAATAAATCACCAAGGGTATGAATAATTTTGAACATCGCCCAGTTTGGATAACTCACCTTTTCTATTGTTATGCAAATGAGGTGAAACCGGAAACGGAATTCATTTACAGATGATAACTAAATGTATTCAAGTGAAGTACAAGTAACTTCATTTAACCATTCATTTTTAGGAAAAATGCAAAAAACTAGAATTTTCCAAGGGGTATGAATAATTTTGTTGTTAACTGTACTTGTACATGTTTCAGTGTAACACTGTGTAGACACATTATTTAGAGAGAACAATGTTCTCAGTTTAGTTTCTTTTCATTGCTGGAGAAGCTTTTGTCTGTTCACTGGCTACTGCACTCTGAGTCATGAATGCAAACTTGGGCAGGGTAGAAATATGACAAAGAACCCCCTTTTAGTATGTGCAGACCCCGTTCATTACATAACCTCTACTGGCAATCTGGCTTGGTGGCTTGGTGGCTTGGTGGCTTGGTTGGGGCATAAGATTTTGCAGAAAGTCAAATCATTATCGTTTTGACTGCCATTGCATAGGCCTAGACATCTTGTACCAAACACATCATCGTTCGATCTTTCGTTACTCTTGATCCAGTTTCAACAGTTCAAAGCCTCCAATTGGTAAGAATAGTTTTCATGTGGGTATTTATGGCAATGAATGGGCAGATTTGGTGGCCAAAAAGGCCGCTAAATATACAAAGGTTGACATTCCTCTAAAATTGAGTACTTTTGAAATTAAAAGTTTATATAAAATACATATGAAAATTAACTGGCAAAAGATGTGGACGAATTATGTTAATAATGTACTTCGTATATTTGTACCTACAGTAGTACAGCTACGTATGTATACTTGGAAAGTACCTAGAGGTGTTGCTGTCATTTTTCATCAATTGATCGATCGAGGCTAGGAAAATGCCCGTTTTTTAATGACTATTTATATAGTATGAAAAGACATATTGATGGATTATGTGTAGACTGTAGAGTAAGTGAAGATATTCCTCATGTTTTACTTAAATGCCCCAGATATCGAGAACAAAGAAAGGTTCTGCAAGATAAGATGAAAGCTGAGGGTATTCATATGTTTAATTTACAATCTATATTGGTTGGAAACAAACCCTTAATTAACGAGGTTGTACAATATGTAATATTATGTAAACAGACTTAGTATGAATTAGTTTTTCTAAATCTTTTTCATTAAATATAAATTAGGCAATTTTTCTAGCATGATAATATTCATAAGAGCATTTTATATAAGAATAAATTAAACTTATGATATTCTAAAATGATGCCATTGCAAACATTTAGGCGCGTTTTTATTTAGGGTATTTTAATTCTTTACAAATGCGATTGTCTCCATTAAGACAACGATATGACTAAGTTTGGTAGAATGGACGACCTCTAGTCCGTGCCCGAGTTATCTTAAGGGGCTCTTATGGCCCCCGATTAGCTATACACATAATATACCTTGTAAGAGCCGATAAGATGGCACATTAGTTGGGGTAGGGGATCTGTACCATCTACTGGACAGAAAGTTCGTCAAAAATATAAAATTAAAGGAAAAATATAGTTTATAAGTGAATATCGTAAGTTTTTAAATTCTATTTTAGGGTAGTAATTAGGACAAATAACATCAATATTTAGTTAAATACAAGTTTACATAATCAAATCTGTGCCTTTTTCTGTAAGTTTTCCTGAAAAGGAAAGAAATTATACATACTGTTTTTGGTGCAAATAGCCTAAGTAGCTGAGGCACCATTAAAACCGTAAAAAAAAAAAAAACTAAGGAAGTCATAACTGGGCGTTGTCGCGTGCGCCTGTAATCCAGCTACCAGTGGAAGTTATAAACTGATTCAGCGGACCAAGGTTCGAGACTAAGTCACGTCTTTCGGATGGTGACGTTAAAGGTCGGTCCCAGACGTAAATAATCATATCTGATTGATACACGTCTGTAAAAACCCAATTACATACATAAGTAAGTCATTACCTTGTAAGAGCCGATAAGATGGCACATTAGTTGGGGTAGGGGATCTGTACCGTCTACTGGACAGAAAGTTCGTCCAAAATATAAAATTAAAGGAAAAAATAATATAGCTTATAAGTGAATATCATAAGTTTTTAATCCTATTTAGGGTAATAATTAGGACAAATAATATCAATATTTATGAGAAATATAGACAGTTAAATATAAGTTTACATAATCAAATCTGTGCCGTTTTGCTATGATGACAATTTGAGGATAAGTTAGTATCCTGTTCTTTTAAATGTTCTGTAAGTTGTCTTGAAAAGGAAAGAGGAAAATTATACATAGTGTTTTTGGTGCAAATAGCCTAAGTAGCTGAGGCACCATTAAAACATTAAAAACTCAAACTCAAACTTAAGGAAGTCATTCTAGCTTTGTCAGACACCAGAATAACTACACCAGAATAACTACACAAATTTGATAGAGACGGGGACCGAGCCAGGAGAAAGGATGGAGGCTACAGACATTGCAGAGCTTGTTCGCGTGGAAGTCAGTCTCAAAAATGCTTTACTAGACAGATTAGAAACGCAAGTTTCTCAGTTTGATCATTTTCAGGACAGTAATGAATCGCACAAAGGTTTAAGTTAAGTTCAACTTGCTAAGATGGAGGAGATATCTAATACAGCATTCAAATTAAAGAAAAAAGGAAACGAAGAGCAATATAAAAGGTTTATCAGAAATTAGCAAAATTGAAGCAGAATCGCTCTTGAAGAAGGATCCTGAATTAAATAAAGCCTCTGCAGCAGCTCAAACAAAAATCGGAGAAGGTATGGTGCTACTGGAACACAGACAGAAAGTTCTCAAATTAGCTGACCAATCTCCTTTTGGTTGGCTGACGGTATCCAAATACGCACAAGACTCCGACGACGAAAAGAGAACGTGGAAAGCGGAAGCCAGAGCTAAGCGCAAGTTGAGTCAAACTCCTCGAAGGAAGTTCGCTGCTCGCATTGCTCTGCGTCCTTATTCAACGGACCGACAACCAGCGCATCAACAGCCATCAACTAGCCTGTCTAATTCCAGTCCCAAGGTTGATGGATGGGATTTCAAGAGGAGATCGGGAGCATGTTTTGCCTGCGGTAAATTCGGCCACTGGAGGTGCAGGGATTTGGCACTGGCAGGCAGAGAAGCAAGAAATGAAAAGATAAGTAAAGATCCTTGTATTCAGTTGAATACCAATATTCAAACCGATAATGTATTTTCAGATAAGAGTTTTATTACCGAGTCTGATCTTAATGACAAAGAGAAATACAAAGTTGACACCCCAGTTAGGAGATTTCAATCGGCAAAGGATAAATGGAGGGAAATTTGAGCTAATGAATTTCTTCGGGATATCATTTCTGATTAATACAAATTACTTTTTATTACGCATCCCGAGAACTCCGAGACTAGGAACAACAAATCCGCCTGTCAAAATGCAGAATTTGTTGGGAAGGAAATAGAGAATCTAATTAGGAAAGGTTGCGTGACTGAAGTATTTCAAAAGCCTGAAGTGATAAAATCCTTTGACAGTTGCAGGAAACAAAGAAAAACCAAGACTAGTTCTTGACTCTAGGAATATTAATCCTCATTTTTTCAAGCAAAAAATCAAATACGAAGGGGATAGTATAGCAAAGGAGACGATAGAGGAAAATTCGTTCATGTTTACTTTCGATTTGAAATCTGCTTATGTTGAGATTTTCAGGGAACACAGAACTTATTTAGGGTTTGCTTGGAATAGACCAATTTACTAAGTTAGTCAAATTTATCGATGTTTCTCTCCAGAATCCTTAGTTACCAACTATTTGTTGCACCTGCTATGCATAATGGCATCTCTATAGATGGAATCCATTTTGCATACATTAGTTGTTGCTATGTCGGGCAAGCTTTTGAGTCGTCGAGAGAAACTTTTGTTCAAAAAGTATGCATAAAATTAGTAAAAAGGTCTACTACGAAGATCAAAAGAGATATTTCGTATTCAATGTTTTACCATCTGGGATTTCCACTGCAGGTTACATTTTCATTAAATTAACAAGACCGGTCATTTCTTACTGGAGATCTCAAGGGCATAATGTGATTATGTACTTAGATGATGGGCTAGTCATTAGCAATAATAAGCTGTCGGCGTTTATTCTAAGCAGTCAGATCAAGGAAGATTTAATTAATTAGTTTTTTAATAGCAGAGGAGAAATGCAATTGGAACCCCAAAACAAGTCAGACATGGTTGGGGTTACTTTGGAAAACATCAGAAAATAAAGTGTATATCACGCAAGAACGAGTGCAAAGTTCAATTGAGAACAAGAAATGTGTATAATAGTATCAACATGAAGGCCAGTTGGCAAGCACCCATAAGGGTGGGAAAAGAAGCAAGAGAAGAATTGGAATTTTGGTTGCACAATGTTGATAGATGGTGTAGAGATAAAGAAGATGGCCAGCTTTATTTATACAATGTTTAGACGCCTCTGTTACCGGTTACGGCGGTTTTGTGGCTGAGATTGAGAACTTGGAATACATGGGCAATTGGTCAAGAGAAGAGGCCATTAAGAGCTCCACACTTGGAGAGAATTAGAAGAGGAAATAATGGGATATTTGGTAATAAGAAATTCAGGTTCGGTATGGTCGCAATGAATATTGAATTTTGATTTTGTTTTTTCTCAGCACTAGGAGTGGGGTCAGCCATCAAGGAACAGACCAACAAAGCTAAGGTCACTTATCCAAACTTCATCCATCTGGCTGATCAGATGGCATCGCATATCATCAAGTCCAGAAGCGCAAATCACAAACAAGAAATATTTTGCAGCATTCAATAGATGCATGGGATCAATAAGCCACTTCGGGGATGCAATCTGAGCATGAGCAGATAAAGGTCATCTGTACCAAATTCTAAAACCCACTGACACTAATATTCGATATGTTCTCATGAATGTCATGTAATCATTATTCAATTATGCACTAATGGTGCATTCCATGATATCCAGGTGGAAGTATTCTTTTTAAAGGGGGGAAACAAAAGCTATTCATGAGGCACCTCTATCACTCCCAGAGTTATTTTTCTAAAGTGCGCATAAAGGGACCCTCCATGTCTAAAATATCTGTGGATATTTGGGGTCATTTGTACAATCTCAGTACCATGCGCTAACCCCGAACTGGCTTATTCATTAGAGCAGAAGGCGGGAATTCACTTCCAGCTGATTCTATTCTCGTTGCCTTATACATGACTCATCTCATCGAATGTAAATGAAGGTGCAGTTATGTTATTAAATCTTCGAGGCTGTTTGGACCCCACTGACAATTGTTTTGTAATGAGTTGTAAAGAGAATGTAAGAAAACGGTAAACAAGAAAGATCCCGTATCCTCGGATCAGCTTAAAGAGTTATGTAAGGATCATGTTCATACAGATGACGTAGTTACGATTAGAGACTTAACCTTAATTTTATTGTGTTTCGCAGGTTTCTTGCGTTACGACGGAGCAAGATTATTGAAATGTAGCGATGTGGCAATTCATGATAATTAGGTGATCTGTCATTTGACAGATCACCTCTTAATTTCGTCAGAATTTTCTTTATTTATTTATTTATTTATTTATTAGGTGATCTGTCATTTGACAGATCACCTCTTAATTTCGTCAGAATTTTCTTTATTTATTTATTTATTTTTATTTTCCACCTTTTTTTGTTTCCACGAAATCTCAAAAACTTTTCATTCAAATTCCATGACATTTCCGTCAGTTATCATGTCATATAAGGTCAAGCTTAAAAATCATTTTCAAGGTCATGACGTCATCATGACGTCATCCAGGCGCCATTTTGTGAAATCACATTATCAATCATATCTTCATAACGAATCATCAAAATTGAGCCATATTTGACATACATTAACTTCACGTCAAGGGTCAACATAAAATGTCATCAAAATCCGCGCACCTATCATGACGCGCACGTACGCGCGCGTCAAAATTTAAAAATGCTCCAAATCACTTCTTAATCAAATAAGAGTACCCTTCAGGACATTTTAAGCATTTCAAAAATTTCCGTCCGTGCGCGTCCGTGTGCGCGTTATGCGCGCGCGCAGCGCGTATGTAACGTAAAAACGCTGTTTTTTCACATGTTTTGTCTTCCTGACACTATTCTTGACAATTTCCAACTATTTACAGTCATTCTCGACCTTCCATAATGTCGTACGCGCGCGTCAACCTTTCAAATTCGTGCGCACATCAATGGGCATTCTAATGTAAAAAGTGGTAAAAACATGCCCATCTAAAATCCTCCATAGCTCGTCAGAATGCACGGAAATCCCCCAATTTCTTTACATATTCTGAAAGCCTGTGAGTTGTAGATTTGAATTCATGCAGAATTTATGCCAATCGCATGATCTGACGTCATCATATTTGCATATGAACTCAAAAATATGATTTTGAAAAAATTACGTCATCATTTTTGTATTTATTTGATAATAATACAGTAGTAGGTTGTCCATTTTCTCCCAAATTTTGATATGTTATAGCTGAGATAATTCTCTACAAGATCAGTAATCACGGTTTTTCATTTTGATGGCGTCATCACAGTGAAATTTTCAATTAAAAACGACATGTCAGAATTTCCCCTATTTGCGTGTTATCTCTATGGAAGATGATTTTTTTTCGAATCATGAATCTACATGACATCGTTCTCTGAGCAGTATTTCAGTTATTTTTGGCCTATTTCCTTCCAGATTTTAATATGTTGTAGCTGAGACTATAAGCTTTTACAAGTGTGGTCTCCAATTTTTGATCAGATGTCGGCATCATGCCCAATTTTTAAGTACAAAATGTGATTTGAGAATCCCGTTTTTCGTGTACGTGTTATCTCTATGGGAAATGTTTTGGTCTATTGGTTAAAGCACTTGCCTCCCATGCAGGTGACCCAGGTTCGATCCCCGGTGGGTCCATAATTAGGTGGTCTGTCGTAGTCGACAGACCACCTCTTAATTTCGTCAGAATTTTCTTTATTATTTATTTATTTATTTATTAGGTGGTCTGTCGTAGTCGACAGACCACCTCTTAATTTCGTCAGAATTTTCTTTCTTTATTTCTTTATTAGGTGATCTGTCATTTGACAGATCACCTCTTAATTTCGTCAGAATTTTCTTTATTTATTTATTTATTTATTTATTTATTTTTATTTTCCACCTTTTTTTGTTTCCACGAAATCTCAAAAACTTTTCATTCAAATTCCATGACATTTCCGTCAGTTATCATGTCATATAAGGTCAAGCTTAAAAATCATTTTCAAGGTCATGACGTCATCATGACGTCATCCAGGCGCCATTTTGTGAAATCACATTATCAATCATATCTTCATAACGAATCATCAAAATTGAGCCATATTTGACATACATTAACTTCACGTCAAGGGTCAACATAAAATGTCATCAAAATCCGCGCACGCATCATGACGCGCACGTACGCGCGCGTCAAAATTTAAAAATGCTCCAAATCACTTCTTAATCAAATAAGAGTACCCTTCAGGACATTTTAAGCATTTCAAAAATTTCCGTCCGTGCGCGTCCGTGTGCGCGTTATGCGCGCGCGCAGCGCGTACATAACGTAAAAACGCTGTTTTTTCACATGTTTTGTCTTCCTGACACTATTCTTGACAATTTCCAACTATTTACAGTCATTCTCGACCTTCCATAATGTCGTACGCGCGCGTCAAACTTTCAAATTCGTGCGCACATCAATGGGCATTCTAATGTAAAAAGTGGTAAAAACATGCCCATCTAAAATCCTCCATAGCTCGTCAGAATGCACGGAAATCCCCCAATTTCTTTACATATTCTGAAAGCCTGTGAGTTGTAGATTTGAATTCATGCAGAATTTATGCCAATCGCATGATCTGACGTCATCATATTTGCATATGAACTCAAAAATATGATTTTGAAAAAATTACGTCATCATTTTTGTATTTATTTGATAATAATACAGTAGTAGGTTGTCCATTTTCTCCCAAATTTTGATATGTTATAGCTGAGATAATTCTCTACAAGATCAGTAACCACGGTTTTTCATTTTGATGGCGTCATCACAGTGAAATTTTCAATTAAAAACGACATGTCAGAATTTCCCCTATTTGCGTGTTATCTCTATGGAAGATGATTTTTTTTCGAATCATGAATCTACATGACATCGTTCTCTGAGCAGTATTTCAGTTATTTTTGGCCTATTTCCTTCCAGATTTTAATATGTTGTAGCTGAGACTATAAGCTTTTACAAGTGTGGTCTCCAATTTTTGATCAGATGTCGGCATCATGCCCAATTTTTAAGTACAAAATGTGATTTGAGAATCCCGTTTTTCGTTTACGTGTTATCTCTATGGGAAATGTTTTGGTCTATTGGTTAAAGCACTTGCCTCCCATGCAGGTGACCCAGGTTCGATCCCCGGTGGGTCCATAATTTTTTTTTTTTTTTTGCTTGTTTTTGCTTGTCATTTTACCATCCTCTTCGACTATTATAACATAAACAATCACAAATCATGTAATAAACTGCCTTATTTTCCATGTTATGTCTATTAGAACGTAATGTGCAGTAGTTTGTGTACAACCCTATGGAAATTTTGATTCCCTGTCGTGTATTAGAGCTATGGGGTTTATCTCCCAAGTATCCTGCAATATCAAATCGTCCTATTTGATATCACAATTTCTCAAAATTGGCTTAGTCAATTATCTTCACATTTTTGTCAGTCATCAGTCCTAATAAGGTCAAGTTCCCGCATCTTGATCGTATCTTCTTCACGAAATGTCATCTTTCTTTCATATTTGGCATGGCTAAGGTCAATGTCATTTCAGTCATGGTCATCACCATTATCATTATCATCATCATGATTATCATCAACATCATTATCATCATCACTATGATGATATTCATGATGATGATGATTATCATCACCATCATCATCACCATCAATCATCATCATTATCATCATCATCACCATCAATCATCATCATTATCATCATCATCACCATGATTATCATCGTTATCATCACCATCATCATCATGATTATCATCAACATCACAGTATCACCATCACTGTCATAATATTCATGATGATGATGGTAATGATTATCGTCCACATTATCATCATCACTGTCATGATGATATAATGATCATTATCATCAACATCATTCTCATCATCACTGTCATGATGATATTCATGATGATGATGATTATCATCCACATCATTATCATCACTGTCATGATATAATCATTATCATGATTATCAACATCATTATCATTACTGTCATGATGATATTCATGATGATGATGATGATTATCATCAACATCATTATCATCATTGTCATGATATCCACGAATCATCCAAAATTCATGTTCACACACTTTATGTCCCATTGAAACAAAGGGGGTGCTATTTCACTAATAATGTAGTAGCTAGAGCCTACGAATTGAAAATGCTAGGAAAGGGCTGAAATCATTAAAATCTTGATTAGATTCATTATAATTAATGTCCTCGTGATATCAACGTCATCTTTCACATTATCATTTTGTCATTCGTCTTCGTCAAAAATATCAAGATCAAGACAGATCACCTAATTCGTCTTCAGTGACGAATTCAATGTCTAGTTATTTATTTTTATTTTTCCACCACTTTCTTGTTACCATGATTCCTCAATATCGGCTGAGTCAAATTTTATCAAAATCTCTACAGTCATGAGGACATATCAGATCAAGCTCGGGTATCTATTTCAAGGTCATCAGGTCATCGTGACGTCATCCAGGCGCCATTTTGTGAAATCACATTATCAATCATATCTTCATAACGAGTCATCAAAAATAAACCATATTTGACACACATGAACTTCAGGTCAAGGGTCAACATAAAATATCATTAAAATCCGTGCGCGCATCATGACGCGCACGTACGCGCCCGTCAAAATTTTAAAATGCTCCAAATCACTTTTTAATCAAATTAGGGTATGGTTCAGGACATTTTACGCATTTTAAAATTTCCTGTCCGTGCGCGTCCGCGCGCGCGTTATGCGCGCGCACAGCGCGTAGAGAACGTAAAAACGCCGTTTTTTCGCATGTTTCATCTTCCTGATACTATTCTTGACAATTTCCAACTATTTACAGTCATTTTCGACCTTCCATAATGTCGTACGCGCGCATCAAACTTTCAAATTCTTGCGCACGTCAATGGGACTCTAATGTAAAAAGTGGTAAAAACATGCCCATCTAGAATTCGCCATAGCTCCTCAGAAGGGGCGGAAACCCCCCAATTTCTTTACATATTCTGAAAGCCTGTGAGTTGTAGATATGAATTCATGTAGAATTTTTGCCGATCTCATGTTCTAACGTCATCATATTTGCATATGAACTCAAAAAAGTGATTTTGAAAAAATTATGTCATCATTTTTGTATTCTTTTGATAATATTTCAGTAATAGGTGATCGATTTTCTTCCAAATTTTGATATGTTATAGCTGAGACAATTCTCTACAAGATCAGTTGCCACCATTTTTCATTTTGATGACGTTATCACACTGAAATCTTCAATTAAAGACGACATGTCAGATTTTTCCCTATTTGCGTGTTATGTCTATGGAAGATGATTTTTTTTCGAATCACGAATCTACATGACATCGTTCTCTGAGCAGTATCTCAGTTATTATTGGTCTATTTCCTTCCAGATTTTAATATGTTGTAGCTGAGACTATAAGCTTTTATTAGTAAGCCCTCCAATTTTTAATCAGATGTCGGGATCATGCCCAATTTTTCAGTACAAAATGGGATTTGAGAATCCCGTTTTTCGTTTACGTGTTATCTCTATGGGAATTATTTTGGTCTATCGGTAAAGCACATGACTACCATGGTCAAGGTACCTGGTTCGATCCCGGGGCCGATTTTTTTTTTTTTTTTTTTTGCTTCTTTTTGCCTGTCATTTTACCATCCTCTTCGACTATTGTAACATAAAAAATCACTAATCATGTAATAAACTGCCTTATTTTCCGTATTATGTCTATTAGAAAGTAGTGTGCAGTAGTTTATGTACAACCCTATGGCAAATTGTGATTTCCTGTCCTGTATTAGAGCTATGGTGTTAATCTCCCAAGTATCCTGTATCATCATCATTATTATCATCACCATCATGATCATCATCGCTACTATTATATCATCGCCATCATCATTATGTCATTATAATCATCATAATCACCGTTATCATCACCATAATCATTTTACAATGACCGATACACATTTTGCTACATTCCTGTCCTCAGGAAGCATCTCCATTCATGGCATTCTTGACATCCTGTCTTCTGTTTAGTATTTCCCCATTAATATGATCATCCTGATTACAATCATGATCGTGCCAATTTAAGGACAGACCACCTAATTCGTCTTCGTGACGAATTCAAGTCTAGTTATTTATTTTTATTTTTCCACCACTTTCTTGTTGCCATGATTCCTCAATATCGGCTGAGTCAAATTTTATCAAAATCTCTACAGTCATGAGGACATATCAGATCAAGCTCGGGTATCTATTTCAAGGTCATCAGGTCATCGTGACGTCATCCAGGCGCCATTTTGTGATATCACATTATCAATCATATCTTCATAACGAGTCATCAAAAATGAACCATATTTGACATACATTAACTTCAGGTCAAGGGACAACATAAAATGTCATCAAAATTTGCGCGCACATCATGACGCGCACGTACGCGCGCGTCAAAATTTAAAAATGCTCAAAATCTCTTTTTAATCAAATTAGAGTATTGTTCAGGACATTTTAAGCATTTTAATTTTTTCTGTCCGTGCGCGTCCGTGCGCGCGTTATGCGCGCACACAGCGCGTAGAGAACGTAAAAACGCCATTTTTTCGCATATTTTGTCTTCCTGACACTATTCTTGACAATTTCCAACTATTTACAGTCAATCTCGACCTTCCATAATGTCGTATGCGCGCGTCAAACTTTCAAATTCGTGCGCACGTCAATGGGCATTCTAATGTAAAAAGTGGTAAAAACATGCCCATCTAGAATTCGCCATAGCTCCTCAGAATATACGGAAACCCCCCAATTTCTTTACATATTCTGAAAGCCTGTGAGTTGTAGATTTGAAATCATGTAGAATTTTTGCCGATCTCATGTTCTAACGTCATCATATTTGCATATGAACTCAAAAAAATGATTTTGAAAAAATGACGTCATCATTTTTGTATTCATTTGCTAATATTTCAGTAATAGGTGATCGATTTTCTTCCAAATTTTGATATGTTATAGCTGAGACAATTCTCTACCAGATCAGTTACCATCATTTTTCATTTTGATGACGTTATCACACTGAAATCTTCAATTAAAGACGACATGTCAGATTTTTCCCTATTTGCGTGTTATGTCTATGGAAGATGATTTTTTTTCGAATCACGAATCTACATGACATCGTTCTCTGAGCAGTATCTCAGTTATTATTGGTCTATTTCCTTCCAGATTTTAATATGTTGTAGCTGAGACTATAAGCTTTTATTAGTAAGCCCTCCAATTTTTAATCAGATGTCGGGATCATGCCCAATTTTTCAGTACAAAATGGGATTTGAGAATCCCGTTTTTCGTTTACGTGTTATCTCTATGGGAATTATTTTGGTCTATCGGTAAAGCACATGACTACCATGGTCAAGGTACCTGGTTCGATCCCGGGGCCGATTTTTTTTTTTTTTTTTTTTTTTTTGCTTCTTTTTGCCTGTCATTTTACCATCCTCTTCGACTATTGTAACATAAAAAATCCCTAATCATGTAATAAACTGCCTTATTTTCCGTATTATGTCTATTAGAAAGTAGTGTGCAGTAGTTTATGTACAACCCTATGGCAAATTGTGATTTCCTGTCCTGTATTAGAGCTATGGTGTTAATCTCCCAAGTATCCTGTATCATCATCATTATTATCATCACCATCATGATCATCATCGCTACTATTATATCATCGCCATCATCATTATGTCATTATAATCATAATCACCGTTATCATCACCATAATCATTTTACAATGACCGATACACATTTTGCTACATTCCTGTCCTCAGGAAGCATCTCCATTCATGGCATTCTTGACATCCTGTCTTCTGTTTAGTATTTCCCCATTAATATGATCATCCTGATTACAATCATGATCGTGCCAATTTAAGGACAGACCACCTAATTCGTCTTCGTGACGAATTCAAGTCTAGTTTTTTTTTTTTTGCTTGTTTTTGCTTGTCATTTTACCATCCTCTTCGACTATTATAACATAAACAATCACAAATCATGTAATAAACTGCCTTATTTTCCATGTTATGTCTATTAGAACGTAATGTGCAGTAGTTTGTGTACAACCCTATGGAAATTTTGATTCCCTGTCGTGTATTAGAGCTATGGGGTTTATCTCCCAAGTATCCTGCAATATCAAATCGTCCTATTTGATATCACAATTTCTCAAAATTGGCTTAGTCAATTATCTTCACATTTTTGTCAGTCATCAGTCCTAATAAGGTCAAGTTCCCGCATCTTGATCGTATCTTCTTCACAAAATGTCATCTTTCTTTCATATTTGGCATGGCTAAGGTCAATGTCATTTCAGTCATGGTCATCACCATTATCATTATCATCATCATGATTATCATCAACATCATTATCATCATCACTATGATGATATTCATGATGATGATGATTATCATCACCATCATCATCACCATCAATCATCATCATTATCATCATCATCACCATCAATCATCATCATTATCATCATCATCACCATGATTATCATCGTTATCATCACCATCATCATCATGATTATCATCAACATCACAGTATCACCATCACTGTCATAATATTCATGATGATGATGGTAATGATTATAGTCCACATTATCATCATCACTGTCATGATGATATAATGATCATTATCATCAACATCATTCTCATCATCACTGTCATGATGATATTCATGATGATGATGATTATCATCCACATCATTATCATCACTGTCATGATATAATCATTATCATGATTATCAACATCATTATCATCATCATCATGATGATATTCATGATGATGATGATGATTATCATCAACATCATTATCATCATTGTCATGATATCCACGAATCATCCAAAATTCATGTTCACACACTTTATGTCCCATTGAAACAAAGGGGGTGCTATTTCACTAATAATGTAGTAGCTAGAGCCTACGAATTGAAAATGCTAGGAAAGGGCTGAAATCATTAAAATCTTGATTAGATTCATTATAATTAATGTCCTCGTGATATCAACGTCATCTTTCACATTATCATTTTGTCATTCGTCTTCGTCAAAAATATCAAGATCAAGACAGATCACCTAATTCGTCTTCAGTGACGAATTCAATGTCTAGTTTATTTTTATTTTCCACCTTTTTTTGTTTCCACGAAATCTCAAAAACTTTTCATTCAAATTCCATGACATTTCCGTCAGTTATCATGTCATATAAGGTCAAGCTTAAAAATCATTTTCAAGGTCATGACGTCATCATGACGTCATCCAGGCGCCATTTTGTGAAATCACATTATCAATCATATCTTCATAACGAATCATCAAAATTGAGCCATATTTGACATACATTAACTTCACGTCAAGGGTCAACATAAAATGTCATCAAAATCCGCGCACGCATCATGACGCGCACGTACGCGCGCGTCAAAATTTAAAAATGCTCCAAATCACTTCTTAATCAAATAAGAGTACCGTTCAGGACATTTTAAGCATTTCAAAAATTTCCGTCCGTGCGCGTCCGTGTGCGCGTTATGCGCGCGCGCAGCGCGTACATAACGTAAAAACGCTGTTTTTTCACATGTTTTGTCTTCCTGACACTATTCTTGACAATTTCCAACTATTTACAGTCATTCTCGACCTTCCATAATGTCGTACGCGCGCGTCAAACTTTCAAATTCGTGCGCACATCAATGGGCATTCTAATGTAAAAAGTGGTAAAAACATGCCCATCTAAAATCCTCCATAGCTCGTCAGAATGTACGGAAACCGCCCAATTTCTTTACATATTCTGAAAGCCTGTGAGTTATAGATTTGAATTCATGCAGAATTTATGCCGACATTTTTGTATTTATTTGATAATAATACAGTAGTAGGTTGTCGATTTTCTCCCAAATTTTGATATGTTATAGCTGAGACAATTCTCTACGAGATCAGTGGGCACAGTTTTTCATTTTGATGACGTCATCACAGTGAAATTTTCAATTAAAGATGCCATGTCAGAATTTCCCCTATTTGCGTGTTATGTCTATGGAAGATGATTTTTTTTCGAACCATGAATCTACATGACATCGTTCTCTGAGCAATATCTCAGTTATTTTTGGTCTATTTCCTTCCAGATTTTAATATGTTGTAGCTGAGACTATAAGCTTTTACAAATGTGGTCTCCAAATTTTGATCAGATGTCGGGATCATGCCCAATTTTTAACTACCAAATTTGATTTTAGCATCCCGTTTTTCGTTTACGTGTTATCTCTATGGGAAATATTTTGGTATATTGGTCAAAGCACTTGACTCCCACGCCGGTGACCCAGGTTCGATCCCCGGGGGTCCATAATTTTTTTTTTTTTTTTTTGCTTCTTTTTGCTTGTCATTTTACCATCCTCTTCGACTATTATAACATAAACAATCACAAATCATGCAATAAACTGCCTCATTTTCCGTGTTATATCTATTAGGAAGTAGTGTGCAGTAGTTTGTTCATTATACCATCATCATAATCATTACTGTTATCATCATCACATCATCATCATTATATTATCATGATTATCATCACCACCATCATCATCATCATCATCATGATTATCATCATCACATCATCATTATATTATCATGATTATCATCATCACCATCATCATTATCACCATCATCATCACATCATCATCATGATTATCATCATCATTATTATCATCATCACATTATCATTATATTATCATGATTATCATCACCACCATCATCATCATCATCACATCATCATCATTATATTATCATGATTATCATCATCATATCATAATCATCATGATTATCATCATTATATTATGATGATTATCATCACCACCATCATCATCATGATTATCATCATCATCATCATCATCATGATTATCATCATATCATCATTATATTATCATGATTATCACCACCACCATCATCATCATCATCATGATTATCATCATTACATCATCATTATATTATCATTATTATCATCACCACCATCATCATCATCATGATTATCATCACCATCATCATCATCATCATCATCATGATTATCATCATCACCATCATCATCATGATTATCATCGTCATTATATTATCATGATTATCATCGCCACCATCACCATCATGATTATCATCATCATCATCATCATCATCATCATGATTATCATCATCATAAATCATCATCATGATTATCATCATCACATCATCATCATCACATCATCATTATATTATCATGGTTATCATCACCACCTTCATCTTCATGATTATCATTACCATCAATCATCATCATTATCACCATCATCATCACGATTATCATCATTATATTATCATGATTATGATCACCACCACCATCACCAT
This sequence comes from Heliocidaris erythrogramma, assembly GCA_025617745.1. Taxonomy (NCBI): domain Eukaryota; kingdom Metazoa; phylum Echinodermata; class Echinoidea; order Camarodonta; family Echinometridae; genus Heliocidaris; species Heliocidaris erythrogramma. The sequence continues at coordinate 5,059,653 of CM046860.1, read as the reverse complement.
CATTATGATTATCATCACCATCAATCATCATCATGATTATCATCATCACATCATTATATTATCATGAGGACAGATCACCTAATTCGTCTTCAGTGACGAATTAAATTTCTAGTTATATTTCTCTCAATATTGCTGGAAGCAAGACAGACCAGTATAGTTCCAATGACTCCTTTTTCAAACCGGCATACAGATCCAAAAGGGTTAGTGCTCTAAAAACAAACCATTAAGTTACACGACAGCTAGAGAAAGAGCTTTGTTGAAAGGAGTGTGGAGAAGCAAATCTATAGGGTTACATGCTATGAGAGCAGGTGGAGCCACTATGGTTGCTAATACATCGGCAAATGACAGGTTGTGGAAAGTACATGGTCGATGGAAGACGTATAAGGCGAAGGATGGGTATAGTGTGGATTCATTAGAGAACAAACTTACTGTGACAAAGTCACTGATGCTTTAGCCAATTTGTTTAAATGTATTTGGGTCCACAGGAAACGATTCATTGCTAAGTTTAGGAATCTTTAACTTCATAACGGCATCATATGTACTTAGAGAAATAATAGGAAAAAATGTACAATTAAAAAAATAAGTTCAGTTCGATATGTGTAAAAAAGTCATTTTGTTTAAAGCGTTAAACACATGAAACTCAGCCCGTTCTTTTTTATGTCTAGGTCAGTCTGACGGGCTTATCCATTAATTGATATAAGTGGTGTATTGTTGAGTCATTGTAGTTATGAAGGAATGATTGAAGAGAATATACTTATTTTCCTACGGTACATCATATAGCAGGAAAATGTTGTATATGCGGTTTCTTTGATTACCACTATGAACACGATGACATAGAGAACGGACAAAATATACAGCTTCTCATTGTACCCTCCACAATTGTTCTGGTAGACAAAAGAACATCCCTTCATTGCTATTATGTAAAATAAGTAGAACAGGTGAATATGCATGTGACACCTGTTCTACATATTTTTACATAATAGCAATGAAGGGATGTTCTTTTGTCTACCAGAACCAGTGTGGAAGGTACAATGAGGAGCTGTATATTTTGTCCGCTTCTTTGTTTGCCATGTTCATAGTGTACGTAAGAGCAGAGTGGCGAGACGCCATGATCCCGTCAGGCGGGATGTTTTGAATAACTTAAGCAGGTGAATGTAATTGTATTCTGAAGGAAAGGAATGTTCAGAAAGGTATAATTGGAGAGAGGAAGTCATTCTAGCCTTGTCAGACACCACGATAACTACAGAAATTTAAAAGGAATAATGGTATTTTGGAATTATTTAGATCGTAACATGCTGGTTTTAGGTTTGCCTGATTTGGATTCCATTGCACAATGAGCAAGAACGCATTTTGTAAGCAGGGCGTAAGGCCAACCTGTGAAATGGCCCTAAGATCTCCAGACTTAACACCCATGGACTTCGTCGTCTCGGGGTTTCTGAAGTCCAAGGTGTACACCAGCCCACCTGCAGATCTGGATGGCATGCAGCGACGAATCGTCAGAGAAGCAACCAATCTGCGAAATGACAGCCAGGCACTTCGTAGGGCATGGCAGCGATGCTCCATCGAGCTCAGAAAGACATCAAGTGAAACGGACGCCATGTGGAAGAATGAAAGCTATGTCCAAGTGCCCAAATGACTATGAAAAAGGACTTTTCAGTGAAGATCACTGAATGCTGATTTCTGGCTTTATTTATTCATTTACTTATTGGGTCTCCTGTATATTTGTCTGAACATATGCGTAAACTCTACGCTCATTGTTTGTGTAAATGTTGTCTCTGTTTCAGCAGGTAATCATACGACTTGACTATCTTTCAAACAATGGCGGTTGTGCACGGCGACCGTAACAGCAACACTGACTGACAAATGTTACCAAACAACAGGAATATATACTCTCTCCACATGCTAAAACATACTATATTAATCCCACATTTTTAAAACAATACTCAATTCAAAAAGTGTAATATTTTTCTGACTCACGCTGTAGAAACAACATTTTATAACGTACATTGATTTGTACAAAATATTAATAACAAGGTAAAACCTAGTTGCAATACAAATGTGTATCCTACATACACCCACCCACACATATATATTCACACACACACGCGAGTGTCAGTATGATACAGGCTGAGTATGACAATTGACATCCCGTATCCATGGTGACACGATGAACATTAGGCGTCGTGTTCAGTTAAATTAGACTGCCTAATGGAAGAACGTAATGAACGAAAAAAAGTGCATTTGTACACCGAATGGCCGAGAATGGGTATGTTTGGATTCGATGTGGGGTCTTTTTGGATAATGTGAGTGAGTTGTCACCTTAACCTTTTATGTAGTCCGTCGTAATGTACGTACAACCCTAATACATGGTCAGTGCATGTAAAGAAATTGCATGTACTTTTCTGTCATTAGAAGGTTCGCCGGTCATGCTGTGCACAGGCTGTGTGTGATATTAGGATAGCAATTTGGCGTTTAGTGCGGAGCTTACTCCATGAACATGTAAAATGATCATTTCAGAACAACGCATGTGATAGGAGAGATATCATTATCAGAAAGAAGCATTTGATCTGATCAGACGCAAAGTGAGTTTACACTCATCAGAAAAACTAAAAACCTTAGATGTTACTATCAAAAGAACCAATGTCTTCGTAGCACTGAGATATGATGGTTACTGAAAATTCCACGTGGAGATCAAAACTGGATGCAGGCGAGATAATGTACTGATCACCTACGAAATGACGTATGTATCATATGTAAGTATCCCCCGTTTTGCAAAACTGTTAATGTTGATCAATTTTATTAAATTTTTGTCGATATTATTCAGAAATATTGTTTAATCAGAAATAATGTTTAGGTTTCTTACGGAAAGTTTTTACATCGGCGGGCCCTCGGCGCGCCTGCGGAGCGGCTTTGTTCTCAACACGCCAACTGAGCGATACGGCGGAAGTTCTATTTATCTCGTTTAGCAGGTGGATCGCCGTAAATAGCCCGCACTGACATTGTTGGATAGTTTTTGAGATCGCGGTTGTTGAATACCCTCCTCTAGTGTTTGGTTTATGCATAAGCTAGAAGCCAAATTAATACATGAAAAATACGGCGAACAGCGACGACTTTATAGGAATACATGTCAACTGGTATTTTTATTATTATTTTACTTCTGTTAAATATCTAGTACTAGTGTTTATGGTTATAGTTATGCTGTCAAAAGATGCCGAAATCTTAATTGTTCAAAAGGAGGCAGTGCAACACTCATGAATAGAAAATAATATTATTATATAGTATGTCGAGTAATTCCCTGCTTTAAAAGACTTATTGGGCTACAGTTGTTATGAGGTTTCTTTTCCTAATATAATTAAGCATCCCTGAAATCTCACTTGAACCAAATCCTGCTCTCTCTTTGGACTGATCTAAACCAAAATTCCTCTTTATGTACAATAAAAAAGTGTAAAATGTGTACCGTTAATGTTATAAGAAGTCTTTGGTACGTGTCGACGGGGAACCCGAAAATGGATCCGATTTATTGCTTTTGGCCTTCAGATATAGCAGCTAGCTTTTTACCTGGAAATTTTAACGTCAAATAATCTACAATCTACAGAAAAGGTATATTAACTTCTAAGTATTAGCTTTTGTATTGGTCAGAAAATGGCAAACAGACTTTCCTCCTTCTGTACGACATAAGAATTTCTACCACAATATATATCTCATGCACCTATTCGTACAGGAAATGGGTTAACAGTTTCCCAGGAATCAACTAAGATAATCTATACACAATAATATATGAATAATAATAGACATATTTTTGTTAACATATACAATGTTTTTCTCTTAATAAATATATTTTGTATCTTGGCATAAATAACCACGCGAGGAATTGCGGGGAGGGAGCTGAAATTGTATCCATGGTGACACAATGAACATTGGTTTGTACAAAATATTAATAACGACACACACCCTCCACACCCTCACACACACAGACGTTTACATGACTTTACTTCCTATTGTTACTCATCCTCGGACAGTCGACGGAATAAAGCACAACTTCATTGTTCGACGTTCGAGGACTATTGTCCGGCTTCCGAGGACCATTGTTGTCATGATTTTTTTTGTTCTCTGTCCGAAAATGTCCTCGGACGTAATGCTAAACAAACTCACCCAAGTATATTTTGTGATAAAGTTGACTGCACATATTTTGTAATTGTCACAGACAGAAAGCTTCATTTTTACCTTCGCTTTTGACATGGCCACAACTTATTGAAACGGATTACTGAGCCATGTCAATGGGGATGGTACCTGTGGTGTCGACAGCCTCATAACTGAATATCTATATGATAAAGGAGTGTCATAATTTTTATTCAAAATTATACACGCACACACTGCACGACTCTCAATTTGAACACTAATCTGTAAGACTGCATTGCCTGGAAATCATAGAGTGAATATTCATACGGGTCTTGGAAACCTACCACTGGCCAAATACAGACATTGTTACAGAGGGTCTACATAGGTCTATGTCAGTGAAATGTTCTTAAATGATGACGCAGAAAACCATCGTACAGTGAACTCTTAATGGCAGAGAGAGAGACGAGCTTTCTAAAGGAAAAACTAACACACATGCCTGGTAATAATTCAAGCTCCATGAAATGACTGACAAATGAGAAGCGACCCCGAGTTGTCAGGACTCTGTTTGGAAAGTTCTGGCTCAAGCTATTGCTTGTGGATTTAAAAGGTAGGTATTAACCCTTTCAAAACAATTGACCACACTTTGTGGTTTGTTATGATCCAAAATCCACAAAAGATAAGAATCAAACAAAAGATATTAACTTTAGATGATTTATGGTTTAATTTAAATATTTACCAACACCAAATATAACAGAATTACAGATTCTAGTTACAAATACACTACATGTACTTAAACTGGTAAAGACTTACAATTTCTCAGCTGGGAAATTCCTATTAGTCCAGAATGTTCCTGAAGTGTGGAGTAAGCTGGCTGCTAATCCACAAATATTGAATCCAAACGGTATGTTGTCCAACTGGCAAAAGAAGATTCCAGATCCAGCCGAAGAATGTCCAAAATAATTCAGGAAGTCATCGATGTCGATAATGATGTCGATGACGATGTCCAAGACGATGGCAATCACAATGTCAATAACAGTGTCAACTGCAATCTCGATAATCAATGTCAATGACGATGTTGACCACAATGTCAATAACGATGTCGAACACGACGTCAAATATGTCAAGGATGAGGTCCAAGATGAAGTCCAAGATGAGGTCCAAGATGATCTCCACAGGTTGATATCAATATCAGATGGTGTTAACTGAGAACTTATGCAATATATGCTCCACGATGTATTCAGGGTATAAATTCTGAAATTTCTGTGCAAGCTCCCAGCTTATATACAATCTCAACCCTTAATTAGAATTTTCTACATTCTACTACAATATTCATGAAGGTTTGGAACTCTCTTGTAAGTTCTATATAGTTCTAGTTGTAACAAACAAAGGAAGGGGATTCCCCTTTTCTATAAATAGACTCATTGCAATGTTACACTCTTACTAAAAGGTTCATGTAAAGGTCAGGATACATGTAATCAACACATTCCAACATGTACATTATACATTGCAATTATCTTATAGTACATCACACACAATGTAAAGATCTAGAATGTTCTCTCTACTGGATGTGCATTCTGATTATTTCACTGCTACACATTATATTCCCTTTTCACAAATGAATAATACTCTCTCTTCTGGAAATTTCTGTGTTCATAAAATCATATAGAAAACTGGAAAAATAACTTCCTTCTAGAAGATTCCTTAATTAATATATCACACCTCCCCCACCGGGAAAAAGAAAGCTTTACCGTAGTAAAGGTTTCTTTAAGATTCAACCTGTTTCAAATTATCCAGATAAGCCTTTCATCCTGTACAAAGGCATTACAAGTCATATCACACATGTATTTAAGGACCATAAAAAAAGAAAAATGCAATTATACTATGACAAACTTTGTCACAAAAAAGAGTAATTTCTCTCTTTACATTCTTGAAAGAGCATCAGCAATCACATTATTCTTTCCACGAATATGTACAATTTTCAAGGGGAAAGGTTGGAGCATAAGGCTCCACCTGAACAGTCTTTGGTTCTTTGTTTTGAATTTCTCCAAGAACACAAGAGGGTTATGGTCTGTGTAGACCATGATATCACCATTACTGTTGGTTAGGTACACCTCAAACTGCTGGAGAGCGAGTACAAGACTCAGAGCCTCTTTTTCGATAGTTGAATACTTCTTCTGATATTGGTTGAGTTTCTTTGAGAAGTAACAGACTGATTTTTCAAAGCCTTCTTCATCCTCTTGGAGCAACACTGCTCCCACTCCAACATCACTGGCATCAATAGCCACCTTGAATGGCTTTGTGAAGTTTGGAGCTGCCAAAACAGGCTCATTCACCAAAATGGCCTTCAACTTCTCAAATGATCTCTGACATGCTTCAGACCATACATACTTCACTTTTGCTTTCAGCAAGTTTGTCAGTGGACTAACCACAGTACTGTAATTTGGAACGAACTTCCTGTAGAATCCACTCATACCTAGGAATCTGAGCAACTCTTTCTTAGTTGTGGGAATGGGGAAGTCTAAGATTGCCTGAATCTTTGCTTCTCTCGGTAGCACTTGCCCCTGACCAACCACATGACCAAGATAAGTGACCTTTGCCTTGCCAAATTCACTCTTCATCAGATTAACTACTAAGTTGGCTTTATCTAGTCTGTCAAACAGTAATCTCAAATGATTGAGATGGTCATTCCATGTATCACTGTACACTAAGATGTCGTCTATGTACACAACACAATTGTCAAGCCCAGCAATCACCTGATTTGTCAGTCTTTGAAAGGTTGCTGGTGCATTTTTCATTCCAAACGGCATGACTTTGCATTGAAATAAGCCATCCGGTGTGACAAAGGCTGATATTTCCTTGGCTCGGTCAGTCAGTGGCACCTGCCAATATCCCTTCAGCAAGTCTATCTTAGTGACAAAGGCAGAGTTCCCAACCCTATCGATACAATCTTCCAACCTAGGAATTGGATATGAGTCGGTCTTAGTGATTGCATTTACCTTGCGGTAATCTATACAAAATCTCTGAGAGCCATCCGGCTTTGGGACCATTACAATAGGGGAACTCCAACTACTCTGACTTGGTTCAATTATGTCATTATCTAACATGAACTGGATTTCCTCATTCACTTTTTCCAACTTGCTTGGATTAAGTCTATATGGATGTTGTTTGATAGGTTTTACATCACCTACATCTACATCATGTACTGTCAAGGCAGTACGACCTGGTCTATCTTTACACACATGCTTATAATCTTTCAACAAGCCAGATATGTCAATTCTCTGTTCATCAGAGAGATGCTTCAGTGCATCATCCAAATTTTCTAACATTTCTGAGTTAGACAATTTCACTCCACATGGTTCATTTTTCGACTCATCAGTGTGAGACAATTCACTCTCTGTCTCTTCATTGCCTTCATTGACATCTTCCAGCTTCTCTTCTTTTACAACATGTGCTACACCTACTGGCTGATTAGCCTCACGTTCAAAGTATTCTTTCAGCATGTTTACATGACATACTCTTTGACTCTTTCTTCTGTCAGGGGTACTGATCACATAGTTGACATCATTCAGTTTCTTTTTGACAGTGTAGGGACCACTGAACCTAGCTTTCAAGGGCTCACCTAGCAAAGGCAACAACACTAACACCCTATCTCCAGGCTTGAAGTTGCGCTCTTTTGCCTTCTTGTCTGCCTGTGTTTTCATTTTAGCTTGCGACACTTTCAAGTGTTCTTTTGCTACCTCACAAGCCTTTGAGAGCCTTTCTCGAAACTTTGACACATAGTCAAGAAGGTTTACCTCGTCATTCTGACCCATGAACTTTTCTTTGATCAGCTTAAGGGGACCCCTAACCTCGTGACCATAGACCAGCTCAAATGGACTGAAGCCCGTCGACTCATTTGGGGAATCCCTGGTCGCGAACAGCAAGAATGGGATACCTTTATCCCAGTCATCAGGATACTCTTCACCATAAGCCCTAAGCATGGTCTTCAGGGTCTGGTGATAGCGTTCTAATGCACCTTGGGACTGTGGATGATAAGCGGATGACTTGATCTGCTTTATCCCTAACTCATGCATCACTTGCTGAAACACTCCTGACATGAAATTCGATCCTTGGTCTGACTGAACTTCCTTGGGCAAACCATACCTAGTGAAAAACTGCACTAGCGCCTGTATTACTGTCTTTGCCGTGATACTTCTCAACGGTATTGCCTCTGGAAAACGTGTAGACAAATCCATAATCGTAAGAAGATACTTGTGACCCGACCTAGTTCTGGGTAAGGGTCCAACACAGTCAACAAGAACCCTAGTAAATGGTTCATCAAATGCAGGTATCGGTATCAAGGGAGCCGGCTTGATAGAAGGCTGTGCCTTCCCAACAACCTGACATGTATGACATGTCTTACAGAACTGCACAACATCCTTGTGCATCTTCGGCCAATAGAAGTGCCTCATGACCCTATCCTCTGTCTTCCGAATACCTAAATGACCTGCCATAGGCAACTCGTGAGCCATCCTCAGAATCTCTGTGCGGTAACAGGGAGGAACAACAACTTGGTGAACTACACACCACTCTTCATCAGCTGGTCTCCGGGGAGGTCTCCACTTCCTCATCAATATGTCACCTTTGACATAATAGCACTCAGGAACCTTATCAGCCTCAGCCTCAGAACATGCCTTCTGTGACAAGCCTTTCAATTCTGGGTCCGCCTGTTGTGCCTGTACAAGGGAAGATTTGCTAAACAACTCATCATTGTCTGCAACAGAGCCTTCAATATTATCCCCATCCAAGTCCTTGAAAAAGGTTTCAGCTAACCAGACATCAGTATTCTCCTCCACATCAATAGAATCCGCATCATCCTGTTCAGCCCTACGAGCCTGAGACCTAGTAACAACACAATCCGGGAAAATTCCAGGAAAATCCTCCTGCAACTGTTCAGTTTCAGCTACCTCAACCGGCTTCTCTGAAACCACTGGAGATGCAACAACTTTCTCTCCAGCCAAGTCGTTACCCAACAAAAAGTCAACCCCGTCCACGGGTAATTCCGGTACGACACCAACAGTTACAGGACCACTAACTAGGTCACACTTTAAGTCGACCTTATGCAAAGGAACCGACACATAATCCGGACCAATGCCTCGAACCAAAACTTTGGCATTCTCTGAACTCTCTGGTGGGAGAGTCAAATGCCCTGACATCATCAGGGACTGAGCAGCCCCTGTATCTCGAAGGATAACCACTGGCTTACCTACAGCACCAGTCGAACAGGGGGATACCTCACCATCATGCAAAAAGCTTCTAAAGCTCTCATCAACCTTCTTGACCTTATCGGCAAATACTAGAGAAACACTCTCAACATCTTGGACTGATTCCAACTGGACAGACTCCTTGGGTAGAACACTTGATTGCTTGACTAAACCCACATCTTTCTTAATTTTGGTCGGTTTCCCAATCAATTCCCAACAGGACTTTTTCAAATGTCCTGGCTTATTACAATGAAAGCAGACTTTGGAACTTTGACCAGCAGATCTTTCATTTGATTTCGCGCCTCTATCTGCCTGAGACTTGTCAGTGTCATTCTCCTTGCTAGCATGTTTTCCCTCACCAAATTTCTTGTGGGATTCAAATGCCCCTTTACCCTTCTTATTCTGAAAGTTTTTGAAAGGAAGCCTATCCCCACTACCTCTGTGTGTGACCTCAAATTCATCAGCTACCACAGCTGCCTTACTCAATTGAGTAATTCTTTGGTCATCTAGGTGAGACTTAACGCCAAAAGGAACACCCTTTTTGAATTCCTCTAAGAGGACAACTTCTCTCAGTTGGGCAAAATCTTTGTCAACTTTCAATGATCTGTACCACTTGTCAAACATCATTTCTTGTTCCCTAGCAAACTCAACATAGGTCTGGCCTGATTGTCTTTGCATATTCCTAAATTTACGTCTGTATGCTTCTGGGACCAACTCATATGCATTAAGAATAGTATTCTTCACTGTAGCATAGTCACATGATTGCTCTTCAGAGAGAGATGAGTAGACTTTTGCAGCCTTTCCCACAAAAACGCTTTGAAGAAGCAGAGTCCAGTATTTCTGAGGCCATTCCAACCTCTTGGCCACTTTTTCAAATGATACAAAATATGCATCAACTCCCTCTTCATCAAATTTTGGCACAAGGCGAATGTTCTTCGCTACATCAAAACCTTGGGGAGATTTCTCTTTGGTAGAGTTAGTATTTGCATGTGCTAACTCCATTTCTCTCAATTTCAACTGGTACTCCCTTTCTTCTCTTTCTCTTTCAAATTCTAATTTCATTCTCTCCTTTTCCAACTCAAGTTTTGCTAGTTGGAGTTGAACATCACTTGAAACATTAGAAGGAACCTCACTTTCTTTCTTTACTGAGCTTCATGTGACTAGCTAGCAGATCAATAATCTCTGCCTTCTTTAACCCAGGGGTAAGAACTACTCCCAAATGCTGACAAACAGCTCTCAAGTCATCTTTTCTTAGTGACTTCAACTGACCAAGGGACAAATCTGTCCTCTTAACAAACACTTCAACATCTATTGTTGTCATGATGAAGCATGTAACAAACAGTTACAGAATTTAAGGTCTTATCTGCAATATGTATTCTAGAAGTTTCCAGAGATTTCCACAATTTCTCTCTAAATTTTGTTATTTTTGACTTGTTATATTTGGCTACGTTTCCCGGACAAGCCCCCAGTTTGTTATGATCCAAAATCCACAAAAGATAAGAATCAAACAAAAGATATTAACTTTAGATGATTTATGGTTTAATTTAAATATTTACCAACACCAAATATAACAGAATTACAGATTCTAGTTACAAATACACTACATGTACTTAAACTGGTAAAGACTTACAATTTCTCAGCTGGGAAATTCCTATTAGTCCAGAATGTTCCTGAAGTGTGGAGTAAGCTGGCTGCTAATCCACAAATATTGAATCCAAACGGTATGTTGTCCAACTGGCAAAAGAAGATTCCAGATCCAGCCGAAGAATGTCCAAAATAATTCAGGAAGTCATCGATGTCGATAATGATGTCGATGACGATGTCCAAGACGATGGCAATCACAATGTCAATAACAGTGTCAACTGCAATCTCGATAATCAATGTCAATGACGATGTTGACCACAATGTCAATAACGATGTCGAACACGACGTCAAATATGTCAAGGATGAGGTCCAAGATGAAGTCCAAGATGAGGTCCAAGATGATCTCCACAGGTTGATATCAATATCAGATGGTGTTAACTGAGAACTTATGCAATATATGCTCCACGATGTATTCAGGGTATAAATTCTGAAATTTCTGTGCAAGCTCCCAGCTTATATACAATCTCAACCCTTAATTAGAATTTTCTACATTCTACTACAATATTCATGAACCCTGATAGCAGAAAGTGTTAAAAAATGACGTGATATTTACGTCGTGGTTTTCGTCTTTTTTACGTCCTGTAATTACGTCAATAAGACGACAACTTGCACCAACGCAAGACGTCAAGAGAACGTCTTATTTTGACGTCATCTCTACGTCTTCATTCCTCTTCCCTGATAGCAGAAAGTGTTAAAAATTACGTGATATTTACGTCGTGGTTTTCGTCTTTTTTACGTCCTGTAATTACGTCAATAAGACGACAACTTACACCAACGCAAGACGTCAAGAGGACGTCTTATTTTGACGTCATCTCTACGTCTTGTACACCGTAAAAACTAAAGTGCTACTTTTAGGGGCATGTATAGTGACTGCACCTGAAAAGCTGTTTATAGCACTTGTAGTGTGCTAATTTACCAGCAAAAAAAAAAAAAATGTGACCGTGGCGAGCCTCGAACCAGGTTCCGCTGATTGGGAGGCGCTGACGTTACCGATGGACTAACAAATGCTTCTTGCAATCCAGTTTAGTCATGGGAGTCAAATAGATAACATGAACTATGTGAAAGTGCTGAAATAGTACGCTGTGTGCATTCAATAGCACTCTGAGTGCAGTCCCTATGCATGCCCTCAAAAAGTGCTCAGCACTTCAGTTTTTGCAGTGTACAGATGACGTCAAAATAAGACGTCCTCTTGACGTCTTGCGTTGGTGCAAGTTGTCGTCTTATTGACGTAATTACAGGACGTAAAAAAGACGAAAACCACGACGTAAATATCACGTAATTTTTACCACTTTCTGCTATCAGGGAAGGTTTGGAACTCTCTTGTAAGTTCTATATAGTTCTAGTTGTAACAAACAAAGAAAGGGGATTCCCCTTTTCTATAAATAGACTCATTGCAATGTTACACTCTTACTAAAAGGTTCATGTAAAGGTCAGGATACATGTAATCAACACATTCCAACATGTACATTATACATTGCAATTATCTTATAGTACATCACACACAATGTAAAGATCTAGAATGTTCTCTCTACTGGATGTGCATTCTGATTATTTCACTGCTACACATTATATTCCCTTTTCACAAATGAATAATACTCTCTCTTCTGGAAATTTCTGTGTTCATAAAATCATATAGAAAACTGGAAAAATAACTTCCTTCTAGAAGATTCCTTAATTAATATATCACAGGTTTGGCACAATAACTTTTTGATTCAGAGCCGTAAAACACATACCAGATGCATGCGTGAAAAGAGCAAAAATTTCTGCCCACATTATCTCCATTTTTTTATTGCATGACCATCATACGTTTGATGCCAGGAAGTTTAAAATCGAGAATAAGCATTGAAACCCTTAAATTGGCAACACAATGACAGTTTCAAAAGCACCGCTTTTCATAAAGTGGCAAGTTTTTCAACTTTTCGACGAAATTCGTGACGACGTATAATATTCTCTGAGACGTTACACCTTATTAGAACCATGCATAGCACTAAAAGAAAACAATATATCATTGTTGCCAACTTGAAGAACGAAATGTGATCAAGTGCTATCTGTATGTCTTGTGTGTAGAACCTGTAGACAAATAATTGGGGGGGGGGGGGGTTATGTTATTGGTTAGGTTATTTCTTCACATTTGCTCACATTTGTAGATGTAAACATACCTAGAGTACTGAATGGACGACTCCAAGGGGGAAATGGTCTCATGTAGACCCTATAGTAAATTGTATGCATTTTCATTCAAAGTAAACATGTATTTATGATTACGCCATTCAAACGAAAGTTGCTAGATTTTTCCTTCCATCCTTCTTCCTAAGATCTATATAGACAATATTAAAATACATTTTTGGATCATTCCATTATTACTATTTTCTTGAAAATGGGGAAAACTGGCATTAGGCAGTTTTCCCCATTTTCAAGAAAATTGTAAAATGACAATTGTAGGTCATTTTTGAAGTAGCATATCTCAAATGGCCTAACGTTTTTAATGTTGGTTTTGCCTTTGGATGTGGGCCAAACCTAGGTCACTCCATTCCAGGTTTCATATTCGTGGAGTGTCTTTTACTTTTTTCTCCCGAGCCGCTTGAAATAGGTCATACCAGCCAAAAGCGAAAAAAAAAATGTCGCTTTTTTTAAATGAGTGGTGCATTTCTTGTACATTTGTAAATACTATACCGGAAAGCAATGGAACTACTGTAAAAAAGTCGTTTTATCGTCGGAAAGTTTATCTATATGTTATTTCTTCACATTTGCTCACATCTGTATATGGAAACATACCTAGAGTACTCAATGGATGAACCCAAGGGAAAGATAGTCCCGTGTATTTATAATAGAAGGTAGTTTTCCAAGGAATTGTGCAAAAGATAAGAACTAATGTGTATCAGTCCCTTTTAATATTTTGGGTAATGGACTAAGCTAGAGATATTTGAATAAATTGGGGGGGGGGGGGAATTATTGGGAATATTACAATAGGAATACACAATTTTTCTTCATTTTCTCATTATGTTTAGTTTCTATAAACCTGAAACAAAATCGGAAAATAGAGTTTGAATGAAAATGTTTCTGGAATTACTTAATTATTATAATTTTATTTAGAATCATTAGAGAATCTCTCTACTTGTTTATCCTATCACTGGTTATGTAAATTTGCTATGAGTTTATAACTGAAATCTTGCTATCGTCAAAAAATATCCTTTGTTCCAATGACTTCCCTTTCCCCTGTTTTCAAGTTTAATCAAAACCATATTGTTAATGTTACAGAATCTTAGCTGCACATTTGGTATCATTTTATAGTCTGTAAAATCTTCTCTGAAAAAACAACAACAAATTCATTAATTTTTGGATGTTTATATCAGTACTGCTGAATATTGGGAAAACTCGAAAGTTAGATTCGACAGAGGACCCTGACTATTTGCTCTTGTTTCAATATTTTTCTTTAGCATGGGTGTTGCTTGAATGATTTACAATTTCTATATGAAACATGCACGATAATTAGATTAAGAATTTCCCCTAGGCTTTTATATTGTTTATTTTTTTGTTTGATTGGGCCCATCCGCTTTAAATTAGACCTTTATTCTAAATTTTTCTTTTTTGCGCTACACAATTATAGACAAAATTATTAGAAAATTGTGATTTTGAACGCAGTTTCACCAATCTCCATGACAAACTATAAGAACAAGATTAAAATTGAACATAGTATACACATAAACCCTGCATTGCCTTATAAAATACACAGTGCTACATTTTTTCTCGTACCGACGGGAATAAAAACCATAATTTCATTTACAACACAATCGATTGATCACACATGAATCGATTCATAACATATGAAAACATGAGAAGGCCTACGAAATCTTTAAATGCACTTCTTTACTTCTTACATCATTACGACAGTCATTCAAGCTGTTAGGGCATAAAATATTTGAAAATATAAATTCATTTCACTTCCATATTTACGCAGATATACAGAGAGACTTATAGGGCAGCGAGAGAGAGAGAGAGTGAGAGAGACAGAGAGACAGAAAACAACTAGAGAGCTGCGGGAAAACATTTCCTAGCTATTTGTATGTCTTGTGGGTAGAACCTATAGACAAATTCGGTTTCAGAACACTGCAGGTTCGGTCAACCATAATTGTGGGGGTGGGGGGGGGGGGGGGGGGGTTCTTCCAAAAAAGAAGAAAAGGTGAGTCATGTGCGTTGAGATGTTAGTGCTTTTGTTAAAGCACAACTTCATTGTTCGACGTTCGAGGACTATTGTCCGGCTTCCGAGGACCATTGTCATGATTTTTTTTTTGTTCTCTGTCCGAAAATGTCCTCGGACGTAATGCTAAACAAACTCACCCAAGTATATTTTGTGATAAAGTTGACTGCACATATTTTGTAATTGTCACAGACAGAAAGCTTCATTTTTACCTTCGCTTTTGACATGGCCACAACTTATTGAAACGGATTACTGAGCCATGTCAATGGGGATGGTACCTGTGGTGTCGACAGCCTCATAACTGAATATCTATATGATAAAGGAGTGTCATAATTTTTATTCAAAATTATACACGCACACACTGCACGACTCTCAATTTGAACACTAATCTGTAAGACTGCATTGCCTGGAAATCATAGAGTGAATATTCATACGGGTCTTGGAAACCTACCACTGGCCAAATACAGACATTGTTACAGAGGGTCTACATAGGTCTATGTCAGTGAAATGTTCTTAAATGATGACGCAGAAAACCATCGTACAGTGAACTCTTAATGGCAGAGAGAGAGACGAGCTTTCTAAAGGAAAAACTAACACACATGCCTGGTAATAATTCAAGCTCCATGAAATGACTGACAAATCAGAAGCGACCCCGAGTGTCAGGACTCTGTTTGGAAAGTTCTGGCTCAAGCTTTTGCTTGTGGATTTAAAAGGTAGGTATTAACCCTTTCAAAACAATTGACCACACTTTGTGGTTTGGCACAATAACTTTTTGATTCAGAGCCGTAAAACACATACCAGATGCATGCGTGAAAAGAGCAAAAATTTCTGCCCACATTATCTCCATTTTTTTATTGCATGACCATCATACGTTTGATGCCAGGAAGTTTAAAATCGAGAATAAGCATTGAAACCCTTAAATTGGCAACACAATGACAGTTTCAAAAGCACCGCTTTTCATAAAGTGGCAAGTTTTTCAACTTTTCGACGAAATTCGTGACGACGTATAATATTCTCTGAGACGTTACACCTTATTAGAACCATGCATAGCACTAAAAGAAAACAATATATCATTGTTGCCAACTTGAAGAACGAAATGTGATCAAGTGCTATCTGTATGTCTTGTGTGTAGAACCTATAGACAAATAATTGGGGGGGGGGGGGGTTATGTTATTGGTTAGGTTATTTCTTCACATTTGCTCACATTTGTAGATGTAAACATACCTAGAGTACTGAATGGACGACTCCAAGGGGGAAATGGTCTCATGTAGACCCTATAGTAAATTGTATGCATTTTCATTCAAAGTAAACATGTATTTATGATTACGCCATTCAAACGAAAGTTGCTAGATTTTTCCTTCCATCCTTCTTCCTAAGATCTATATAGACAATATTAAAATACATTTTTGGATCATTCCATTATTACTATTTTCTTGAAAATGGGGAAAACTGGCATTAGGCAGTTTTCCCCATTTTCAAGAAAATTGTAAAATGACAATTGTAGGTCATTTTTGAAGTAGCATATCTCAAATGGCCTAACGTTTTTAATGTTGGTTTTGCCTTTGGATGTGGGCCAAACCTAGGTCACTCCATTCCAGGTTTCATATTCGTGGAGTGTCTTTTACTTTTTTCTCCCGAGCCGCTTGAAATAGGTCATACCAGCCAAAAGCGAAAAAAAAAATGTCGCTTTTTTTAAATGAGTGGTGCATTTCTTGTACATTTGTAAATACTATACCGGAAAGCAATGGAACTACTGTAAAAAAGTCGTTTTATCGTCGGAAAGTTTATCTATATGTTATTTCTTCACATTTGCTCACATCTGTATATGGAAACATACCTAGAGTACTCAATGGACGAACCCAAGGGAAAGATAGTCCCGTGTATTTATAATAGAAGGTAGTTTTCCAAGGAATTGTGCAAAAGATAAGAACTAATGTGTATCAGTCCCTTTTAATATTTTGGGTAATGGACTAAGCTAGAGATATTTGAATAAATTGGGGGGGGGGGGAATTATTGGGAATATTACAATAGGAATACACAATTTTTCTTCATTTTCTCATTATGTTTAGTTTCTATAAACCTGAAACAAAATCGGAAAATAGAGTTTGAATGAAAATGTTTCTGGAATTACTTAATTATTATAATTTTATTTAGAATCATTAGAGAATCTCTCTACTTGTTTATCCTATCACTGGTTATGTAAATTTGCTATGAGTTTATAACTGAAATCTTGCTATCGTCAAAAAATATCCTTTGTTCCAATGACTTCCCTTTCCCCTGTTTTCAAGTTTAATCAAAACCATATTGTTAATGTTACAGAATCTTAGCTGCACATTTGGTATCATTTTATAGTCTGTAAAATCTTCTCTGAAAAAACAACAACAAATTCATTAATTTTTGGATGTTTATATCAGTACTGCTGAATATTGGGAAAACTCGAAAGTTAGATTCGACAGAGGACCCTGACTATTTGCTCTTGTTTCAATATTTTTCTTTAGCATGGGTGTTGCTTGAATGATTTACAATTTCTATATGAAACATGCACGATAATTAGATTAAGAATTTCCCCTAGGCTTTTATATTGTTTATTTTTTTGTTTGATTGTGCCCATCCGCTTTAAATTAGACCTTTATTCTAAATTCTTCTTTTTTGCGCTACACAATTATAGACAAAATTATTAGAAAATTGTGATTTTGAACGCAGTTTCACCAATCTCCATGACAAACTATAAGAACAAGATTAAAATTGAACATAGTATACACATAAACCCTGCATTGCCTTATAAAATACAAAGTGCTACATTTTTTCTCGTACCGACGGGAATAAAAACCATAATTTCATTTACAACACAATCGATTGATCACACATGAATCGATTCATAACATATGAAAACATGAGAAGGCCTACGAAATCTTTAAATGCACTTCTTTACTTCTTACATCATTACGACAGTCATTCAAGCTGTTAGGGCATAAAATATTTGAAAATATAAATTCATTTCACTTCCATATTTACGCAGATATACAGAGAGACTTATAGGGCAGCGAGAGAGAGAGAGAGAGACAGAGAGACAGAAAACAACTAGAGAGCTGCGGGAAAACATTTCCTAGCTATTGGTATGTCTTGTGGGTAGAACCTATAGACAAATTCGGTTTCAGAACACTGCAGGTTCTGTCAACCATAATTGTGGGGGGGGGGGGGGGGGGGGGTTCTTCCAAAAAAGAAGAAAAGGTGAGTCATGTGCGTTGAGATGTTAGTGCTTTTGTTAGGCATACTTGAACCCCCCCCCCCTTCCCCATTTAGACATTAGCATAAAAAAACAGGACCCAATCTGAACATGTCTCATTTGCCAACGATGATGCTTCATTTTCAGCTAGTCCACGCGCTGGCGCACTTTAGTCTTCCAGCTCAGCGTATGAATGATTCATGATAATTTGCGTTAATAAGTTTAAAAACGAGAATAAGCTTTGAAACCCTTAAATTGGCAACACATTGAGAGTTTCAAAAGCACTGCTTTTCATAAAAAAAGTGGCAAGTTTTTCAACATTTCGACGAAATTCGTGACCACGTATAATATTCTTTGAGACGTTACACCTTATTAGAACCATGTATAGCACTAAAAGAAAACAATATATCATTGTTGCCAATTTGAAGAACGAAATGTGATCAAGTTAGCCCTTGAATAATTCCTGTCCTGAAAGGATTAACGTAGGAGACGACTGTTTAAGGCACGTGTTAATGAGACGTACCCGAGACAGGTTTCCAAAAAGCCTGGTCCAAAAGCTGTCCTGACTTTAGACCCCTCCCCGTTACACCGATTTTTCAAAAGCTATCCTCGGCAGTTTCTCCTTGCAGTGTTGTATTAACCAACCTGACGTAATCTCTTTACAAGTGAATGCTAGTCTACAGGCACGGACTCTATTTGACAGTCAACAAAATTTCTTTAAGAAAGTCCACCCTCGTATTAAGTTCAGTTTGAATAAAAGAAGAAATAAATGAGAGAAAAAGATTAGCGAAAGTTTAAGCAAAATTACGATTAAGAGAGTTATACATTTTTGAAGTTGTAATCAATCAAACACAAAATTAATTGACAACTCCGTGACGTATCTTGCGAGCTCCTCTCTCATTTGCTCAGTACTGCAAATCTCATTAATTTTCATTTTCATTTTTTTATGAAGGAATAGATTTTTTTCATACAGGTTTTGTATAATAATTTCCATTTATATAGCGCAGCTACTATATGAATATACTCTACTGCGCTCAGTATTACAAATTATCACATTATTACCCCGGCTTTAGCCGAGCTGCCAAGATAGGCGCTAAAGCATTCAAGGAATTTCTTCCTACCGGGTACACATTTACTTCACCTGGGTGGAGAGTGGCAAATGTAGATGAATGTATTGCCAAATGACATTAGCGCCGTGTCGGGATTCGAACCGCGAACCATGTGAGCCACAGTCCGGTGACGTATCCACTAGACCACGACACCTCTATAAAGACACATGAGAAAAGATTACATCAACTTAATAACAGGATGGATTTTCCCTTGAAGTATCTGTGTCAAATGGCAGGAACAGCTTATGTAAAGGGCATAGCATGTACGGGATACAGTCTCACAGTCCCGAACAGGATTGTGTAATGCATTACGACTGGCTATAGAGACTACGTGCACGCGGCGGGCTGCTCGCCAATACTTTATTTATAGCATAGTAATATTTAGGCATTGCAGTCAAATATGCTGTGCTCGCGAATGGAGGTGGAGTCTAACATTAGATTTCGCAAATGATAGATAGATGTATAAATATTAGTGGAGCGGCATATAGCCGATCAAGTGTGCATTTTGTGATAAAAGCACCGAACTTGGCACACATGCAGTAGTAGACCAGCCAAGAAGATTTTTTTTACTTTGGACGGCATTTTTGGGTAATGCTCTGCGTTTATGCTTAAAGTCTTGCAAAAATACTGACGAATAACCTACGGGCGGATGCCACGCGAATTTTTGCCTAAAAATGCCATTTTTGGTTCAAATTTTGAAAGAATGTCAAAAATCACGATTTTTAATTTTTTGACCTAATATGTAGTACCTGTTTAAGACTTTTCAAGTGATATCAGATTTATTTTGAGTTTCAAGTTATAAATCCTATTAATATATAATTGAAAGTTGGATATTAGACACACATGTATGGCGTAATGAAACATAAAACTGTGATTTACTCAAAATAATAGGTTGTGAAAATTACCAATATTTCAAAGTTTTTTACCCAACGTAAATTTGTCATTTTAAACACTTTTTCTTGATTAAACATATCATGTATATTGTCATGTCACACACAGAAAAGAAATTATCCGATAAGGTGATAGATAACTCATTTTATGTTATCCCAAATGGAACGATGTGTTTTTACTGGATGCGCATTTTGACTGAAAAACACTATTTGAAGGCACATCTAGAGTGTATATGTACATAAGGCAATTATCCCATGTTTATCAGTATAGTCTATGGGCCAAAAACTGAACTGTCTCCACCCCCTTACAAATAATCTTAAATGATTTTTTTTTTTGCTTTTAGATGGGACCATTAACTATCAGAATATGCTTCTTTGCCCTAAAATAAGAGGTGGGCGTGGCCGCAAGGGCTATTACCATGGCAACGGATCAAAAACAGTAGAATTTAAGAAAATGTCATGTATTCGTGATTAAGAAAGGACAGAAACACATTGTAACATTTTATAATAATGTATCAAAAGTTTCTCACTTGATAAAAACTCAAATAAGAGTTACAAAAGGTGTCCATCATGTTTGAAAATGGCTGTTGCTATGGAAACAGTAAGAAAAAACCCACATTTGAGCAACAAAAAAAAACCCCACGATGCTACCGAAAAAAGTAAATATTAATACATTTGTATTGTACATGATTATCTTCTCTTTTACAGGTCACTCACTTATCAAAATTTGTTTAAGTAAAGGGATGATGGAGGAGACCACTAAATGTGTAGGCTGTTACCATGGTAACTAATAAATTTGTTGCATTTCTGATGAAATACAGAACTATATTTGTTTTCAACATGAAATACTGGTAAATATCTAATAATTGTTACCGCCTGTTTGATTATAATTCAAAAGTTTAGTTTGGAATAGAGTTTGGAATTTGATTTATTAAAAAAAATATGTTGCCATGGAAACAGAAATAATGAAGATGACATCTTTCAACTAAAGAAGGAAATGTAACTAACCAATACAAAATATATAGCAATTAGATTAACAAACGCCGTCAGCGATTAGAATCTGCTCGTTGGCTGTGAATGTGACCACTATCATAATAGCTGTTACCAAAATTTGGTAGCTGATACAAAAAGTGGTGTTGTCTTTCTACCAAATTTTCTGTTTACTTGATTCCAATCTAGATCCAGAAGATTTGTGTCCCTTATTAAATGGGTGATACCAAAATTTTCACATTGAACATGATGACAAGACCTGCTACTTGATTCATTGAAAATTTTGTTTTATATAAAGTGCGTATCAGAAAAAAGTATACCCAACTTAAGTAGCTTCTAATTACAAAGTTATAACCTCTATGAACTTGAAATTTATTTCATAGTAAAGAACAACTTATATTCTGTGCAATGATACCTTATTCATAACTTTGTTGCCACGGATGACTGAGCAGCAGGCTTTTCAAACAGTATTGTCAAACTCCCCTGGTACCAAGTTTGGGCTGAAGTAGCGAGTGTGGGTCAAACCAACTATGTACATGTATTAGTTACTTCAGTTGGAAAACAATAAATTGCTGAGTTATTTTCAATTGATTTTGTGCATTTAATAGAAAAGGTTTAAAGTGAACTCAAAGTCAAGAAAGGGCTCATTACAAGCTAAGTTTAAGATTTTTTTTGCCATTTGATAACACAATGTTGGCTTCATCTGCATCCTTCTTTTAAGGAAGCCTTTTTGCCGAGTCATTAAAAATGGACATTGTTAATTCTCAACGCGTATATCCTTACTTTTCTTCTTTTTAGTATTTAGGTCAGTAAACCTTTCAGTCCATGTGTTATTCACGGGACAAGAAGATAATTATAAGGATATTGAAATAAATTAAATATTGTCATGTGGATTGAAACAAGGTCATATGGAGCTTAGATCACTTTAAATAATGAAGCATTGAAGCACAAAGGAGAATTTTACTTTTTTAAAATTATTTTAGACTAAAGTAGCAACATTTGTTGCATCAGCGTCAGCCCACACTTGGAACAAGGAGATTTTGATTGTTTGACTCTTTTTAAAAACCCTGGTGCTCAGTCATCCATGGCAGAAATGTCATTATTGAGGTACCACTAGATAGACAATAAGCTATTCTTCACCATTTCAAAATCACATCCATTTATTTATTTATTTGAACTTATTCATAGAGGATAAAAGCGTGATCAGTATAACACTGTTTTGCATCATGTTCCTGATCCAACAGGATAAACAATAAGGTATAGCATAAATTTTATAAGAAAATAAAAGAAATATAGTTACATAATAAAAATATAAGTAATAAAATAAGTAAAAACAACAATAATAAACGACTATGAATATTTCAAAACTTGCAAATTGAGTATATTATGTAATGTTAGGCATAATGTGGAATGTGGATAACATCCATGTACTAATGAGACTACAGGATTACAAAAAAAAAACATGACCCGTAACTTTGTGGATTGTCATCTAAAATAAGAACCGTAAAAAAAGTCAGAGTACTTGTGAAATTTATTTTTGAAAGTCGCACAAAGATTCATATACATACATACATGTATATATATCGATAATATTCATTAAGGTTAGCTGGCAACTAAATACGGTATAATTACAAATTTAGTGTTGATGTAGAGGGTAGCGACTTAAAGGAGAATTAACCTCAAACAATAAAGACGATAGTGTTCAAAGGTGTTATTTATTCCTACTTGTTAGACTATATGGCTTCGCGTCAAAATATACGAGATCGATACGAATCAAGATTTTCTGAGCAAAATTTATCATCTGCTAGCAATATGTATCGTCTGCTAGCAATACATGGGGGCTGCCATTTTTTTTATGTGTACAAGAAGATTTTCTTAATCCAAATGCCCAATTGCCTTTTTCAAAATTAAAAACCCATTTGAGATTTAAAATATAGAATAGATATGTCAATTTATTTTTAAACTGAAGATTTCCTTATATATTTCTGTTGAAAATCGATATTCGCTTAATATAAATCTATTTTCTAGATACTGTGACGCAATGGACGGAGCAAATTAATTCAAATTTTATGGATGCTTCTTCCCTGAGCATCTATAGCGGCAAACTATGCATTCACCTGCTTTCGGATAATGGGACTTGAAAAGTCAGAATGCATGCTGCATATATTATGCTCTGCTCTGTTTGGCAAACCCAAGAAAATAGATTTTTGTTAAGCAAAACCAGACAATTTAAAAGTATCATTATAAAGATTTAATTTTTATAAATCATGTAAACACCCACTTTATATTTTTCGTCACATATGGGATTTTAGGTAATGAAGAAAATCAATTTAGGTCTTGGATTCAAAATATCTTCCTGACGGAACATTTCTCAATGGTTCATGTACAAATCCAAATCAGCAGAAAATGGCAGCCCCCATGCAAATGAGTAGTAGACGATACCGGGTGTTGGAATATCTTTATTATACCCTTTTCTGATATCTTATTGGAAAATGATTTAGGCAATAAGTAGGAATATACTACACCTTTCAATATAAGTAAATTTGTACTCAGGGGTTAATTCTCCTTTAAAACAGAAAGGGAAAGGCATAAATGGAAACGTTGAAGTGAATACATAAGTTTTACACATTATATACCCTACATTTTGAAGCCATCTCGGGAAAGATTCAAATAATCCTATTTGTTTCTCTCTTTACATCACAGTGTGCAGTTGAGTGTGAGGGTCTGTATATTCCTTTAATTTCCAATCGAGCATAGCGGGCTGTGACACCCAGTGGTGGATTGGGGGGGGGGGGGGGGGCTTTTTGGCGGAGCTTCTTAAACTTATCCCTGAATGACATCTAGGACTTCGGCCCCCTATTTTGGCCTTTCATTTGTCTTTCGTTTTTTTTCTCTCTTTCACATCGAGACTCCCCACTTTGAAAAATCCTGGATACGCCGGTGACATCAGATTCTTATGAAGAGGGAAAAAAGTCATCCTAATGGGGTTCAAAGTACAATTATGTTATCATGAAAGACTGGATAGACCCGTGGGCGTCGCTAGGCCTTTCTGAGTTCGGGGGGGGGGGGGGGGGGAGGGAGTGACGAGATCACTAATTTACTGACGAACCTAAGTCTGTGAGCCACCGATAACCGATAAACCTTTGTTTGTGAACAACATTATTATTGGGGGGGGGGGGCATGTGCAGAAGCAAGTAATAGAATGATTTGTTCTCAACCTATATCAACCGTGAGTCTATTTTCATTTAATGATGAATAATAATACATAACATTTATATTGCGCTGAATATGTTTCTAAGCGCCGAAGTAGTATTATTAACCTGGCTTTAGCCCAGGTGCCCTATAAGGCGCTGAAAGCAGTCAAGGAATAAATTCCTACCATGTACCCATTTACTACTCCTGGATGGAGAATGGCGAATGTAGATGAATGTCTTGCCAAAGGACATTCGTGCCGTGGCAGGACTTGAACCGCGAACCATGAGATCCACCATGAGATCCACAGTCCGGTGACGTATTCACTCGACCCCACCACAACTCTAAAATTTTGATAAATCTAATTCGAATAATATTTTTTCCTTGCCAATTTCTAATTAAAGCACCACCTACAGTCACTTGTTCCACATCAAATGGGTGTTAATTTCATATTCGCGAGCGAGCCCCTTCCTAATGTTCGATTTTAATAATTATCATATTTAAGGGAATGTTAAGTTTTGACTGGGCGAGCGAGTGTAGAGAACGAGCGGAAAAATTAGTAATAACTCTCATTGAAAGAAATTGGCAGCATAAACGGAATTTTCTTGGCAAGGGGCGGGGCGGGCGGGCACAATCGTATTGAAGGGAATGTTAATTTTGATTAGGCGAGCGAGCGTAGCGACCGATCAAACTTTGTTGACACTTGTCTTTTGATAATAATGTATAGCATAAACGGGATCCTCTTTCTACGAAGTGGGGGGGGGGGGGGGGGCACAATCGTATTTAAGGGAATGTTAATTTTGATTAGGCGAGCGAGCGTAGCGACCGATCAAACTTTGTTGACACTTGTCTTTTGATAATGATGTATAGCATAAACGGGATCTTCTTTCTCCGAAGCGGGCGGGCACAATCGTATTCAGTAAGGCAAAGTTGATATTATTTACAAGGGAATGTTTATATAGTTTTTATGTTGTTTTTTTTTAACGGAAGTTTTAAGTTCTGACGACATAAAATGCCTTATGACCGATTCTAAAACAACTACCCCCTGGAAAACTACCCCCGGATAACTAGTGCACTTATTAAAAGGATAAGATATTTTATAAAATAAATGATTCTATTTAAGGGTGGTCAAAAGGGCACTTAATGGAAGGAAAACGCCATGTATCAGAATGAAAGGGGCAATAATATTGAGGATAAATATGGCACTCAACAGAGATGAAAAGGAGCACCTATGAGAAAGAAAGGATCACTTTATTGAAAAAAAATGAATAGGGTTACTTGTCTAAGTAAAACAGGTAACTCTCAGAATTAATAGGGGAATAATAGATGAAGGGGTACTTATCAGCTTATGAGAATGAAAAAAAAATGTTGTTGCAAAGGAAAAGAAGCACTTATCGAAGGAAAAGGGGCACGTATCCGATCTGAATAGGGGTTTTATCAAAAAGGAACATATATTTACAAAAGGGACATTTTTAGGGGTGAAAAGGGAACATTTATTAATAATTAGATCAATTTATATAGCTACTACCTTCTTGATTTGTTTACTATATTAGTTATTCTGCTGTGCTGTGATGTACTGTAACAGAACAATTCTGCTGAATAAACACACATTATAAAGAAACTATTGGGGGAAGGGATACTTGCAAGAGTAAATGTAGCACCTGTTTGATTTGAATAGGGTAATAATCCCAGTTAAGTGTGCCTTTTATCATAGGTGGTAAAGGAGACTTTGATAATAATGTGGAACTGGCATCGGTTAGAAAGAAAAGGTGACACTTCTCTGAAGTAAAAGGGTTCATTTTTCCTAACTAAAAGGGGTACTTTGGGGATATTTTTAAGATGAGAAACTGTTCACGCCCAGAACGTACCACTTTTGCATGTCTCCGACTGTCAGATGTACAACATAGAACAATTTTCAGGGATTTTCATGTAAAGGGAAGAGATAGCTAAGTGGTATCGAGATTTCTAAATATGGGTGTCGATCCCAGGCGGGTGGGGGGGGGGGGAGTTTGGGCTGGGGGTTATATATTCCCCCTGAAATTTGAGGTGGGGATGGCCTGTATAATCCCCCCAATATTTTTGGATGTGAGAATTACGATACATTAACTTAAAACTAATAATTATTCAAATTCATTATTTAACAACATTTAATCATACAGAAAGCCATTTCGGGATGCTCTAAAATGCAAGTTTTATAGACAGATATTTGAAAAAGTCCCTGGTCATCCCCCAATCATGAACACAGATCCACACCCCTGTTCCCAAGGAAATTTATAAGAAATGACCTTAAATTAAATTCCATGTATACAACTAAGGATTTATTTTGTAATATATACGATCTATTATAAGATAAAAATCATCCATTATGAAAATATAAAATCATATCCCATCAAAGATTAAATGTGCTGACTGTGTGGTAATTTTTATTTGCACAGATTTGCACATTCATTGACTTGCATATTAGAATAAATGTACATTACTCCACTGGAGTCCCGGTTGTTTTACTGTGTTTACATCATACAATACACAATATCATATAGAGTATTGTCTTCACAGAACCCTCTTAATACTTAAGTTTGCTCTTCCCAAAATATAATTCCATTATCTCTGTATGGATACAGGACACATCATCACTGAATATTGTTGTTTATTTCTTTCACTTTCTGATATGATGTTCCACCTCCTGGAGATTAACCCATTGCATTCACATGACTTTATATTTTTTTTAAAGGAAAATCCTATGTGGACCGCACAGTGAATTTATAATGAACCATAATGATTTGTATTAATGTTATAATGTTCATATAACATATATCATTTTTTCCAGTTATAGTTAACGATAACTTATATTATAAAAATAAACTAAAGTTTGGCTTTTGCACGACAAATTAAAAGAAAAACGAGATATCAAATAATTTTTCAACCATTGATTTAGTATGCAATATCACAAATTGTAACCTACGATTTTGGAGTAAATATGATTCAGCATTATTTAAATAATTACAAGTTATAATGTTGATGATTAATCCTTGAATAATTTCGCCTAATGCGTATAATCATTTCATTTGTAGATTTTAATTTATTATTTATTCATTTATTTTTTGAACTTGATGTATTAGTGTACTTCGATAGTATTTTGTTGCTCTGATAATAAGCTTCACATTAGCATCAAACTGCATACATATCATGTTAGAAGAGAGGGGTTTTATCATCCATAAGTTCTGTGTCTCTGACAGTAGGCCCGATCAGACTTCACTGATTTGCACTACAATAAAATAGTTGGACACTGCTAGGGGCAGATTTGGGAGTGCAATTCGGTTATAGGGAACTGCTATGTGACCGGCCCATCCATCCTACAACGTGTATGCAGGCAAGTTTTCTTACATATTCAATATGATTTTGATACATTATCAGTATACCTTGGCGAGACCGACTTCTGAGTGGTCGACCAAATGATGGAAGCCATGCAGACGTAATTTTGACGGGGTGGGTGCTAATATTCTGTATATCTCAAAATCAGCTTTACAGTTTTTGAAGTTTGTGAGCGAGCAACAATTTTGACACTGTTTAGTCAAAACACTTCTTTCTGATATCTAGAAAGATTTGAATTGAATGCTCAGAATATATATATTAAGAATGGACATTTGCTTGCATGTTGTTCAATTAGGAATGTGTGATAATCTTCAAATTCCATTAGTTTCGTGATGTGTAACTCATTATTGACCATGACAACGTCCATGAGGAACACATCCGCAACCAACTTTAAAGGCCAAGTTCACCCCCAAAATTGAGTTAAATCAATAAAATAAAATTAAACAAAAAAAAGTTAAAATATTAATGTTAATGTTTTGCATTGTTTCATGAAACAATGATATGCATAACATGGGCTATATTCAAATTGAGCCGATAATGTCATAAGCTCACTTTTCCTTTTGTATTTTATTATATGAAATTTCAAATATTTCAGTTTTCTTCTCCAAGAATGTAAAACAAAGTTTGACTCCTCGTAGAATGTGTACGATCATCATTATTATAACTTATTGTGATACAATGAAGAGAATCTTTATAGACATCTATGAAATAAATGAAATATTTGAAATTTCATATAATAAAATACACAAGGAAAAGTGAGCTCATGACATCATCGGATCACTAATTTGCATACAGCCGATGTTATGCATATCACTATTTTACAAAACAATGCAAAACTTCAAAATGCCCTCAATTTCTTATTTTTATCCGATTTTGATATTTGTTTACTGTTTCGTTTATTTAATTTAACTCTACTGATTCCACTCAACTCATTATTTGGGTGGACTTGGTCTTTAATACAAATAAGCTGATTCTGATAGCTACGGTGAAAAATAATATAAGATTCATTTGATATTGTTCAAATTCAGTTTATTTTGTATTGGTAGGTCACATTTCTTTCTTTGAAAGATTTCATCGTCAATAACATTCTGCTTCCATGGCAACAGTTTTTTATAAATCAAATTTAGCTCTACTCCAATTAACTAAAAATTTTAATATAATCAAACAGACGGCAAAAGTTATTAGATGTTTACCATTATTTCATGTTGAAAACAACCATAGTATTTTGTTAGAAATACAACACAATAATATATTTGTTACCATGGTAACGTCCTACACATGTAGTAGTCACATATATCACCCATTTACTATAATAAGTTATAAGTGAGTGTCCTGTAAAAGAGAAAATAATAATGGTCAATATCAATACTTACCTCTTTTTAAGGTAGCATCAAGGGATTTTGCTCAAATATCAGTTTTGTTCTTACTGTTTCCATGGAAACAGCCATTTTCAAACACGATGGACACCTTTTGTAACTCTTATTTGAGTTTTTATCAAGTGAGAAACTTTTGATACATTATTTTAAAATGTTACAATGTGTTTTTGTCCTTTCTTAATCACGAATACATGACATTTTCTAATGTTTTTGATCCGTTGCCATGGTAATAGCCCTTGCGGCCACGCCCACCTCTTATTTTAGGGCAAAGAAGCATATTCTGATAGTTAATGGTCCCATCTAACAGCAAAAAAAAAATTAAGATTATTTCTAAGGGGGTGGAGACATTTCAGTTTTTAGCCCATAGACTATACTGATAAACATGGGATAATTGCCTTATGTACATATACACTCTAGATGTACCTTCAAATAGTGTTTTCCAGTCAAAATGCGCATCCAGTAAAAACACATCGTTCCATTTGGGATAACATAAAATGAGTTATCTATCACCTTATCGGATAATTTCTTTTCTGTGTGTGACATGACAATATACATGATATGTTTAATCAAGAAAAAGTGTTTAAAATGACAAATTTACGTTAGGTAAAAAACTTTGAAATATTGGTAGTTTTCACAACCTTTTATTTTGAGTAAATCAAAGTTTTATGTTTCATTACGCCATACATGTGTGTGTAATATCCAGTTTTCAATTGTATATTAATAGGGTTTATAACTTGAAACTCCAAATAAATCTGATATCACTTGAAAAGTCTTAATCAGTTATTACATATTAGGTCAAAAAATTAAAAATTGTGATTTTTGACATTCTTTCAAATTTTGAGCCAAAAATGGCATTTTTAGGCAAAAATGCGCGTGGCATCCGCCCGTACGTTATTCGTCAGTATTTTTGCAAGACTTTAAGCATGGATGCCGAGCATTACCCAAAAATGCCGTCGAATCTTTTTCTAGAGCGTTTTTGGATGTTTGGCTGGTCTACTATAGATATATGTATTAAAAGCAAATTTAGATGGAGACATCTCGATTTCGGCCAATGGGGGCCGGGGGGCCATCTTTAAAAATGGCATCCATCAGGGCAGTTTTCATTTGAACACAGTTCAAAATCGAAAGTGAAAAAGTCAGTTTGGGGTGCTACGAAAAATGTTTCAAGAAAAAAAGGCCATGCTTTGGGCGTAGCACAGTTGCGAGATCACAGAGGGTCATGGTTTTAAAGGGATACTCAATCGCCGATTGTGGACGTTTTTATGCCGCAAGAGGGCACCGTGTTCGTTACCTGATCATGCGGGGCGCAAACCTCGGATAGACAGGTCGCCGCACAAACATGCACGCTTCGCCTGAGCTCGTGCGAGATTCGGTCGGCTTCGTGCAGTCCGAAATGTAATCCCAGTAGTCCAACGGACGCGTTCGACGCACAAACTTTGTGTACGAGTGAATGGGGCTTACGCGATCCTGACTTTCCCCACAGCCGCCTGGTTGCGTATCCCTTTAACCGTGCGCAAAAAAGAAGTAGTCAACATTTGTTTTATATACCGCATCCTTCTTTAGCTCAGAAATTCATTTAAAAGACAGATGAAATACGGTACCGTAAAGTAATTCTCATCGATCGCTCTTTCGAAATTTTGTTCAGTGTACATGTATGGTGCCGGCCGCGCGCCGGCATATCTAAATTGCCATAGCTAAGCGCGCATTGCATTGCCAATGTCATTGTCATTGCATTGTACGCGCGAGAAGAACTATGCCCGGTCAATATTTTTCACGTTACCGCCCGGCAGTCTGCAGTGAATTTCATGACTGCAAATTTGACCAATCGGAGGCCTAGAATATAAACATGCGGTATATAAAGATGGATAGATTGATAGTGAGATATACATGTATTTTTAATTGGTACTTTTTAAAATAGCTGGCCTAAAGTATTCAGTATTTTCCATTACTATCTGCACCATATATAGAACAAAAGCCGAGAATGTCTGCCATAACTAAAGATTTGAACAGATTTGAACATGTAATTACTTTATGATTTTGTTTTTATTTATGTTTTCGGAAAGGAGACAGTCCCATTAATGGCAGGCACAGCACTGCCCTGACCGGTATTGGAGGGGCCTAGGCTGCGCATGTGCATTATGGGTTCCATGACATTTGCTCCTGTTATTGCTCCGGTCTAACCTAACCCTAATCCTAATCTTCACATTGTCCTGAACAAAAAAAAAAAAAAAATCATGACCTTGACGTCAACCAATGACCTGTCGAGATATGGACGGTGGAGCAAATGTCGTGTCACCGCATTATGTCATGCCTGCTCATCAATGTACAGAATCGGGCTGGCCAGAAAATAACGGGCAACGGTTTGTGTCCGTAGGCTTGGCATGAGTGTCCCCTAAATCGCGCAAAAATGCAGTGGCGCATAATGCGACTTGATGCATACTGACGTAAATATTCAAAACTGAATGACAAGCGCCAAATGCGTCAATAAAGCTAATCAAAGAAGAAGAAGATGAAGAAAATACAAATATTATTTGGGATTTGGGGATTACTGTCGACTCTTACTACAACTGCAAACAGCACTACACACGAAAAGCTTGTCAGCTCGAACGAACCCGCCGGGTTTCGCCCAAAGATCATCCCCCCCCCCCCCCCCTCAAAGGGCCTCCAAAGTCGGGTCGATTTCAACCCATCTAACATATGCGCCAAAGTTTGTTAGAATGAAGGTGTATGACTATACATTACCAAAACACAACAACTGAGAAAATCTTCGGTCGGGATGGGTTGACCGCCCCTACAAATTAGGGAAAATTTTGTCAGAAGGAAGAGGTATGGGTGTACATTACAGAAATATAAAAACTGAGTACAATTTCAAGGGGTGTAACCCGCCCCTGAAAAATCATCAAAGTGCCCCTAAATCAAACTTTGCTGCCCAAAATGTTGTGGATGTGGAGAAACCCCCTTTTTGCCATTATAACCTTAAAAAGGCGTGTAATTCAATTCAGGTCAAATTTACATAGTACAGTTTTGAGTATTGTTACTTTCCTGGGGAGTAATTCGGTGTGAAATGATTATTTTAATAATAAGTTATTAAATTGTAAAACTTGTATTGCTTTCTCAAAAGTAGTCAAATTACGTTTTCAGGACTATGTAAACACACCCATTGTCCATCTGCACCTGTTTGACATAATAGAGGGACTTGTTAAGTATCTGGGCTATGTGGCTGCCATGCTGAAATTTACGTTAATTACACAAATAGCTCATTTTACAGATTAGATTTGACCCCCTAAAGGTTACTTAAACCATCCATGTTATTCACAAAAAGCTTGTCAGCTCAAACGAAGCTGCTGGTTTTGGCTTTTTGTGAATGACATGGATCATGGTACTTTAACATGTTTAAGGGGTCATATGTAAAATGGGGTGACTATTTCAGGACAGGCTCCTGGCCTAAGTGTAGAACGTTGTTTTTAGCGTTCTTTTCAACTATTTACCCTAAATTTCTCGGGATATCATGGATGAAATATCAAATGTTTCATAACATTTTTTCTTTGCTACGAGAAACCACAAATGAGCTTTAACGACCTGAAACGAACAAAAGAAGAGGGTATTCTTTGGATCTCTTGTGACAGTGCAAATGTATGCTTTATGATCTACAGCCCTGGGAAAATTATTCTGTATATCTGAATTCTGAATAGAAGTAATGAAACATGCAGTCTAGACGTATTCAATACGCAGGATTTTGTGTATTGTGTATGTGTTTTTGTGTGTGTGGGAGTGAGCGCGTGTACACACATCTATGTTTTCTATTGTTCGCATTTCAACCGATGACTCCACTATTGAATTGGGATGACATCGAACAAAGAGGACAGTGGGTCATCGGTAGTAATTCAATAGGTCATCGGTTGTCAACAATCGGTGAGGTTTATTCCGCCAATGAATTTTGTGACGCAATTCAATAGTGGAGCCATCGGTTGATATTCGAACAATAGAAAACATAGATGTGTGGGTGGGTGTGTGTGTGTTGTGTGTGTATGTGTGTGTGTGTTACTGGGTTTTTAATTCGTTTAATTCGTTTATTTATTCATCATCCATAAAAAGAACTTCATGAAATAAAATAATTTGTACATTATACAAGATGAAGAAAAGGGAACCTACAAAAAGCGACGAGCTTGTTATACGTAGTTCCCGTGATAGCAATAAATTGTACAGATAAATAACTTTTACGGACATAACTCATGCGGTGTATTACAAGCAAACACCAATCCACACTTACAATATCCTATTTCCATTCTTACATAGAGCGAGAGAGAAAGAGAGAGAGAGAGACAGACATAAAGAGACAGCGAGAGACAGAGAGGGGTAGGCAGAACAAGAAGAAAGAACTAGAACTGCAATCGTATCAGAACGATGTGCATGCATTGACGTCTGTATTTTTCATGTCCTTGAGGCTGGGTTCACATAGAAGTATACTATTCGGGTATACGGTGCACGTTTTCGAGGGCACGCGAATAGCTTGAATCGAACAATAGGATTTCCTAATACCGGGTCACATGAGAGGGCACTATACGAAAATGCCGTATAGCTGCGTATAGCTGCGTACAGTATAGTATAGTGGGAATCGTACTTGTTCGATTTTCGTGCAGCGTATACAGACGTGGCAGGTGGTGTTCTGAATTTCCCTATAATATTTACTGTGTGCGTTGGTTAAATGAGGTAAGTTCAAATGAAATGATTTCTTGGTACTCATTTTATTGGAATTTCTTAGCACATGCCGTCATATTTAAGTTATCCAACACTTTAGGGTTACTATGTCAAATGCCCCCCCCCCCTTTTTTTTAACTGAAAGAAAAATATCTCATGCACATTCTGTGTGATTTATGTGGGCTCTGCATTTTTCTTTCTTTCTTGTTTGACCTTGAAAGGATTGAAGACACAAGGTCAAAATGGCTCAACTAACCCGCAGCGCGGGTTAATTGAGCCATGTTGTTGTGTATAGTCGAGCATTTAACTAATTACTTAATTATTCTTATAATAAGTTAAATAATGTGGAAATAGATTTAATTCAAGAAAATATTGTTTATAAAATGATTTCTTTATTATTTCACTTTTGATAAGAGTTCACAGAGCTGGGATGGGGGAGTAGAATCAAGCTACCCCCCCCCCCCCCCCACCATAAAAAATGACGTCATCAAAGCGAAAATAGGAATAATTGATAAAATCAATTAGGCTGATTCATGTTTGAAATGTTAAAATATATATTTGGAAACATAACTACAGTATTTCCAATCACATCCCCCAACCCCCCCCCCCCCCAACAAAAGTTTTTAGTGTGTAAAATCATATGGCTCAAATATTAAAGTAGGACACGCGTGCTACCTTTATGTGACCCGCCATGCCCGTATAGCGTATAGCGAATAGCGAATAGCGAATAGAGAATACCGTATACCGTATACCGTATACTTCTATGTGAACCCAGCCTGAACGGTAAAATAAAAAGCATCTCTTAACCTATCTATAGCAATTTGTTTGAAAACTGTAGCATCTAGAATAGTGGAGAGATAGGCAAAATCGAACAAAAGGTACGAAACACGGACAAAATGGCGCTTGGACGGTCATGCATGAGTGATTTCGGAAAATGAAGAGTTTAGTGCATTACATGGCATGCCAAGGAACATACATACGAAATTTGAATCGAAATGGACAAGGGGAAAGGACCTAGACAGTGATCACAAGCACTGCATGCAAAACAAATTGGCCACAATGGAAATCTGGCTTCTTCAGCCCGCCCTAGTTCCATCCATAGTGGCATCTATGCAGGATATAAAATTGCGATTAAAACGAAGCGCTTGATAGATTTTGAAAGTCCGGCTTCGAGAGTTTCTTCATTTTGCCATACCATGTATTTTTCTTTGCATCCCTGACGAGGGAATTTCATTGCGGTCACTGTGAGCCAACTGCAACTAGCGCGCCATTTAAAATAAGCATATTATGCAATATTATGTAATGCATAGTAAATTATGGTTTTTGCGTAATATCTTCACGATGACGTCATCGATTTCAACCAAATTTGGTTGACAATTGTCAAATACACAAATACACATACCCACCAAATTTCAAAGACGTACGTTGAACGTTCACGAAATTGGAGCAAGTTGTCTTTATTTCGGCATTTATGCAAATATTGTGATTTTCAAGTGCAATTTTCTCAAAGTCAGTCAGTGATGAGGTATATATATTTTTTTTATTTGGCTGAAAAGGGTTTATCTTGAAGTATCTAAATCCAAAATAGGGTACGGGTTTACCCAGGCATGACGGAGATACGGCCACATGAAGAGAGCCATTTTGAAAACTTTAGAGGGCGCTGCTTATATAATGCGTAATCAAAAATCCATGGCATTTGGCAGACATGTGTGCAACGATAAGACCAAAACATGGTAAAAGTTTGAGACAAAAATCAATTGATATGACAAAGTTATAGTAATTTTTAATATTCGGGAGTGAAAATTTCAAGAAATTTAGCGTTTTTCAATATGGCCAATTGTGGACTTAAATTTACAGTGTGAAGATGGCATTTTTGGTATTAATTTTTTTATTAGAATGTAAATAGCAACTCTTGGACTATCTACAGGAATTTGTTAAAAGTCTGTAGGATGTAGGATAGCTGAGATAGGCAAGGAGAACAAAGGACATGAAAATGGCCCCAAAACGGACAAAATGGCGCCTGGACGGTCATGCATGAGTGAATTCGGAAAACGAAGACCTCAGTGCACAACTAGACATGCCAAGGGACATGCATACGAAATTTGAAATGA
This sequence comes from Heliocidaris erythrogramma, assembly GCA_025617745.1. Lineage (NCBI taxonomy): Eukaryota > Metazoa > Echinodermata > Echinoidea > Camarodonta > Echinometridae > Heliocidaris > Heliocidaris erythrogramma. The sequence continues at coordinate 5,023,488 of CM046860.1, read as the reverse complement.
AATGGACAAGGGGAAAGGACCTAGACAGAGCTTACAATCAATAAGAATGCAGAACATGAACAATAACAGAGCATTGACGTCATGACGACAGGCAATAAGAATGCATAACATGAACAAGAATATGGCATTGACAGACGTCAATGCAATAACAGAGAGGGTAGGTAGCATCGAAAAAGAGCTAGAGACAGAAAAAGGAGGGAGAAAAGCAGAAGAAGAGATAGAACAGGAAAAGAAAAACAGAAAAAGAAAGACAGAAAAGTAGGGAAAGAGTGAGAAAGAAAGAAAGAGAGAAACAAGGCAGTGTCAGAATAGTGATAGGGCAATATATATAAATAAATCATTCATTGTATTTGGCAAGTGGATTGGTCTTTGACTTAGCTTTAAAAGAACTTACAGTTGTTCAAGGTCTGATGTCTATATCGAGTGAATTCTAGATTCGTGATGCCTTAGAATAGATTGTAATGAGTTTATAACTTTGTATACTTGACTTTTCCATAATTGTGACTAGAATGGGTATTGCAATGGTAAGTTTGCAATATTATCTGGAACCATGTTGTTCATTTTCTTAAATATTAGTAAAGCAATTTGGGGGAAAATGGATGTCATAAATAGTAAGAATTTTTGGATCATTAAAACGAGGTTTTGATGGAGCTCTGAATAGAGACGAAGTGCATATTCTAAGTGCTTTTTTCTGTAACTTATGAATGGGTTCTAATTTTGAAGTCCATGTACTGGCCCAGATAATTACAATATTGCATGTATTGAAGAATCAAAGTATTATATACTAAGAGTAAGTATTCTTTAGGTAAGATAGGACATATTTTATAAAGAATACCAATATTCTTGGAGACCTTATTACAAATTTCTGTACGATGAAGATCAAAGCTGAGGCTTTCGTCAAGTATAATGCCCAATAATCTTGGAGAAATAGAAGTAGTGAGTTGTACATCATCGAATTGTAACTTTACATCTTGTATTTTGCATGAGATACATTTCTTTCTCAAATATAAAACATTATGCTTAGTATAATTTACTATTAGATCATTAGCTTTGAACCAGTTTGAAATTTTACACAATTCAGAATTGGTAAATGAAACAAGATGATCAAAATAACTGTGTAAAGCAAGTAGAGTTGTATCATCGGCAAATAGTATATAATTACAAAATTACGCATTACAGAAGTCATTAATATATAATAAAAAGAGGATTGGGCCAAGGATAGAACCTTGAGGAACACCACAAGTTACTTTGGATAGTGGAGAGTTACATGAATTAAATGATGTATATTGGTATGATTACAAAGATATTTGTTGAACTACTTTAAGGGAGTTTCACGTATTCCAAAATTGGGTAAATTGGATAATAATATGTTATGGTTAATCAAATGGAAGGGTTTAGATAAGTCTAAAAAATTGCAACAGAATGTAGTTTATTATTAATATTATTGATTAATCTATCATGTAAATCTATAAAGGCGGAATCACATCAGTGTTTTGTTCTGAATCCATACTGAGAATTATTTATAAAATTGTTATTACTTAAGATTTTTTTTACAATACTGCTTATATAAGTGACTTTTTTAAACTGATAACTTTAAGAAAGACTGTGTTATCCAGGGCTTTCTTGGAGATTTCTGCTTCTTTTGTTGAACAAATACAAAGTTGGAGTCAAACAAATTTTGAATTTACGTAAAAATGCGTTATAAGCAATATTAGTATCAGATTGAAAAAACAAATGGCAACTCGTTCCAATCAGTAATAGATAAGTCGTGTTTGAGTGAACTGATGGTTGAATCATTTGTTTGGAAGGAATTTCTTTTGTAGAGCAATAATCTTTTTGGGAAGTCATAGCCATACGTGATAAGAAAAAATGGGAAATGATCTGTTATGTCATTATATAATATGTCTGAGAAAAATTGTTACTTTTTTTTTTTTTTTTACCAAACCTTTTTGCCAAATTCGCTCAGTAAGGGGTTATGGGGTCCAGTTTCCCTCCATAATTCCCTGACAAGCCAAAAAAAAAAGTCTTCCATTCTAAAAGGGGGGCACAATCGAGAAAATGGCGGATCGTCTAAGGTCAAAATGCATACTTCTCTTGCAAAGGGGGGGGGGGGGGGGCACGGGCCGGAAGTCCCCCCCCCCCCCCCCTCCTGGATCCGCCAATGATAATAGGTATTATAAAACGCGTTCAAGAATGTAGCCATCCTGATTGTTCAAATAACACCACGTGACTGTGCAAAAAAAGTGATAACATACGGCAAAGGGGACTGTTGCACATGTAAACATAAACATGTAAACATTTATGTAGCGCAGAAGATACGACTCGATTTTGCTATATGTTTTTACACGCTATACCGTATACGCTATCGATATCGCGCTATATCAATCGTCGCGCTAATGTCAACAAAAAAACAACAAATCAACAAATCAACAAAATTACAGCTGTAGCGCTACATACCGCGGTCGGATCTGTGCAGTTCAGTACCGAAAATGAAAGTTTAGTTTAATTTTTGACGATAGAAGCGTGTAAAAAATGGTTGTATCTTCGAATCTCAGTTTTGCACTTCTCACGGAGGAAGAACTCGACGATCTACTGAATGGGAAGGATTCTAACAAAAAAAAAAAAACACGAAAAGAGCAGTTTTGGATTTTCAAAGCTTGAAAGTTTCGCTAAACTCAGTCGCACGGACCTATCCACCATTACGCAACGTGAGTTAGATACACTGTTATTGTTAATGTTGAGCCATGCAGGCATCAGAAAAGTGGATGGAACGGACTACACAAAGAACACAACTGTGCCAAGTGATTCCTACTCCGAGTCCTACTCCTACTCCTAGTGCTAGTACTAGTCCTGTTCCTACTACGAGTGCTAGTACTGGTACTAGTCCTACTCCTAGTGCCATTGGTGGCACCTTGTCTTCACCTTCAAGCTTCCATATAAGCTCAAATTCGAACATGCTCAGCCAAGCTCAAGGAAGTGAAAATACATCGGTGGACTAGATTCAATACCACTTCCACAATTGTCAGGTTCACATTGCTAACAAATAGGTCTAGGCCTAAGACGAGGCCTAAACATTGTAAATAAACATGTGTATATATATGTTCGCAACCGTCTAGACTAGGCTAGGCCTAAACATTGTAAATAAACATTGTACGTTTGCAATAGTCTACTACATGTTTTGCTGAGCAGGATTCACGCATGGGACATGCCATGACAGTTTGAGGTAAGTGAAAGCACTAAGATTGTAGACCCGTTTTATAAAACTATTAATACATGGTTGTGAGGTCGTGCATTAGTGATACGCCTCGTGCGTTAGGTACACCACGATAAAAACCTTTGTGTTGCCGGATCGCACTAACACACTCCCAACCATGTATTAACAGTATACTGTTCTATGACTATACATGCAATTATGAACAATAAACTTCTTTGAAGGTAGAGGTTTGCATGCTGGTACTGATAACGTGGAGAAGGCTTACGGTTCACCATGTGGTTAGTCGAGTCTTCTCCACTCTCAGCCTTCTCATCTGGTTTACAGTCCTTTTCAGGACTTCACACTTTCAAGAAAGATTACCTCTACATTCTTTGAATTTTTACCCCGCCTTTCGTTTTCCTCTCCTCTCAACCTTTCTCCACTTTCTTCTTCTTACTCAACAGTCCTTTTCAGGAAAAACCACGTGGTGAACCGTTAGCCTTCTCCACGTTAACAAACTTCTTAGACTACAATAAACTTCATGTCTTCAGCGTTCTTCTTATCATCTGTCTTCTCTCTTTTTTTATTTTCAATTTTCGAACATATATCTCGCTGGCTTCCGAATATTGCGACCAGATCTGGTTGTGGTTTGTGAGCTTGTTTGATTTGAGTCACTGATACTGAAGTTGCTTGGCGACTGTTGTCATTCTGCCGTGGTGTGTCTGGTTGGGCGGATGCAGTGTGGTCTTCGTCGAACCTTACACGCTCTGGAGTTGGGTCTGATGATGGAATCTCTCTCAGGTGAGATCGATTCCTCCAGTGGGTGTCGATACTTCATACGACCGAGGTTCTTCGCAGATTTTGGATACTTTGGCAGTTATCCAAATATGATATTTGGGATGTAGGACTCTGACATGTCCTTCGAATTGTGGACCGTTGTCTGATACGATCCCCTCTGGTGGACCAAATAGACTGAATATCCCACTCATCACGTTTACTACCGCTGCACTTGATGTGTCAGTTAGCTTATATACTACCGGATACTTGGAGTAGTAGTCGGTGACGAGTAATAATTCTTGTCTGTTGAGCATGAAAAGTCTGTTCCTAGTCCAGTCCATGGTATGCTACTGCAGGTACATCGTAGGGGAAGCAACGGCTCCTTCTGTTGCCTTGCTTGGTGCTCATGGCATGCATCACATTGCTTAGTAATGCGTTCAATGTATTATTTTGTTGATATCTGGCCATAACACTGTCTCACGAGCTAGTTGTTGTGTGCTCTCAATTTCCATGTGTCCAAGCTGAGGTTGTGTATTTGGTATGATCACTTAACTTCCTTTGAAGAGTACTCCGTGTGGCACGCCAATCTCTTCTCTGTAAAGACCAGAATTGTCTTAGTGATGTCGGCAGCTCATTGACTGCCTCAGGCCAGCCCTGTGTGACTATCTGCCACAATGACCTAAGAACAGGGTCACTTGACGTTTCCTTCTTCTGCCCTTTTGTGTTGTCCGAAGAAGATCAGGTTAATTTCGTGGCTATACTATTAGAAAGAAAAAGCGGCACTGATCAGAAGTAAAAGGGGTACTTAAACAGAAACATTTATCAGAGGTGAAAAGGGCACTTATCATAAGGAAAATTGCACTATTAGAACTGAAAATGGGCACCAATCAGACGAAAACAGGGACACTTATTTGGGCTTAAAAGGAGCCTTTATCAGAAGGTGAAAAGGGCTCTTATTAGAAAGAAAAAGGGGCAGTCATACGAAGAAAAAGGGGCAGTCATACGAAGAAAAAGCGTCACTTATCAGAGGTGAAAAGGGGCACTTATGAGAAGGGAAAATTGTACTATTAGAACGGAAAATGGGCAGTAATCAGACGAAAAACAAAGGCACAGATTTCAAAAGGGGCAGTAATGTCTGAGGTTGAAATGGGGCACTTATCAGAAGTTGAAAAGGGCATATCAGAATGAATAAGGGGCGCAGTAATACGAAGGAATAGGGGCGCAGTAATACGAAGGAATAGGGGCACATGTCAGAAGTTACAAAAAGCACTTAGAAAGACTTGGTCTAAGGTTTCCCTCTCTATGTTTGAGTAGTTGGACTGCGCAATGGGGAGACTCTTGGAAGTAAAAGCTGTGGGTTTGCCGTCCTGGAGCAGGCATGCTCCCAGCCCTTTCATAGACGCATGTACCTCGAGGGTTCTCCCATTCTTCGGGTCATAGATTTGCAGGCATGCACTCGATGAGATTGCTCTTTTCAGGCTGTTTAGGGCATGTTTAATTAAGGTTTTTGCGTAATATCTTCGCGATGACGTCATCGATTTCAACCAAATTTGGTTAACAGTTGTCAAATACACAAATACACATACCCACCAAATTTCAAAGACGTACGTTGAACGTTCACAAAATTAGAGCAAGTTGTCTTTATTTTGGCATTTATGCAAATATTGTGATTTTCAAGTGCAATTTTTTCAAAGTCGGTCAGTGATGATGTATATATTTTTTTACTTGGCTGAAAAGGGTATATCTTGAAGTATCTAAATCCAAAAAAGGGTACGGGTTTACCAAGGCATGACGGAGATACGGCCACATGAAGAGAGCCATTTTGAAAACTTTAGAGGGCGCTGTTTATATAATGCGTATTCAAAAATGCATGGAATTTGGCAGACATGTGTGCAACGCCAAGACCAAGAGATGGTAAAGGTTTGAGACAAAAATCAATTGATATGATAAAGTTATAGTAATTTTTAATATTCGGGAGTGAAAATTTCAAGAAATTTAGCGTTTTTCAATATGGCCAATTGCGGACTTAAATTTACAGTGTGAAGATGGCATTTTTCGTATTATTTTTTTATTAGAATGTAAATAGCAACTCTTGGACTATCTACAGGAATTTATTAGAAGTCTGTAGGATGTAGGATAGCTGAGATAGGCAAGGAGAACATAAGACATGAAAATGGCCCCAAAACGGACAAAATGGCGCCTGGACGGTCATGCATGAGTGAATTCGGAAAACGAAGACCTCAGTGCACAACTAGACATGCCAAGGGACATGCATTTGAAATTTGAAATGAAATGGACAAGGGGAAAGGACCTAGCTTACAATCACCCCGTGCAAAACGAATGGGGTCTGAGGTCTAAGAAGAAGAAGAAGAATGCAGAACACGAACAAGAACAGAGCATTGACGTCATGACGTCAATTCAATAAGAATGCAGAACATGAACAATAACAGAGCATTGACGTCATGACGTCAATGCAATAAGAATGCAGAACATGAACAATAACAGAGCATTGACGTCATGACGTCAATGCAATAAGAATGCAGAACATGAACGAGAATATGGCATTGACAGACGTCAATGTAATAACAGACAGGGTAGGTAGCATCGAAAAAGAGCTACAGACAGAAAAAGGAGGGAGAAAAGCAGAAGAAGAGATAGAACAGGAAAAGAAAAACAGAAAAAGAAAGACAGAAAAGTAGGGAAAGAGTGAGAAAGAAAGAAAGAAAGAGAGAAACAAGGCAGTGTCAGAATAGTGATAGGGCAATATATATAAATAAATCATTCATTGTATTTGGCAAGTAGATTGGTCTTTGACTTAGCTTAAAAAGAAGTTACGGTTGTTCAAGGTCTGATGTCTTTATCGAGTGAATTCTAGATTCGTGATGCCTTAGAATAGATTGTAATGAGTTTGTAACTGTGTATACTTGACTTTTCCATAATTATGACTAGAAACGGTATTGCAATGGTAAGTTTGCAATATTATATGGAACCATGTTGTTCATTTTCTTAAACATTAGTAAAGCAATTTGGGAAAAAATGGATGTCATAAATAGTAAGAGTTTTTGGATCATTAAAACGAGGTTTTGATGGAGCTCTGAATAGAGACGAAGTGCATATTCCAAGTGCTTTTTTCTGTAACTTATGAATGGGTTCTAATTTTGAAGTCCATGTACTGGCCCAGATAATGTATGTATTGAAGAATCAAAGTATTATATACTAAGAATAAGTATTCTTTAGGTAAGATAGGACGCTGCCACCATGTCATGTTGGAGGTCTTGGATTAACTAGATTCGCAATATAATGACAGTTAGCAGACAGGCTAGTTAGTTTTTTTTTTTTTTTTTTTAGTTGGTAGCCATGTTTAATCGAAGTACTGCGATACCGATACACAGTATCGTATATCGTTATTGCAAGTTTAATAACAGTTTGGGTAATGATGAAGGTAATGTTAAAGGTATGAAAAATAACACGTTTGAAACTTAGGTTATCTGAAGAGATTACAGATGGAAATGAGCAGTTTTACAAGAAAATACCAAGCAAAGAAAGAAAAAAAATTGCCAGTTTAGAACAAGAAATTTTAACATCAGAGGAAGAACTACAATTACCAACAAATATTACAGACAATGGTTTGATTGACAATCAGATCTCGAGTGCCATGGTTTGAAACTGGAGAAAAAGAAACGCCATATTTTAAGCAATTTATAGTTAATTTATGGGAAAAAGTGTTATTAAAGACTGAGTTAAAGGTGAATGGAAATATAGTCGATTTCGATTATTTTGCAGGAAATCATTGTATGCTGATTCAGAGGTAGGATTATGTTAGAACATTAACCTTTTCCCTAAGAGCTTACCCAAATTAACCGAAAATCAGAGAAATCACTGTAAGGGAAAAACGTACCATGGAGATTGTATTGAAATTCTAAAAGAAATGCAGTTGAATAAATCCCCAGGAAATGATGCATCGAATGTAAAATTTTACATTACATTCTGGCAGGTAGTCGGGGACTTAGTCGTAAATGCTTTTAATTAACGGTACTATAAAATTTAAATAATTATCTCTTTCTCAAAAAAAAAGCAATTATTACACTTATACAATAAAGATGGTAAAGACCCAACATGTATTATAGGCCTATCTCCTTACTTAATGTAGATTACTAGATCCTTAGGCAAGGCATCATATATCACCTTATCAGCTGGCTGCAGCCAGCTGCACTTATGCGTCCGGCTGCATTTTTAAAATTAGCTCAGCTGGCTGCAGCCGGCGGCATGCCGAAAGTATGCGCCGGTCGCGGTCTCCCGGATGGAAGCCGAGCCTCAGAAAAAGCGAGAAAACATTAGCTCAGCCGGCTGCAGCCTGCCGCAGATCAGCAAGTATGCGCCGGCGGCAGCCTCCCGAATGGAAGTCGAGCGTCATAAAGCTTTGTCTCAATTAAGTCGTCCGGCCGCGGCCGGCCTAAACAAAACAGCCACCCGCGGCCTGCTGCATCGCTAAACCCAGCCAGACGATACTTTATACATCATACGTAATTCTTTCCAGACTAGACTATTATAATGGGTTTCTTTCCTCTGTATCAAAATCTCATGTAAACCGTCTACAGCGCCTGCAGAATTGGGCTGCACGTCTTGTTTTTGAGGTTGGCAGAAGTCATTCTTCCCAACCTTTCCTTCGCTCCCTTCACTAGCTGCCCATTCAAAAACGTATCATCTTTAAATTAGTTCTTTATGTCTATAAATCTCTCAATAACCAGGCTCCAGGCTACACATCTGAATGCTTAACTGTATATAAACGTAGTAGAAATCTCAGATCCTCAAATCATAACCTTCAGCTCAGCTACCCAATGACCCGAAATTTGTCAGGTGATAGGACTTTCACAGTTACTGCATCGAGGCTATGGAATAATCTCCCCTTGACCATTAGACAGTCATCATCCATAAAGACCTTTAAAAAAGCTGTGAAATCATATTTATTTTAAATCCGCTATCAAACTTTGTAACAGGTACATTCATTTACATTTTGTCTCGATAACACCACCTGGTAGTTTCCCACATGAAAGATTGAAGAGTTTTCTGATTTGTGTTTATATAAAATAAATATAATGTGTTCTATATTTTAAATAATTTGTAAACGCTCCGAGCCTGATGGGAAGGGCGTACTAAATGCTTATTGTATTGTATTGTACTTAATTCGTCACTGGAGATAAATATGTTGTCTGTCTTTTCTGATATGCCGTTATCAATAAAGAGACCAGTCGTACCGTGGAAATTGCGGGTTCACTTCCTTTAGGTGAACCCCGCATGTTTATAGATGGGTAATAGATGCCTTATATTTTATATTTTTTTTTCCATTTATATGTTACAACATGAGATTTGCATTTTTAAATTAGTTTAAATCCTAGTTTTCTTTAAAGACACTAACTGACTATTGATTAATGATTTGGAAACTCATAATAATAATAATACACGTGACTTGTATAGCGCACTTTCCATCCTGATTAGATGCCCAAGGCGAATAATGGAAATTTAGGTTAATTTAGTCAGACTAGAACGAAAAATAAGTCTACTCTACATTGTATGGTTTCAGAGATATTTCCCGCTGAGACTGCTTCTAGCTTTACAAAATCCCTGAAATTTATAGGAGGTGAGTGGGAAAGGGGTGAGGAAAATGACAGCTATGAAGCAAGTGATGGTGAAGACGATGCAGATGCAGCACGTGTCGTAGTGTGGGAGTACGCCCGTCGGTAAAATTTGTCGACCATCTTTGTTAAATCAGCTATCAAAGCTTTCAGAAAACTTGACAAACTCCCCCCACAAAAGTAACTGGCTATTGTACGAAAGCTATTCACTGTCCATTGTTTACGCGTCGCTTTGTGCGCCAGCCACAGAGTTGTCTCAGTGTCTAAGTATTCGGATCTATAATTATAATACCACTGTTCTTGTATAGCGCATATCACAATATAATATAACGTCCCTATGCGCTTCCAAAGGGTTTTGGATATTATCACCCTGGCTTTAGCTCCGGCAGCCGTAAACAGCGCACAGTGCATTTCAAGGAATAAATACTGCCAGGTACCCATTTACTCCACCTGGGTGGAGAGTGGCAAATGTGGATTAATGTCTTGCCAAAGGACGCTAAGGTTGTATTTGCTTCAGTTATGGGTCTTTAAGCTTTTTCAGAGTCTCAAATTACATGTCAGCCACATTTACACAAAGTAATTAATGCTAGAGGAGCTAAAATCATTTTTAAAATCCATGTTTTCACGTGTTAACCCTATGGCAGATGACTCTGTCAAAAAGCAGGCATGATCCAAGGGATTCAGACTTGAAAAAGATATGAAATATCAAGAAAAAATGAGACATCTTTTAATGTGTTATACCTATGGCGAACGTATTTTTCCGAGTCTGTTTTTAACACAGCAAGTTACGCCTCCAAAATGTACTACGGAAGTAGGTGAGAGTAATCTGTCTTGATACTATAATAGTCTTTGACTCAGTACGCTTCAGCGGTTTATGCACGCTTGGGCTAAAACCACTTGGTCTAATTTCCAGATGGGCTACCTTCATTCGGGCTAAACCCTTTTGGTCCACTCTTCATTTGGTCTAATTTGTACCTGGTCTAATAACCAGAAGGTATAATGACCACTTGGGCTAATTATTACTTTGTCTAATTTACCATTTGGTCTAATTACCATTTGGTCTACTTTATTTCGTTGTCACTTGGTCTACTACCAGTTCGTCTAATTTCAGTTTGTCTAATTCCCAGTCAGTCTAAAACTAGTTGGTCTACATGCATTTCGTCTAAAATCCACTTGGTATAGTATCCATTTGGTCTACATGGCATTTATATGGTCTAATGTGCAGTTGGTCTAACTTTTATTTAGTCCATTTTCCATTTAGTCTAAACATTTTGTCTAAACATCACTTTGTCTAATTATCACTAAGCCTAATTGCCTGTTAGGCTATTCCCTTTTCGTCTACGCAGCTACCAACAACACTATGCGTCATTTTGTTGGCCGTCCCTGTAAGAAAAAAAAAATCAGCTAAATGTAAAAGTCAATTACCAAGGTTTGAACAAGTTTTGACAGCTATCAAAACATAATGTGACCCGTCACGACAAAATGAGACAGAAGTCGCTGGGCTAGAACTCGAGAAAATTGGGCAAATCTTAAAAAACTTCAAATTTCGTCATTTTTTTTTCTTCGCTGATTTGAATCTTCATTGTCTCATGAAAGCTCTGTAAAATATTGAGTCATAAATATAACGGGAAAGGGTAGAAAAAGCAGTTTTTCTACGAGTGTTTTTTTCGGTCAACTGTTCTATTTTTTCGGACAGCTGGCTCGTGCCAGAGCGAAAAGAAAGCCATCCGCTAGGCCCCGCCCCTAGCGACGCGTGGCTTTGTTCATTGGACGTTCGCAGTCACGTGATCTCTGTATAAGAATTTGCAACAAGTACATGTACTTAATGCTCGATCGCGCTGGCTCGCTCATGCCGTCTCGAATTGTTCTGACCCGAAGATTGTTCTCAGCCTAGTATCACTTTAAAGAGAGTCTGAAAGTCCCAAGATCCCTTTGAAGGGGGGGGGGGGGGTGAACCAAATGAAAATGTGTTAGAATGTGATACATGTTCAGAATGAGAGAGAGAGAGAAGAGTTCACTAATCTTCTGGTGAGGGTGCGTGTGAAAATAATAGACAAATTATTTAGCTCTATTAAAAGCAAAAAGAAAAAGTTGAAATTGAGAAGGTGGTAGATTTCGTAAAGCAAGACTCGACTAGCGCAGATAATTGTTAATCATCAATTAAAGATCTCTTCATTACGAAGCTGGTTTAAGCCATCGCTGTTTAATCTATTGGAAGTAGAGAGGGAATAGAAAAGAGTTGGCTTTCAAAACAGAAGTAAGAAGAACTGGAAGTTTTGATAGAAGTGTGTGATTTAGAAGGAAAGAGGATTGTCAACTAGAGTGGAGTGAAAGATGACTTACGAACAACGAAACTGTTGATACACGATAATAATAAGGAGTAAATTCTGTAACCCTTTGAAAAGCCGAAAAGAAAATAAGCCTTTTAACCAGAAAGAAAAGTACATGTACCTGTGTAGAGATTATGAAACAAGCGCGCGATTTAGGACAAAGAGAGAGAGAGAGAGAGAGAGAGAGAGAAACTCAATAATCGTCTCTTGCTGGAGGTGACTTAATCTTTGTTCTTTGAAAGGGGCGAATTCTCTACCTCTTTATAACATAAAGAGTAAAGTCAACTCTTTCAATGATTCAAAACTATCTGCCCCAGTGGATGACAACCAGCGATCAAAGTGCAATATCTTGTTGCGAACAAGAAACATAGGTTTCTCCCTCTCTCTTCCTACTGTGGCGAAAAGCCTGCATGTGAGCTTCTGGTACAAGCTCATAGGCCCTAAGGATAGAACTCTTCAGCCTATCATAATCACAGCTCTCCTCAACAGACAGTGAGGCATACACCTCCTGAGCCCTACCAGAAAGAGCACTCTGCACTAAGGTTGGCCAGACTGATTTATCACAGCCTAAATTGATTGCCACCTTTTCAAAATGCTGGAAAAACTCCTCTACCTTGCCCTCATCAAACTTGGGCACCAGCCTAACATATTTGCAAGCATCAAACTTGACTGGAGAATCACCACTCTTCACCTCTAATTCCTTAGACTTCAAATCCAAACTCTTCATCTGTAACTCAACCTCTCTTGTACGAAGTTCAAGTTCTTTCAATTTCAACTGAGCTTCAAGAGTCTTAAGACCTAGCACAGATGCACTACAGTCAACAGAGGATTCAGAAGCATTACCTCCCCCTCATCAGGATCAATGGGATCTGACCAAATGTCAGTCTGGACCAAAAACCGGCGAATACGCTCCTTAACCTCATCCTTCCTAAGTGAAGAACCAATAGAAAGCCCGAGATGACTGGCAGCCTCAGCTAACTCCGCCTTCTTCAACTGTCCCAACAATTCGGGTGTGGGACCGTCAACAAAAATCTGTACCCTATCCATGGTTGAAAAAAAAGTAAAAATACCAAGGACTACAAAACCAAACGATCAGTCTAACAAACACCTTCAAATAAGGTGAATTCCACAAAGGAAATCAAGCTATCACTAGCTAGATGTACTACTGTACACAGTATAGACCAATCCACAAAACTGCAGGCACCAAACAACCATGACCAAGCACCAAAGTGCATAGGAATCCAAGCAGCGAATAGAATATTCAAAATTCACTGCGCCTTGAACAAAGGCTAAATTTCTGAAAAATTGGGCGTGACCATGGGCGTGACCCGTCGCCAACAAATCCAACGAAACGCTCACACAGTACACGCGCATAATACACGCGCACTGAACATGCACTCATTATACCGTACACCGGACACAACGCATTATCGTATAAGCGCAATACAAAGCAATAGTCAATATACGGAAAGGCTCAAAACGAATGCAACTACCTCGACAAGAAACTGGCTTGTTTGCCGACTCCTGGACAAGGTCCCAATTTATGTTACGGGCCAAAGACACCCCTGAACATCTCCTATCACAATATCCATATTCACAACATCAGATCACACCAGATCCCAACGCAATCCGACAAAACAATAATGAACTTAGGAGGCCATCGTGTACATGTCAAAGTCTCTAGCCGCGAACCACTTAATCACTAGTTTTCGATCAAGGCGCACGCAGGCACATCACACTGTCAATATTATTGTTGGTAAAGACTAGTCTAATCAGTAAATTTGCCAAAATTGAATGACTTTCCGACAATCGAATCCAAGCTTTAAAGAGAAAGCAAATAACATTGAAAGAAATCAAGTTTACATGATTAATTTAGAAAAAATATAATGGCATAACAAAACTCTGAAAGTTTGAACTATAATCTAATACATTTCCCGCACAAAATGACAGACTTATAAACCTTTTGACTATAGCTAGGTTAATCAACCGTTTAAGAAAATCATACCGGCATATCTCCACTAATACTCGCTTTCAAGAGTTGAACTATATACCAAATTAAAGCTTATGAAACGGAGAATAATAATAAATAATAAAATAATAAAAAATTCAATTTCAAAAAATGCGACTTCTGTCTCATTTTGACATGACGGGTCACATATTATGATATGGAAGAGTATCAAAGATAAATCTTAAAGAAGATAAGTTTGAGGAAATAATGGTTTCATTTCACCAAATGTTTCTGAGAGTCTATGTTCTCTTTGACTGTTTTGTACGTAATATGCTATTGTACACAACGTATATTTTGTCAAACTATCCAATACACCGCTGTGCGGCTGCATATTTTGTTATATTATGGTATACTCTATTGTTTAAGTATTTACATGACAAATCATGGAAAAAATATATATATGTACGAACTTTTTTAAAAATTGTTATATTGATGATGAATAAAGGAACAATGTGAAAGGGTAAAAATATCATTGAATTAAAAAAAATTGCAGCTCGGTCGATTCGCTTCCTCGTATAACATAATTTGACTCGAGGAGGGGGGTGGGGGCAAATTCACTGTTTGTCCAGGGCGTCATAATACCTATATACGCCACTGCCTTAAAAGAAGACAAAAAACCCCCCAGTGAACAAGTATAAAAAGCGGCATTTTTGTGGGTAGCAGGAGACACTTTTTGGGTGCTTGGAAAGGGGGGGGGGGCATTGTGCCCCCTGCCAACGAGTTAATATACGTTTTAGATGAACAAATACTAATAATAATAATGATGATGATGAAAATAATAATGATAATAATGATAATAATAATAATAATAGTTGCATACTCTTCTTTCTTTCATCCTTCTTCTCCTTTTTTCGTTTTTTTTTTTTCTCTCTCTTTTAGGTCACTTGAAAAATCATAGGGGGCAACCGCCCCTGCCCCCCACCCTGTAGCACCGTCCCTGAAATAGCAGTTTGCATAGCTCAAAAGAATCAGAGAAGCTTAATGGGAGAATATTTAGTTCTTGATATGACAACAGTGTGACACCTTTGAGCAGGAATAGCAAGAGCTGGGGACACCGTGCCCAAAAGTT
The DNA here is from genome assembly GCA_025617745.1 of Heliocidaris erythrogramma. Classification (NCBI taxonomy): domain Eukaryota; kingdom Metazoa; phylum Echinodermata; class Echinoidea; order Camarodonta; family Echinometridae; genus Heliocidaris; species Heliocidaris erythrogramma. Next base: position 5,008,478 of record CM046860.1, on the reverse strand, counting down.
TAATAATATTGCAGCAATTAAGATATCCCCCGCCCGAAACTTGCTCGCTACGCTCGCTCACACTCACTTACTGTAACTCATGGCAGTAACATAAAGTCCTATCTCTTTTATTGAGAGATTGTGACCTTCAACAAGAACATAGTAGGCCTATTTTTTGTCGGTTGCTTGCAAGTTAGGAGTAGAGCAGAATTGCCATATTATGCAAAGATTAGAATATATATATATATGCGTGTTAAATACAATGTAGGGCCTGGGTACAGCAACGTATCAAAACGCCAGTTTCCTTTCTTGTCTTCACCCTTTATAATTAAGTTCTCCCCTTTTCCAAAAACGGTACCCAGTTCGTTGAAACCCAAAGTGTGTGGGTCGTCTTGCCCCTCCTATGAAAACACCCTGGCACCGCCCCTAGCTTTTATCGACTACTTGCACAAACAGTAATACATCGGATATCAAATAAGAACCATGAATAACAGATTATCAACCCAACAAACATAATTTGAAGTGCAATACAAAATCAGGTTCTTCTACTTGAGCCATGAAAGGAAGAGAAGACCTATGAATGTTTTAATTACTAAAAAATAATACTAAATAATTGATTTTAATAAATTAGATAAGTCATATACATTTATAAAATGTAGGGATATTGACTTAATGCACATTTACGTATAGATGACTTCTTTGAAATTTCATTTTTTAAAGTTTCATTTCCTTTTCCTTTCTCATCAACTTGCTACTAAATGGCCAGAATAAATAGTAATTAGACCAAAATAATGGTCATTAGACTATATGAAAGTTAGACCAAATGATAAGTAGCCTAACTGGTTATTAGACGAATTGGATGTTAGACCAAATGGTCATTAGACCATATGACAGTTAGACTAAATGTTAAGTAGCCCAACTGGTTATTAGACTAAATGGAATTAGACCAAATGATAAGTAGACCATATGGTATAAGCCAAAGTAGGTGTAGCCCAAATGGATATGAGACTATGTGGCTTGTAGACAAAATGACTGTTAGACTATTTGGAAATAGACGAAGTGAAAATTAGCCGAAGTGAAAATTAGCCCAAATACGTTTTAGACTAAATGGGGTTAGCCAAACTGTGTATTAGACGAATTGGTTATTAGGCCAAATGGAAATTAGACGAAATGGTAAGTAGACAAACTGGTTGTAGGCAAAATGAAGTTAGACCACGTGGAGTTAATTAATTGCCCCGTCCGGATTCAGCTGGCTTTGCAGCCCCAGTCAGCCTTCGCGTGAGGCTGCAGCCACCTGATACTTTCTAAAAGATTAAACACGATTTTGAGTATAATGTGTCAGTCGATCAAGTAGGTTATTTAAATGATAGAAACATTTTTTTTATATTTATGTTTTTATTGAAAAATCAAAGCAAATTACAAAACAACAAATTACAAATAAATGATTTGAATGACAAACAAATTACAAAAGGCATCATAAACCGAATAAAAGCAAACCCCCCCCCCCAAAAAAAAAAAAAAAAAGGGTAAAGATCAAGAATGCAGCTCCACGGTAAAAAAAAAAAAAAAAAAAAAAAAAAAAAAGGAAAAGTGGGTTAACTATACCAATATAACGTAAGACTAAAAAAATAAACCCTTACCAACGGAAAAACCGGGACAAATAGACCCGAGAGGCGGAACAAAAGCAATCACCTACAACACAAAACACCCAACACCCCCTCCCTCTGACTCCCCTCCCTATCCATCCCGATCCTTATCATACTCTCCCACCCTCACACTCCCCATGCACACAATCAAACATACGATTGCTCCGCCACCCGAGCCGACCCGTCCCAAGAACGTCGTGAAGGGGCAAGTAAACCTTGCATTTAAATAATCAAAATAACCCATTCTTAAAGTATTGTTTAATTCTCAACATATTCACCCCACCTATGCAATGTGACACGTAAAAAATTGGATTGAGCAGTCAATTTCAAAATCAAATTTTGCATTAATTTATTGCATGTGCGTAGATCTAATTTAGTAATTATATCTTTTGAGGACACCCTCCTTTTCCGACCAAAATTGACACTGCCACTGGCATTGCTCTGAAAATAGGTCTAGACTAGGCCTAGGCTATGCGTATATTGACAATTGCCCATCGTAATGTTCTCCACAAATGAACTTTACAACAATATGCAGAATCAAGACACAGACTCTAGGCTAGGTCTAACAACGTTAGAGTCTTATTGTTCACGTTAGAAATTAAATTTCCTTGCATGCACACTGTAATTAGCACTTGCACCCTGCTCCTGTTTAACGCACATTGCCCTGAGTTAGAACTGCAAGAGTCTTCAGGACTGAAAGAAGCAGACTACTACTAACGTTCCAATAGTAGTACTAACGTTAGTACCAAGAAAACAAATTATTTTGGTGACCTTTTAGCTGATGAAACCAAAGTGCGTAGGCCCTAACTAGTTATTGTAGGTAGATCTAAAATCATCTAGATGTAGATCTACCTACATCATCAATCGTTTACTAGTACTGATTAGATCTAGGTCTAACTCATCATGCTCATTGACCTTAAAATAACATTCACTTAGCCTAATCTAAACTTAACTGAAATTGAAAATTGTAACAAAATTGGTCTAGTTAGAGTAGATCTAGAGTAGTTAGAGGCTTGGCTAGACATAGGCCAACCTGCAAATTTGATGATATCACACCATCACATTCCGATTCCATTTTGAAGTTGGGTCTAACACACGTCTATTATTGGTTACATGTCGTTTTTCCGAAGGTTCGTATTTCCGAAGGTTCATTTTTCCGAAGGTTCGTTATTCCGAAGGTTCGTTATTCCGAAGGTTCGTTACTCCGAAGGTTCGTTTTTCCGAAGGTTCGTTTTTCCGAAGGTTCTTTTTTCCGAAAATGAAATAGGGTTCATAATTCCGAAGGTTCGTATTTCCGAAAATGAAAAAAGGTTCGTATTTCCGAAAATGAAAAAGGGTTCGTATTTCCGAAAATGAAAAAGGGTTCATATTTCCGAAAATGAAAAAGGGTTCGTATTTCCGAAAATGAAATAGGGTTCGTATTTCCGAAAATGAAATAGGGTTCGTATTTCCGAAAATGAAAAAGGGTTCGTATTTCCGAAAATGAAAAAGGGTTCGTATTTCCGAAAATGAAAAAGGGTTCGTATTTCCGAAAATGAAAAAGGGTTCGTATTTCCGAAAATGAAAAAAGTGTTTAAATTCAGAGAATACGGCGTCAATCCGTATTTTGGATAGGGAGGAGGGGAAAGACGGCCAAGTGTAAAGATATTCATTTCGTACTCAATAATAATAACAATGATGATAACAATTATAATAAAATCCATAGATATAACCATTATTATCGTAATTCCTATCAATATTATCATTATTATTATTATGATTATTATTATTATAATTATTATTATTATCATCATTATTGTTATTATTATTAATATTATTATCATTATTATAATTGTTCCTATTATAATAACCAATATTTGTGAGCGAGCGTAGAGAGCGAGCGCCTCAGGAATACATGTTTCATTTCTCATAAAATGATATTACTTCGGTGATTAAAATACATACTGATGTATTGAAGAAAGTGAATGATCGGATTCCGGATTAAATTTCCTACAACGAAATTGGCTTGAAGTTATTTATATAATGTATATACCGCTTTGGAAAATGAGACACACCAAAGTTCCAAGTAGATCTTTACAAGCAGAAAATGGCCACGTAATGTTTTTGAAAGGGGGAGCTGATGCCTCTTGGCAGAATATCATACTCCCCGTTCGTACAATTTGCAAGCGAGCGAAGCGAGTTAGAAAAAACATAAAACCCTTTTTTATTGTAATGGAAATGCAATTTCGCCATCAAAAGACAAATATAGAACATGTAATAATGAGCCATGAATAGTATTACTGAACCCTACTGCCGAATATGGAATATTTGGGCACTTCACTCGCCCTAATGAAGGGCGTTCCCTGTCCCAAACTATTCCGTTTCTAAATCTTACGCGCTAGTGAGAAAGTGAGAAAAAGGAAATATTGTCTATAGAATAATAATTTTAGCCGACCATCTCGCTTCCCAAAATAAAAGGATGTTCGGGCACCACGCTGCTGGATTCCAGCGAGCCAAACATTGACACTTTATTATCTTTAAGATGTAATTACTTCGTGAACATAAATTGTGATTAAAAAAGTATACTATGAAAAGTGTAAACTAAAAATAAGGTGGGGGCGTCCTGCTTCCCTAGCCCTCAGAGCCATCTATTACAGAGTTTGGCCAACTCGGCTCCATGTAGGTAGCAATATGGCGCTTGTTGCTTTGTTAGGCAAACACTAAACAAAGGAATATACGCCATGTTGTGCCCAAATGAACCGAGTTGGCCGAAGTCTGTAATATGGCTCTGTAGATGACTCTACAAGCCTTCCCCTCCGGTCCCCAAAACAACAACATAATATTACAGAGAGTTCATAAAGGAGTCACTGCTATTGATAAGTGCCCCTTTTGTCTTGTGATAAGTGCCCTATACCTATACACGTATATACATTTAATATATTGTACGTATATACTCCGATGTCGCTTACAAATTGAGCCCTATAAAGTCCACTAAAGCACCACATAGGCCTACCTAGCTCAGAGAGGCTTCCTTTATAATAGATTCCGATCCCCTACTGATATCAGCATAATGAGAGGCAGTGGAGCAGGGGGAAGTTATACAAGAATGAGCAGTGCCCTTACATCAAAACAGGAAGAAGGACAATTTCTTTCTAAATTTTTTTAAGCTCGCTGGCTACGCTCGCTCGCATTTACCATTGTCTTTTTATCATATTAGGAAAATCGCTGCTATTCAAAATATCTTCAATATGAATAATCAGACCATTGCACTCAACTGTAAAGTATTATATTCGATAGTGTATTAATCAGAATGTAGCAGTATACTATTGTCTCAGCTCAAAGTGGCATTTCCCGCAATTTTTTCACCCTTTGTAGGTGCCCTTTGCCCCCAAAGTGCCCCTTTTGTTGGTGCCCCCACCCATTTTGAAAGACGCTCCGCCGCCCCTGCTATCACCCACACTGGGAGTTACTAAAGTTCTGGATTCTGATCTTTACCTCCTATTTTGCTCTTTTTAGTTATATATTGTGATATGATTTACATTGCATACAAGAATTATCTTTTGATGAACATTGAAGAGTGCATATGGACGTCTATTAATGACGTCTATTATTCACAAGTAATATAATGTGATAATGCTGAACTCACTTTCCTTTTCAGATGATGATAGAATCTTAATTACATTCAAATGATCCTAATGATTGCTAAAGTTTTGCAACCATGGGCCTATTTCTATCTGTCAACCTCAAAACACATATAAATCTGACAAGATGATTTTGTGGTTTACAACGTGGAAAATATTATCCAGTGGATCCAAATTTCTACATATCCATAATGAAAATTATAGTGTCCAAAGCATATTATGCTAAAGCTGGCTACTAAAATAAGGCAATTTTTTAACACGTAATTTTTTTCATTTAGTATGCATGAATGTGTAAAATTATTTGACTATATAAATTCATTATGCAAAACATAACATCATATTTGTAAACATATGTTTAGGCATTTTACTCCCATTGAAGTTGTGACCATAGCTTTAATGCCAAATGAATTTAAAGTAGAGAAAACCTTAGGTTGGTGAAACATTGTAGATTGACAGATTGACGGGTATTATATGAATACACAGATGAATTAAGAGTGAACATGACTGTCATCAAATAAACTGGGTAATTTTCCTGATCGGTAACTTATACGTAAAAATGAGAGTGTTAAGATATATCATTTCAGAGACTGGTAAAATATTAAGGTGCACAAATATACTTCTTAGAATAATGTTTGTAAGTGTCTTTTGTTGATAGCATTTAAAGATGATAAAGTGTCCTTTTTTCTCGTTCGTTCGTAAAACTTAAACTTTTCTTGGATGCCTCGTTCAGCAAATATACACATATTCGTGTTGCAAAGTGCCCGAAATCCGACATAATTATCAAGTATAGGAGGTGATCATGTACATAAACTTTTCTCGTGTATTTCTTTGACAAAATAAAATTGTAGGTTAATTCTTTCCTCGCTCTCTTCGCTCGCTCATAAAATTTAGAAAATGTAGAAACATAATGGTGGATTTTCGGGAAAGATGTGTCAGCTCCCCCCCTACTTAAAAAAAAAAGAAGTTATGCGGCCCCTGTAATTATAAAAATTATAGTTAGCCTATACTGCTCTATCTGCGATTACTCGATAATTTATGTTTGTATAAAGTAAGCAAACAGTGGAACGACGGTTTTAAGTCACTTCGAGGGGCATGGTGACCGCATCCACTTGGTTTCAAACACGAGGCCCCCAAATACACGTAGTTATTGTATTAAGTTCCATTATATGAACTTTATAAAGATAACTGCGTACTGCACAATGTGAGATCACATGATCAGGCTTATGACTTATGATAAGATATATAAATTTTCCTACCCCACCCCTATCATGGGCCTTGCTAAAATGGGTTGGGGCAGGGGTGGGGTGTTGGGATGTCACTCCCCCTTTCATATTCAACATTGCTGTCAGTATATGCGCCACTATGTGGGCAAAAAGGAGGGAGAGGGAAGAGAAAGGAGAAAAGAAAAAGGTGAAAAGATTCATTAGAGGTTAGAAGGGGAAAAAGAGAGAAAAAGAAGAAAAAAGGAAAGAAAACAGAAAACCTAATTCCGATTTTTTTCAACACTGAAATTCGTATATGCATATGGGAATAAATAGATTATAAGAAACAAGCGAAAGGAAAACAAAGAAGAAAGCGACAGGATGAAGAAAGAAGAACTTTGAGATTGAGATGAACATGGCTGCCCAAATACAGTTTTGTATCTCAGACCCGGACGAGACTCATCTTTCTTTCACATTCCTTTAATCCAAATAGGACTGGAGGGCAATTAGCGCCCCCCAGGGCTTGCCGCGCGACCTTATGACTTTTTCTTTAGAGTGTAATGTATCTTTTGATACAAAATGTGTGTGTATTCCCGGGTATGGTGTTACGTAACATTTGAAGGTCATATAATAAATGTCAATGAAAAATGGTAGGTTCGTATTTATGAGTAAAACCATTAATCATTTGTACAGATTCTAATGAGTTGCCGGAAGGGGTCCAACCGTCTTCTTCCTGTTCCATTTTCTTTCTATTTTTTCTTATTTTTTTGCCATCCGATGAGGGATGAGGGGTGGGGGCGTGCCCTCCCCCCCCCCCCCCCCATTGCTACACCTCTGCTCCTGATGAATTTGCTTTTTTTTTACCAGGAATTATGAACCCTATTTCATTTTTCGGAAATACGAACCCTATTTCATTTTCGGAAATACGAACCCTTTTTCATTTTCGGAAATACGAACCCTTTTTCATTTTCGGAAATACGAACCCTTTTTCATTTTCGGAAATACGAACCCTTTTTCATTTTCGGAAATACGAACCCTATTTCATTTTCGGAAATACGAACCCTTTTTCATTTTCGGAAATACGAACCTTATTTCATTTTCGGAAATACGAACCCTTTTTCATTTTCGGAAATACGAACCCTTTTTCATTTTCGGAAATACGAACCTTCGGAATTATGAGCCCTTTTTCATTTTCGGAAATACGAACCTTCGGAAATATGAACCCTATTTCATTTTCGGAATTATGAACCTTCGGATAAACGAACCTTCGGAATAACGAACCTTCGGAATAATGCAACAAATGTTCGGAATTACGAACCCTTTTTCATTTTCGGAATTATGAACCCCCAGGCATGGGAAATTAGTGTTTCGGAAATACGAACCTTCGGAAAAACGAACCTTCGGAAAAACGAGATGCCCCCTATTATTAGACCAGCATTTTGAGGGATACGTGGAGGCAATTCTAACTCTTATATTAAGATCTAACTTAGATCGATAATAGATTCAGTGCAAAAACGTAGGCTAGGCGCCTACACGTTGAACACATGTATACGAACATGTACGTACGTGCGTGCAGGCCAGGGACTTTTTTCCCCGACCGGCGACCGTGCTTTCATGAAGACCAATCGGAACCGTTTCCCGACCCTGCGTCATGAATATTCATGAAAAATGCGAAATCTGCCTAGGCTTGGTTACAAAAAAAAAAGACGCTAGCGGGGGCTGTGATTCCAGATGGCGTGCGGTGACATCTCTCTACTGACTGGCAAACATCAGGAGAAATACCTACGAAATCGCAGAAAAGATCACGAATGGTCTCCTGACACTTCTCACCTTTAGCCTCTGGCACTCCGTGAAACACTAGATTGTTCCGTCTGCTTCTGTTCTCGAGGTCGTCGAGCTTCTCTATCAAATCGTCCTTCTCATTCTGCAACTTTTTCACCTCAAACACCACTTCATCAAGTTGAATGGAACAGGCTGTAACCTTTCCGGCATTTTAAATCAGCTTAATTTCGAATTCATCAAGCCTCTTCACGAGGAGCAGCTCCATTTTTCCTCTAGCTGAGAAAAACGATCATTGAACCATTGGCGGATCCAGGGGGGGGGGCACAAGAGAAGTATGAATTTTTACCATAGAAGATCCGCCATTTTCGCGATATTGTGCCCCCCCCCCTTTTAGAGTGAAGACCTTTTTTTTTTTTTTTTTTTTGCTTGTCAGGGAATTATGGAGGGAAACTGGACCCCATAACCCCTTATTAAGCTATTTTTGAAGGTTTGGCGAAATTTTTTTTTTCGTCCCCCCCCCCCCCGGGGGGTAATCAACCGGTTATTTCAGAGTAGAACGGGGGTTTAAGACAAGGAGATCCGCTGTCTCCTTATTTATTCGTTTTATGTATCGAATGTCTAACTTATTGCATTCGAAAAGATAACTTGATAAAGGGTATTCGCGTTGGTGGAACGGAAATAAAGCAGATCCTTTATGCAGATGATATGACAATATTTGTACGAGATGTAGACTCAATATATAGACTGGAGGTAATTCTAGAGAGCTTTAGGAAAATATTAAGATTAATGGAAATAGAACATTTATTTTGCCTCTGGGGCCATCTGTTTGCGCTGCAACTTTTTATCCTTTTGGAAAGGCAGTTGACATTGTAAAAATATTAGGTATTTATTTTTCATTAGATCCTGATGTTGCTGAAGAGATGAATTATAAGGAGATTTTGAGAAAAATTAAGAAATTGTTAAATTGGTGGAAGCAAAGAGATCTCACTCTGATTGGGAAAATTCACTTGCTGAAAACATACGCATATTAAAAATTGATTTATGTGAGCTCTTTGACTCCGACGCCTGAATAGGTTTTCAAAGTAATTGATGAGATCTGCTTTGATTTTCTATGGCGAGGGAAGGACAACATAAAAGTAAGTACTTTGTATCTTGATTACAAACAAGGAGGATTGAAAATGCTTAACTTTAGACTTTTTGTGAAGGTGCAAAGGGTGATGTGGATCAAAAGACTTGTAACTGGAGACCAAAAAGTGAAATGGAAAAAGTACTTCAAATTTTTACTAAGACCATTTGATGGAAATTTAATTTTCTATTGTAATTATTTACCTAACATGATCAACATACAGTTACCAAAGTACTACCAGGAAAAGAAATGATTTTTTTTTCAATAATAGGTGTATTCATAAGAAAGGAAAAACATATTTTCATGAAAATCTTTTCTTTAAAAACACATATAAATTGTACCATATTACAGTTGAAAAAGGAACATTGAAGTCAGACACTTATTTCAGATGTATGGGACTAGATTAAGAGGAAATAACATTGATTAAAAAATATATGCAGATACGCCTGAAGAATGGAAAATCGATTATAGGGCGTGCATACAAAATATGGGCGACATTCCTGTTAGTTTTCAGAATTTACATATAAATGTCGGCAAAAGAAATTGAAAAAAAATTTTTGTCGTCCTAGATTAAGCACATTGGGTAATAAATTGAGAAAATTTCAATTTAAATTGCTTTATAATATTATTTTTGTGAACCATCATTTATACAGGTTTCACTTCAAATCATAAATGCTTATTTTGTGGTAAAGATGAGGAAACTTATAGGCATATATTTTTTTATTGTGAAATGGTAACAAAATGATGGGAACGGTGTAGTAACATCTTAGATCTTCCCATTCTTAAAGACATGATTTGGAAGGAAGTTCATATTGGATTAGAGGAAACAACTGAAGATAGGCAAATAATGAATCATGTTATCTTATAAATACTTGATATATCTTATAAATATTTGATATATCTTAATCGGCAGAAAAAGAAGCCTCCAAGTATTGAAGAAATAGGAGAAAAACTGCTTAAAAGTAAACAAGAAGAAAGAAAGATTGCTACCGAACGGAATACTTTGACACTACACTATAAGAAATGGGGGCATTTCGAAGTAAAACACATAAGCATGAAACGAAAGCACACACCCTGATAGCAGAAAGTGGTAAAAATTACGTGGTATTTACGTCGTGGTTTTCGTCTTTTTTACGTCCTGTAATTACGTCAATAAGACGACAACTGGCTGAATAGGTGGGGGGGGGGGGGGCATGGCCCCCTTTGGCCACCCCTTGTCTACGTCAGTGCGTGTATCAATCAGATATGATTATTTATGTATTTAGGGATCGACCTTTAACGTCACCATCCGAAAGACGTGACTCAGTCTCGAACCTGGGTCCGCTGAATTAGTTTATAACTTCTACTATTAGCTGGATTACAGACGCACGCCACAACGCCAAGTTTAATGAGTTTGAGCCTAGTCTCGTACCTAGTCACTTTACATATCTTCCCTCTCAAGACAAAACTTCTTCCATTCCGCACTCCTTAGTGACTCGATATGTCAGGGCACTTTACAAAGGTCGAAACCCAGATGGTGTGTTCACATGATCAGATCTCCGCGTTGTTCATAGAGTCACTGAAATGAATACATTATTTGTTCACTAGTCAGAAATAGGGGTCCCTGTGCACCATCGAGATACATTTTTAAATGCCTGAAGTGACTAGTTAATGAGTCTATATGTTCTCATTGCCAAATCGTGTCCCATGGGGTTCAAAATCGGCTATTTAGGGGGCCATCTTGAGTTTTTGATGATATTCCATAATTAGCATATCTTTTGAACTAGGCATTGTGCAAGTATAAAATGCCTTTTTGAGTAACATTAGTATAGGAGTCGATGTAGAGAGTTTCTTTTGTGATTTGATTGACCTGGATTCCACAAAACATAAAAACGTGTGAAAAAAGTGCTAAAATTTTCATTAAAATAGGGCATACTAACGCCATTTTGTTTTTCTAATAGTAGAAAAGATATCCTGTTAATTGTACTACAGTATGTTGAGATATACACTGCCAGCATGATTGGTAATATTGATACATGCCTTGGACGAATGGTGGCGTTCCAGTCATCGTGTCGCGACCCGACGCTATACCCACTCTTTCGGTACAAGCTGAATGAAAGGGTGTGTGCATTAGGGTGTGTGCATGTGAGGGGTTGTATTAGTGACAAATAATCGATCAATGGCATAATTCCTTATATCATACACTTTAAAATGTGTTGGAACATGGAGTGACAGTCAAACCCAATAGTGGTATAATAAAAGGGTATCAACAGAATTTGAATAGTGATGCGCAACACGATAAACACTGATTGGATAACAAACAATTCTCGTCCTGATAGTTGCCTCTGTTATTATTGTCTCCCCCTTTTCTTGGTATTCTTTCTCCACATGAATCGTTTCCAAAATTACGATTCATCACATTGTATCTGTCATTCCATCCTTGTGTAATACATGAAAACCTGCCCTTTCTCCAGGACGCTAAAATGTCCGCCCTTCGGCATGCGACAACAAGAACATAAATTCCATTCATTGAAAAAGATCCTAAGTGGATAAGCTTGTCATACTTTGAGCTAGACATTAATTAAAGGAGAATGAAACTCGACAAACATTAGCTGATATTCATGTGGAAAATTGTCAGCCTGTTCTAAATATCTTGGAAATACTAATATTTGGTTACTCAGTAAGGAGACCAATCTCTCTAAAGTTTGCAGATTCCTCGCTAGATATTATTGCAAAAATGGATATGATGTTGCATAATGAAAAGCTTTAAATTTATACAACAACAGCCACCAATGCAAAATGGCAGCCATCTTGGTTCCCTCATTGTCTCGCACAGGTGATACCTGAGAGCAGTTGTAGGACTTTGTTACTTCTCTGAAGAATTGACAAGCCTTTGTCTGACCAAGCAACAACTTGTGCATGCCAGATCCTGCTTAACAAAAGAAACAGCTGTACCAAATATCTTGACATAAACAGGTTATATGACAGGATGAAAGTATCATCATTGCATGTACATGACTACAAAAATGGCTTATTATAAGAAAATCTAGTGTCATGCATTCCACAGGTGATCATGAGTGTCATCGTAGCTAGTGTACAGGTCAGTGGGTATATCACAAATAGAACTGCTCCGACATTACTCTGAAAAGAAAATGGCAGCCCCCATGGGATAATGTTTAGCAAGGAAACTGCAACTCTTGGAGACACTCTTCTCCTTATTCAATAATTAAATAGGAGTACTTTCAAGATATTTGTAATAGGCTGACAATTATCTACATGGTTATAGGCTAATGTTTGTTGCCTTTCATTCCCCTTATTTTAATTAGGGTAAATTGTGATGTAAAGTTATATAACATCAGCTCCTCCATTATTGGATCTCATATTCAAATTTAGGTAAATAATTAATTTCGAATCTCAAAAAGCTGTGAATTTACCATTCCTTCTCAAGTGATTGTATTCAAATGTGCCAATTTCTTATTCTTCCTCTTCTACTTCTTCTTCCTGCTCTTTTTCTTGTTCTTGTTCTTGTTCTTCTTGTTCTTCTTCTATTTCTCTTCTTCATTTTCTCTTTTCTTTCTCTTAACCATTCTCCTTTTTCTTTTAATTCAAGCCAAATGTCATTTTCAGAACGAAGTGAATATATTCCAGTATTCTACCGGGTATACATGTATTTGACACCAAATGAAAAACACCCTCAAAACTATGTTTCGTATAATATTCGGCCAATTTGGTGTGACCACCCCACCCCCATGTCCATGATCTACTACCATTATATAATCAAGCTTTGATTCTTCATCATATTTGAAGTTTTGAAGTTTGAAGTTTATTTGTTCCACATTCCACATTTACATCAAAACAATTTTTCAGAAGTTATTTTACAAGCATAACTGTCAATTTCAAAAAACTCAAATCAAGTAAAATGTACAGTAAATAGGTAAAAAGTTTGAGAAATATATAAACGACTGGCAAAAGAGTAAATATGTAAAATGTGGGGAGCCTAAATAAAAAGCATTGCTTGTAAATGGTTAGGCTCCCGTATAAAGTAATTCTGATTTGGATGCAATGAAAAGGGGAGACGGACTAGAAATATCAGATTTATACGTACACGGAGAGCAAAGCTCAGAATATGGAGTAAAGAAACGAAAAGACGAAAGAGAAGAAGAAAGAAAGAAAAAAGGAAAATAAGATGAAGAAAAGAAAAAGAGAAAATGAAGAAAAGCAAAAGTAGAAGGAGAAGAACAAATTTGTAAAGACATGACAGTGTTACACAAGTGTTACACAAGCATTGATTATTATTGATAATAATCCCATTGTCTCTTTATACAGAGAGAAAGATGTTACTATTAGATTATAATACTATCATAATTACGAGATGATGGAAGCCCCAAACGAAACATGCTTAAAAACAACTAAGGTAGGTAATTACTATATAACAAAAGAAATACACTTTATTATTTTAATATATACCTATTCTATACGATTGATAGAAGGCATATATTTCATTCACAGTGAATAAGGTGGAGTTAAAATTCATATATTTGGATTTTGGAGAAAGTAGAGAGAGAGAGAGTCTATCAATGTGGAAGGGGAATTGTGATGGAGCATTAAGATAAAAACAAAATAATTCTAAATAATACATTGATTCATAATATATTCAAAGAGTAGTGGTACACTCTGACATTTCCTACAATCAATCACGTCCGTGAGAGCTTCATGATATTTGAGGTCCAGGAATGCAGGCGCTAATGTTTTAAACGACAGCTACAAAGACAAAAATTTCAAGAGACAGCACTACCAGGGTCCCGTTGCACAAAACTTGCATTTGAACGGAACTCAGGAAAATTAAACGTAACTTTATATTCAGCCAATCAGAAGTGCGCATTAAGGACTTGCGTTTGAGTTTTAGCAGTTGCGATTAAACACAAGTTTTGTGCAACGGGCCCCTGACAGTTCTTCATCCTTTCTTTTTCTAGGGTTCAGCATGACCAATACGAGACCGAAATTTTCCCTCTTATGTAAGCCTATTTCTTTGTTTAATTATGATTCTTGCTCGTACGTGGGCTGCCGGTTTCATTTACAAAACATTACGCCAGGATGCAATGTATATGTGGTGGCATTTGAAAGGGGATAAGATTCCTCTTTTTATGATGTATTACAATAAATCAAGTTATGTTTATTTGACGAAATGTTGCTGGAGAAGGTTGAGTTTTGTTTAAAAGAAACACACACACAGCCTTGACAATAGATCTTCCACACAGGAAGAATACATCACTTAGTTCAATATAATTGCTATGAAAACATCATGGTAATTTGAGGAAGAGCATCTTACTGAAAATTATGAAAATCAAAGCAGGAACGGAAAGAACGGTAAATAATTAAAAAATAATACCATGGAAAGGTTACTCAACGTATAACATGTAGAAGACAAATCCGAAACGTGGCTTTACATGGAATATCTTCAAAGAAATTAAAAAAAAAAATCCTTAGTTATTTCCCAATATTACAATTAAATTAATATATTTTTTGAGAAGTTACTTGCCGATGTGATGTCTTTAATCGACTCTGCGAGCCGGTAGAAGATGAAGGTGTGATAGAAGCAGTCTCTCTCTCTTAGAATGTTCTCTCTGGTATCATGGGTATCGGGCTTTATAGATATTAAGAACTCTATTCGATATCAGCAAAGTACAACAACACCAGAGGCGAATCCAGGAAGGGGGTCAAGGGGCCCGGAACCTCCTTATTTTATTTGCTTGTCAGAGATTTCGTATTGTAATTCAAAACGCAAATAAGAAGGGTGCCTTTTAAATTTTTTTTTATTTTACTTGTAGGAATTTCTGCAGAAATGGAGCCACCCCTGAATACTGTACTATACTATAATTTTAAAAATAATCAATTCAATTCAATTTCAATTCAATTTTAATTTTATTCCATTCATTCATAAAAACACATAAATATACAAAGTAAAACAAAATATTAATATAGGAATGTGGAGACAGCTTAAAAAGAAACAGGTCTTATAAAGTGCTGCCACCTAATGAAAAATAACAATTGGATCAATAACTTATGATATTAAAAGAATATAAATATGTACGGATGATAATACAAATACAAATACAAACAAATTAATATACCTAGACAAACCCTACACATAACATAAACTGAAGAAAAGCCTGAAAAGAATCTCATGAACATTGCAAATTGTATAACGAGTTTTTAAATAATCGTTTAAAAGCATTGAGTGATACACTTAATTTAATTTCATCAGGTATTTCGTTCCAAATTTTAGGACCCTTAAAGAATATAGATTTGATACCAATATTGGTTCTCTCAAATGGCAAGTGAAAATCTAATGGCTTTCGCATATTATATGAATGTACTTCAGAATTCAATTTAAAACATGTTGAAAGACTAGACGGTATTATTTTATTAAAAACTAAAAACATAAATACTGCAATATTATAATTATTCATATCAAAAATATTCAATAACTTTAATTCAGTAAAAATTGGTGTGGAATGGGCAAGATAATTGGCATGATAAACTATTCTCACGGCTTTCTTTTGTAACAAGAATAGTCTCATCATTGAGTAATTTCTAGAATTGGCCCATGCAATGTTACAGTAATTTAAATAAGGTGAAATTATAGCGTTGTAAATCATTAATAAAATATTACGTGGAAAATATTTCAATTTATAAAGTACGCCAATACATTTAGAAACTTTGCTACAAACTTCATTTACATGTTCATGCCATAACATTTTACAGTCCACAATCACTCCAAGAAATTTAATAGATGTAGCATTATTTATTTTAGTACCATTCATTTCAATAATAACATTATTATAATTAATTTTCTTGTTGGTAAATATCATACACTGAGTTTTTTTAAGATTTAAAATCAATTTATTTACAACAAGCCATTGTGATAATTTGCATAACTCAAAATTGAAATTGATTATTAAATTATTAATATTTACATCAGACATAAAAACACTTGTATCATCAGCATACAAAATAAATTGTAATACATCAGAAATATTGCATACATCATTAATATAGATAAGAAACAATAATGGTCCCAGAATGGACCCCTGGGGCACTCCACATCCTGCTGTTTCTAATTCAGACTTAACATTATTAATTGACACATACTGTTTACGATTCAATAAATAACTTTCGAATAAATCTAAGAGGACACCACGAATACCATAATTTGCTAACTTATATAAAAGAATAGAATGGTCTAAAGTATCGAATGCCTTACTCAAATCCAAAAATAATCCAAATAATATTTCTTTAGAATTAAAAGCAGTTGAGACTTTACAAACTAAATCAGCTAATGCAGAGGATGTGGAGCGCCCGGGACGGAAACCATACTGGGATTTACAAATAATGTCATGTTTATCCAAAAAATATAAAAGGCGATTATATATACATTTTTCAAGAATTTTTGAGAACACTGGTAACACTGATATAGGTCGATAATTTGAAATATTAGACGGAGATCCATTTTTAAAAACCGGAACAACTTTACCAATCTTTAATTGATCCGGAAATACACTAACAGAGTTAAATATATTGCACAGAGGGTGACAAATAATATGTATGACCTTTTGAACAATTGAAATATCTACTTCATCGAAACCTGCACTAGATTTATTATCAAACTTACAAGTAATATTTATTATTTCACCAGGGGTGATGGGATTAAAAAATGCAGTATAAATATTATGTTTTAAGTATTGCACAAAATTATTGCCAGAGCTATTGCACTGTATATTTTTACTTAATGAAGAACCAATCTCAACAAAATATTTATTGAATGTTTGTGCTTTGGTGAAATCACTAGTAATAATTTTATCGTTAACATTGATATTTCCGATATTTTTTTCCTTTCTTTTATTACCCAAAGCATTGTTTATAATTTTCCAAGTTCTTTTTAAATTTGACTTGACTTCAAAAAATTTATTTTTAAAATATTCCCTTTTAATACGTTTAATTTCATTATTTACTTTATTACGAAATGATTTATACATCCGCTCTCTATATTCAGTTGGGTTTCTAATATATTTCTTATATAATAAAAACTTTTTATTACACATTTTACGCAAATCTAAATTAAACCATGGCTTATCTTTCCTTGATTTATTTTTTATTTCAACCTTTGGGAAACAATCATCATAAACTTGCAAAAATTGATGCAAAAAATTATTATAAGTAGAATTTGGATCATCATCACCTATATGCCAAACGACATTCTTCAATTTATTCGTAAAATCTTGAATATTTCGATCATTTACCACACGTTTAATTATTTTTTTATTTTTGTTAGCTATAATAATTTTAGAGTGTATACAAAAAATAGGGAAATGGTCACTAATATCAACAAGGAAAATACCACATGATACATCATTCAAATCATTTGTGAAAATATTATCAATCAATGTTGCAGTTTGATCCGTAATTCTGGTTGGATAATGAATGATAGGATAAACAGACTTTGTCATAAATGCATCTAAAAAATCTTTAGTATACGGGCAAGATTCAGCATTATATAAATTAAGATTAAAATCTCCAATGAAATACAATAATTTATTTTCACTATTTACATTTTCTAAAATAATATTCAAGGATTCAATAAAATTAGTCAGGGGTGAATTAGGTGGTCTATAAATAACATTAAATAAAATATTTTTAGGGCAAGACTTAATTTCTATACAAATTGATTCAACAGATTCAGAAAAAACATCAAATTGAATTCTATGTACAAAGTTAAAATCATTCCGAATGAAAGCTCCCACTCCACCCCCTCGACGGCCCTGGCAGGAGTTACCTATAAATGTGTAGCCATCAATTTGATAATCAGGGTCATTTTGTTTAAGCCAAGTTTCAGTGATACCAATAGCACAAAAATCTAAATCAATGGAATTTAAAAAGGATGTTAAACCATCAATGTTTTTCCTTAAACTTCTGCTATTTACGTGCAAGCATGAAAATTTATTTTTAGAATGTCTGAAGGACTGACAATCTTTTAGAGATGAGTTAAATTCATTTGGCAAATAATACTTTTGATTAGGGTCATTAAAAGAATCACTACCATCAATTGGAGATAACAATTCATTACTTCTTAATAAATCAATATCTTGTAGACGTTGTTGATATGAAATACGGTCAGGCATAATCAAACGTAAGCAACATACACAAAACGAAAACTAACAAGTTAACACATTTACAATTACAGATATAAGTAAAAAGATAAATAGAACCAGAATCTAAACCACCGGGAAATGACTTAAAAATTTAATTATATTAAACAATTGATCTGTACAGAATTAAAGTATATTCAAATGAATACAAAGAAGAGTCCATAAGAGGCAAAATCTCAGTTTCATTTGGCAAGAGGAAAGCAATTTAAAATTTGTTCAGATCGCTCTGACATCTGATTAGTTGCTTGTGGAGTTTTCCGCCCTCTTTTTTGAAAAAAGAATCGTCAAAATAAAAACATCTCTCAATTTCAAAGTGTTGTTAGATTTTTGGCTCCGGGTGTTTTGCATTGTGCTTATAACAATCGCTCAAAGAGAAAGTCGAGTTCTGGTTAAGGTAAAATATAATTCGTGAGCTTTCTCATTTGTTAAATTAATACTTGGCAAAGTACTGAGTAACGTGCATGAGGGCAGTAATGTTTCCGATTAGCATTGGACAATTTAATGCTCTCATTTGATATTTTTTAAAAACTCAATCACGATCACGTCCTATTACATATATCAAGAAAACGAAAATCCTAAAAATATATTACTGGAGTTGGGCGTACAGTTGCCCAAATGCTGGTCAGACACATAATGACCCTCATAGTTGGCACTTTTACCCAATATTATTTCCAGTACTTGAGGATATCGTCATATTATTCGCAAATTTTGCAAATATAAATTTGAAAATACTGCGCATATTACACAAACACAACCTAGGCATATCAATATAAATCCTCGCGTTGATGATTCATGTTAATAATCAAATAATTTCAGTTAACCTTAAAACTAATTACAAACCCCAACAAAAGTAAAAGCAAAGAAATGATTTTTAACCAAACACGATCAGAGGAATACGCTATTTCACCTGTTGCTCGCTAGCACACACACACAGACACACACCCACACGCACACACGTTTACATGGCTTTACTTCCGAGGACAACTATTGTTCCTCTATTGTTACTCGTCCTCGGACAGTCGACGGAATAAGGCATAAATTCATTGTTCGACGTTCGAGGACTATTGTCCGGCTTCCGAGGACCATTGTTGTCATGATTTTTTTTTGTTCTCTGTCCGAAAATGTCCTCGGACATAATGCTAAACAAACGCACGCGAGTGTCAGTATGATACAGGCTGAGTGTGACAATTGGCATCCCGTATCCATGGTGACATGATGAACATTATGCGTCGTGTTCAAGCTATTCAACCACTTGTGGTTCAGCCAATATAGAGTTATTATTACACGACAAAGAACTGCACCATGCATGATAATGAATATTGATTATCAAAATTACTCCCCGTATTTCTACATCGAATAGTTATGATATTTTTAAAGGTTATGTATACATCTACTATTCAACTATTGAGATATTTGAAGATATATTTTGAAAATCAGTCCAAAGGATAATGGGAAACAATGTTATATGGATAGTAAGAATGGTATGAAGTTCCTTTGAAGTTATACTATTATTTGTTGAGTTTTGACGGCTTTACTAGACAGAAAATGGTAGTACAGATTTTCCTTATAGAACACAAGAACATCAGGGAGTTTTCCCTATGCGCCGCTTGATGTATAGGTTGAGTGGGCCGGTCACAAAATTTCCCACCAAATGTCGATCAGTCCCAGTCCGCCCCTGGGTATTCCAATATTAGCTCTCACTGTGAAGAGCTGATCAGACCTGAACGATAACGAGAAAGATCAACTATATATGCAAACATAACGATAACGATAAAGGCCTTGTAAGACCTGAATGATAATAATAGCGATACACTACATGCACATATTACAATGGAACAATAACCACCAGCGGATCGACGGAAAGGTTAGCCTTTGTAGCTTCATGCTTTTAAAGACCTCAGCCTGACCCAAAACAACCATATATTGACGTAAAGCTTAGTAAACAAAGAATATAATTACCCTGGGTATTCATAAATTTTCGTCTCCGTTTATCCATTAAATAAAAAAGATAATTTTTTTTGGTCCGCCCCCTCCCTATTGCGTAACAAGAGAGGAAACTGCAGGGGGTCGCTAGACGTGTGACGACATGTCAGATATACAGCTCCGAGTGCGTCTACACGATATGTCGTCATCAAATTTTCACCCCCCGCAAAGTAGCGTTCCTCAGAGACGGGGCCCTCGTCAGAAAAACCACCGGGGCTCAACATTCGGGACGCTGTTACTCATTCCACAGGAAACGGAATCTCATGAAGTTGGTTTCAATTTGTTCAGAAAATATATAGCTCCCCGTGGATGAATAAAGTGTATATTTCAAAATTCGGTCAGGCTGAGGTCTTTAAGGCAATTGTGCTGCTCTGTCGATCCCCTGGTTCATCCTCGAAACGCGTGGAATAGTCCTCTGATTACTGCGCGGGAAGTCTTGCTCATCACATCAATGAGTGATCACAGAACTTCACCTACTTCCGTAGTACATTTTGCAGGCGTAAATTGCGGTGTTAAAAAAAAAAGACTCGGAAAAATACGTTTGCCGTAGGTATAACACGTCAAAAGATTTCTCATTTCTTGATATTTCATATCTTCTTTTTCAAATCTGCTTTTTGCACGAGAGAAAGCATGCATAGTTCAAAAAACATTTCTTCAACCTTTGTTGTCAATAATTGCCACTATGTACCCCCGGGATCATGCCTGCATTTTGACAGAGTTATTTGCCATAGGGTTAACACATGAAAACGTGGATTTTAAGAATGATTATAGTTCCTCTATAGTGTTACCTTGAATTTAGTGTAAATGTGGCTTACATGTAATTTGAGACCCTGAAAAAGCTTAATGAAAGCTCAAAAAGTGGAAGGGTCCCCGCATAAATCACCGGGAATGTGCATGATTTTGGCCTTCCAACCCCCATAAGTTAACACGCAAAAACAGAGATTTTTGAATGATTATAATTCCCACAGAATTAAATCAAAATTTTGAACAATGTGACTTAAATAAAATTTAAAGCTCTGAAAATGTATAATTAAGACTCAACTAGTTGAATAGACCCCGCATAAATCCCCGGGAATATGCATGCTTTTTACCCCCAAAAAGTCTCTCCTGCCATAGGTTAACACGCAAAAAAAGAGATTTTTGAATGATTATAATTCCCACAGAATTAAATCAAAATTTTGAAAAATGTGCCTTGAATAAAATTTAAAGCTCTGAAAATGTATAATTAAGACTCAACTAGTTGAATAGACCCCGCATAAATCCCCGGGAATATGCATGCTTTTTACCCCCAAAAAGTCTCTCCTGCCATAGGTTAACACGCAAAAAAAGAGATTTTTGAATGATTATAATTCCCACAGAATTAAATCAAAATTTTGAAAAATGTGCCTTGAATAAAATTTAAAGCTCTGAAAATGTATAATTAAGACTCAACTAGTTGAATAGACTCCGCATAAATCCCCGGGAATATGCATGCTTTTGACATAAAAAGTCTCGCCTTCCATATAGGCCTAGGTTTACACGTGGAATTTTAGGATGATTATAATTCCCATAATTTTTATTTGAAAATATAAAATTGTGATTTACATGTAATTTGAGGCTTTGAAAAAGGTTAGAGAAGGCTAAAAAAAAAAAGACCCCACATAAATCCCGGGGAATATGCATTCTCGCCTGCCATTGGTTTACAGGGAAGGAATTTTAGGATGATTATGATTCCCTTTGTTTTTATTTGAAAATGTGAAAATGTGATTTACATGAAATTTAAAGCTCTGAAATAGATATCAAATTCAGAGACTGATAAGAAGAAGATCCGCGGAAGAAGGGGAGGGGAATAGTTCGGTCATGTGTTCCAAATTAGGTTAAATTTCTTCCTTTTTGGCTAAAAAGAAGTCTGTGATGATGATGTAGGCCTAAATAGGATGTAAAATACCAAGCAAGCTATAAAAGCGCCGTTAATGGTATAAAAATAGGGGATAGACGGGTTTCCCTGTTTAGGGTATCAAAATCTGCCCATACTTCAATCTGCTTTTTAATTCAGCAAGTGATTTACGCGGATAGTGTACAAGTCTCAATGAGACATCCCCTGTGAGCGCTCGTCGCGATCGATTTGGATCGATTCAGGCGCCCGTGAACTTTTTTGCCTTTTATTTGTGAAAATTCGACTCCAGGGAGTCCGAATTATGTAAGCATGTCATGACATTCTAATTGAACTTTTAACATTTTTGGGGTTTTTTGTTGGGGGGGGGGGGGGGGGGGGGCTGTTTTTTAGTTGACCTTAATTCTTTCTGTGCTGCAATTTCTTTTATGTAGGGGTTGATGTTCGATAAGACAGGGACAAGGCTGGGAGGAACATGTAACTGTTAAATGTAAAAAAAAAGTGTAAAAAAAAAGGAGGGGGATTTATGCCACTTCATATTTTAGGACTCTTTATTTCAATTTGATTTCTACTTTTTACTTATATCATGGAAACATATACTAGGGTAAACTTCCTCCGAGACAGCCTCCCAAAATGAAAACAATATACAGGGTTAGGGTTAGGTTTTAGAGTTTAGGGTTAGGGTTTAGGGTTACGTAACCTGCACACTTGGGTGGCTGTCGCATTAGTCATTCCTATTATCAACAACTAAATTGACATGAAAGGGGAAAATGGCCTTCCTACCGTTGGAAACATGATAATGTATATCGCCTCAAATATATTATCCATTCCCTTATAACAGACTAACCCGATCTGTAGACATCATTCGGGGGTGGGAAGGTGTAGGAGATCACGTCACTTAGGAATATCGGTTGCCACGGTGTAAAGAAGGAGCCCCTCCCCAACAACCAAACGAACCAAAATTTCCTTCGAAAATATTTCCACTATGATATGGATACGCATGGGTGTCGATCCCGGGGGGATGGTGGTATATATCCCACCCCCCCCCCCCTTTTTTGAGGTGGGGGGATTGCCTGTGTTATCATCCCCCCAATATTTTTGGATAAAATAAATAAGAATTATGATACATTAACTTTAAACTAATAATTATTCAAACTCATTTTATGTTTGATCTTGAAATATCATTACGTTCTTTAATGATTAGAAGTAAGGAAATAAGAAATTCCATAATTTCAATGCGAAAACATCGAAGAAAATTCGTTCGCTCGCATTATTATTCTCAATTGAGGGGTTTCGTCCATCGGCGTAGATCCGTGCATTTTATCGTTCATGTCCGCTAAATGACAATTAAACTGGTCTTGTTGCATTTTATATCCCTCCGTCCCCCTAAACAGGAGATGTATAAAGCATTGTTAATAAGGCAGATGATTAATTAATGATTTATGACTACTTTCAAATGCTGCAAGCCCATAAGGGATGGCAATATGTCAATATTGCAAACCGTTTTGGCAGCTAAGGCTATCATATCAAATTTAATGACAGGTTTTACTTGTATTGAAGCGGTGCTATGTTGCCTTGTTGCACTCAACATGATTCAGTGATACTATTGTGTGTATCATTGAATATCCTGACCATTGAAATATACATTTTGACCTATCGTTTGTACATCTGTACTGTAAAGAGGAACCTACTTCCGGCCATACCAGGCAATATTGACAGCGATTTTAGACACGGTCTAATTGGAATTCGAGGTTTCCTCACGCCAGTAACACATATTATTCATGAATTTTTAGTAGCGTATGGTTTGAGGTGACCCGATTTACTAACTGTCACGAAATGCATCAAAAATTATAAGGGGTACATAAGAGCTTGCACTAACTTGTACCAACTGGATAGGATAGGACTAGGACTAGGATATGACTAGGTTAGGTTAAGATAAGATAAGATAAGATAGGTTAGGTTAGGATAGGATTGATTAAGTTAAAACCCAGAAAGACATAACTAGCACATTGGCAACTGAATTTGCCCAACCACATAATATTTATTACCTAACAACTGTTGGACAAAAAGAAGGGGTTAGAATGGTCATTCCTATTATCAACAACTAAATTGACATGAATGGGGAAAATGGCCCTCATACCGTTGGAAACATGATAATGTATATCGCCTCAAATATATTATTCATTCCCTTATAACAGACTAACCCGATCATTCGGGGGTGGGGAGAGGGGGTGGGGAGATGTAGGAGATCACGTCACTTATATCGGTTGCCACGGTGTAAAGAAGGAGCCCCTACCAAACGAACCTTCGAAAAGATTTCCACTATGATATCGATATATTATTGGGTTAAATTGGTTGGGCAAATAATTACCCAACTGAGAATATAACCAACTGGGCAACTGATGGGGAATTTAATTTGCCCAACAGCATATATGGTAAATGGATTGTGCAAATTTTATAGTTGTGTGGACCATATGTTGCCCATTGTTGGTTAAAAGTTGGGCATTTGTTTACCCCCCCCCCCCCCCCAAATTCTTTTAAGAGTGTAGAAAACCCTAGAAAAGTTGTATTATTTATGTTTTCAGGCTTTCTGGATAAACGATGACAAAAAATTTCCATATATTGCACCTATGCTAATTAGTTCATTATGCTAATTATGCTATTTCCGACAACTGCATTACTTTAAAATGAAAACTGGTGTCATAGGAATTTTTATTGATTTTATAAAGGCATTTGATACCATAAATCATAGCATACTGTTTAAGAAACTTAAACATTATGGGGTGCGAGGTGTGCCTCTTCAGTGGTTTCAAGATTATTTAGAAAATAGATTTCAATATGTAATTTGTATTGGGGTTTTCTCCGATTACAAACCAATAACTTGCGGTGTACCTCAGGGATCTGTTTTGGGGCCAACTCTTTTTCTTTTGTATATTAGCGACTTACCAAATTCAAGTGACTACTTTACTTTTAGATTGTTTGCTGATGATTCCAATCTATTTCATACATTTCCAGTCAGAAAGTACGAGATAGACTTGAGAGAAATAACAATACAATTAAAGAACGTCCTAGATTGGTGTAATATAAATCACTATAAATTTGTTAAAGACAAATTACATGCTAATTAGAGGTCGAAGACAGGCAATTAATGTGCAAGGAAGAAATCAGATCATGGATACAGATTTATGTGAAGTAGATGTTACAACATTCATTGGAGTAGACATCGATAAACATTTAACGTGGAAAACTCATATTGACAAAGTCAAATTGTGTATACGCAAAAAAGTTGGTATCCTATACCGACTGCGAAACTTCATGCCTAAAAATATTTTGATTATGTTATATAAGACATTCATGCAGCCTCATATTACATATGGTATCGAAGTATGGGGTGGAGCTAGGAAGGCTGACCTTAATTCTATATTATTAATTCAAAAAATGGCAATACGTGCTATAACATTCAGTACGTACATGACAAGATCAAGACCATTATTTAGGGATCTTAAGATACTTGATGTTTATCAACTGCATAGATTATCTATATGTAGTTTTATGTACGACTTAATTAATGGGAATTTGCCCCATTCATTGTCACAATATTGCTCACTAATTCAACACGGGTATAGTACAAGGAAAAAAGAAGGTGAGAATCTCTGTATACCAAAAGTTAAGAAGAGCCTAGGAAAAGAGTATTTATCTTACCTAGGTACAATTTTTTTGGAATGACCTTCCAGTCACAATTAGGAAAAAGTCATCAAGGTCAAGTTTTCGTAAAGCTCTTGTCCAATATATGCTAGAAAATTAATGTACTTTGAAATTATTCTTAAAATACACTGTATTTATCTCATTAATGTAAATACCTTTTAGTTTGTGTTGTATGTATACATTTTTTTATGATATACATGTACTCATCAATAGATTCAATACATTACAGATTGTTCATTTAATAATATTTTAAAGCAAGTATTATAATAACTGATAACTGCCAACAGTAATATATTACTGAACAGTAACACATTATATAGGAAATATTCTTTGTAACTGTCTAATACAAGGGACCAGACTCGACTAGGATTCATGCTATTTTCTGGTTCCTGTTATCTTTGCACTCTTATGTAACGAGATATCACTGTGAACATGTACAATGATGATTATTGTATTGGATAATAAAAATTCATTCATTCATTGATTCATTCATTGATTCATTCAAAAGATGTATTATTTAGGCTTTCTGGATAAACGATGACAAAAAATGTCCATATATTGCACATATGCTAATTAGTTCATTATGCTAATTATGCTATTTCCGGCAACTGCATTACTTAAAAATGAAAACTGGTATCATAAATGAATTCCTCGTCATAGAAACCCCTAGAAAACTTGTATTTTGTATGTTTTCAGGCTTTCTGGGTTAAGATTAGCAACACATTATATATTGCATATATGCTAATTAGGCTAATTAAAAAATCGCTCAAAGTTGCCAAGGTGGCAACCAAGCTGAATTTACCTCAATACCCCCAGATTCTGATTCGACAGTGTCTGCACCTAGTTGGCCGCGTTTCTTGGTCATTTCGGGCAAAGACCAATATGCTTTTAAGAAGTTGTCGCCATTTGCGATCGACAAAGGAATAAAAGGCATGGCTGGCACGATCAAGTCGACTAAGAGACTCCGATCAGGAGAAGTCTTGGTTGAAGTGGATAGGGCCAGCCAGACAAACATGTTTCTAAAAATGTCAACATTTCTACAGATTCCTATTCAGGTAACAGGTCTTTAAACTCCAGTAAAGGCGTCATCCGTTGCCCTGATCTAAAACATTGTGAAGACGAGGAGATTCTGGATGGCTTAGCCACCCAAAATGTTACTAATATTCACCGTGTGGAGATCACACGCGACGGTGTCAAACAATCAACTGGTACCTTCTTTTTGACTTTCAATACGCCAGTTTTGCCGCCAAGTTAGGGTTGATCGTTATATACCCAGGCCTATACGCTGCTTTAGATACCAGCGTCTCGCACATTTCAAATCAAATTGTACTGGGGACGAAATTTGTGAGAGATGCGGAAAGAAGGACCACGTTGTCACAGATTGGAAGGGCACACCTTCCTGCGTTAATTGCAATGGTAACCATCATTCCAATGCAAAGACGTGCCCCAAATGGATCGAAGAAAAAGACATTCAAAAAATGAAAGCCGTTGGTAATCTGTCCTGTATGGAAGCTAGGAAAAGGTATCAGGCACAAAATGCTTTACATACAGGTTATGCACATGCTGTTAAACAGCATATACCAAAAGTGTCGATGGCTGTACAAACAGACCTGACGTGGCCGAATGGATGCGACACTCCCATACCTATTCAGAAGCAGCCAAAGACAAATACCCACATCAGACAAGTACTCAGTCGGTGGAGAAACTGAATCAAGTGAGAGAGACGCGGTCTGCTAGAAATAAGGCAGACCTGACATCTGCCCGCAGCCGTAGTCTTTCTCGAGATCCTCCGGGAAAACCAGTTCCTCGTACCTTCATTGACGAGCCGCTCAAAAAAACCAACGAAATATAAAACCAAACCAACAAAAGACGAAATTCAAACGATGTCGAATAGACCAAAAAAAAAAGGGGTCCACTGACCCCATACAAATACATAACAAGTATGATGTATTAGCAGCTGAGGGGGGGAGACATGGAGTGTAGTGCTTCAGATGTCCAACCCCAATCAAAGGACACTCTTAAGATTGGTAAGCCCACTAATACAAAAAAATAACACATACAACAAAGGCTTCTAGTAAGCATAAAATAATCCAATGGAACTGTCGAAGTTTCCCAGCTAATTACGATGAGCTCGGTCTCATGATGCTCGAGCATAATCCCAGTTTGTATTGCTTGCAGGAAACCTTATTAAAATCATCCGATGCTGTAGAGCTGAGACGGTATAATATGTATAATACATTATGGCAGTGTCACTAACGACAGAGCTGCTGGCGGCTCAATGATTTTAATTAAAAATAATGTAATACATACACAATTAAACCTAGATACATCGCTTCAAGCTGTAGCTGTACGACTTACCCTGCATAAAACAATAACGACATGTAGTATTTATATTCCTCCACCATATAATCTAAACATTCGCGAGCTAGATAATTTATTCAGTCAGCTCCCTTCTCCATGTATGATTTTAGGCGACTTGAATGGTCATAACCCCATGTGGGGAAGCTCTCACAGAACCAATAAGGGTCGAATATTGGAAGAATTTATTAGTTCCCATGACCTATGCATTTTAAATAACGGTAATCACACCTACTCAGCCATAGACATCTCCATTTGTGATCCTGACTTGTTTGTAGACTATTCATGGTCTGTCATGGGAGTGATCATTTTCCACTTTTGATATCACATGACGGTCCTACCATTCAACCAATGTCTACTAAATGGAAATTTCACAAAGCAGACTGGCAATCATACTTCCTACTATGTTCAAAAAATTATTATTGAACGATATGAGGGACTTCAATGCCCAATAGATGCATTTACGGAGGACCTTGTATCTATAGCGGAAGAGTCAATTCCCAAAACTTCCACTATCTCCCAACGAGTTTCTCGACCCTGGTATGATGATGAGGCCAAAGAAGCCATTAAAAAACGAAAAAGAGCCCTTCAGCTATTTGATGCCCATCCCACCCCTTCAAATCACGACAACTTTCGACAGGTTCGGTTTAAAACACGACGTATAATTCGTCAAAAGAAACGTAGCACTTGGAGATCTTACGTCTCCAAGTTGAACTCTCGTACCCCTGCCTCTAAAGTGTGGAATATGGTGAAGAAAATCTAGGGTAGGAATACTTCATCACATATTCAGCATCTCGCTGTTGATAATACAATAATTACTTCCCATAAAGATATTGCAAATGCTCCTACCTTCCAACACCAAAAATCTCATGCAGAAAAGGAGCAGCTAAAATTTAAGTCTAATAACACTGAATATTATAACGCTTTGTTCACATAGAAGAATTAAACACAGCAATACATAAAAGCCGCGACTCATCTGCTGGTCCAGATTCCATACACTATCAATTTTTAAAACACCTACCTCATTCATGCCTTAAAGTCCTCCTTACACTAATCAACATAACATGGGAATCTGGTGCTTTTCCACTTATTTGGAGGCGGGCAACAGTTGTTCCTATTCCCAAACCAGGGAAAGATCACAGTGATCCCATAAATTATCGACCGATAGCTCTGACAAGCTGTCTATATAAGACTATGGAATGTATGGTCAACAATCGGCTCGTTTGGTCCTTAGAATCAAATAATTTAAACAGACAACATGTAGTCGTAGTATTTTTTGATTTAGAAAAGGCCTTTGACACCACCTGGAAGTTCGGTATCATGAAATACCTTTTTGATTTTGGTCTTCGTGGTAGACTTCCCACTTTCATATCGCGCTTCCTGGAAAACCGTCAATTTCAGGTACGAGTGGGATCCACCTTGTCAGATCTTCATAATCAGGAATTGGAGTCCCACAGGGGAGTGTTCTGTCACCTACATGTTTTAACATAAAAATTTACAACACAATAAACTCCTTAGATAACAATATTATGTGCTCTCTATATGTTGATGATTTTTTTTATAGCATTTAAGTCTAAATTCATGGCTACCATTGAACGACAATTGCAAATAAATTTAAATAACATCAATCAATGGACCCAAAAGAACGGTTTTAAATTTTCAAAGTCCAAGACTGTGTGTATGCATTTTTGTAATCTTCGCTCTCAACATTCTGATCCAAATTTGTCAATTGACAATACACCTATTAAGGTAGTAGAACAAAGTTTCTAGGACTAGTTGTAGATAAAAAGTTAACCCTCGTACCTCACATCAAGAACCTCAAAGCTAAATGTTCGAATTCACTAAACCTTCTTAAGGTGGTCTCAAGACCTTATGTATTTTATTATATGAAATATTATATATTTCATTTTTGCTACAATAATGTAAAACATGGTTTGACTCCATATGGAACATGTAAAATCATCATTATTGTAACTTATTTTCATACAAGGAATGGATTCTTTATTATCACATCTATAAAAATTGAAATATTTGAAATTTCATATAGTAAAATACATAAGGAAAAGTGAGTGTGTGACATCATCGGTTCACTTATTTGCATACCGCCCATGCTATGCATATCACTGTTTCATGAATTACTGCAAAACTTCAAAATGCCATAACTTTCTTATTTTACATCCGATTTCAGTGAAATTTTTACTGTTATGCTTGTTTAATTTTACTCTGTTTATTTAAATCAACTTGATATTGAGGTGGACGTGGCCTTTAAAACTTCATTCTCAGAAACCTGCCTAAGAGAAAAGGTTTCAGCGTTTATATTTTCATGAAATGAGGTTGGAGGAACGTAAGGAATATTTGCTGCTAAATCTTCACCAACTTTAGCAAAATGTTTCTTAGTAAACTCCGGACATTCAAATGTAAAAATTTTAAACCTTATTGCTGCAATTTCTCATACTTGAAATCAGCATTAGCTTCTAAGTTATTTATATTATTACAGAAAGGTAAATGCATCACTTTATTACCACTGTTGTTAGTACTTTCATTGTTTTCCGATATGAAATAAGGCAAGTATGAAAATAAACATTTTGGACATTCCCAATTTAAGAATTTATGTAAAGGATTATCGTAGTCTTTGACACTGACACTGACACAAGCAATATGCACCCACTCGTGACATTTTGTACATTATATCCCTTTTTGATTCGTTTTAACAGACTTACAAAAACTTACACAGGAGTAACCCTTTACCATAATAAAAAGAAGAGACTATAACTAGTCATCTACTTCTACTACAAAAAGAAAAAGAAAACAAATACAAGAATATTGAAAATTTGGAATGCACCATAATTGCGTAATTAAGAAAAAAAAATGGAAAAAGGGATCTCTGTGGAGTCAATAGTAAATTAGGTGCCAGAGAAATATCTCAATCACTTTAAGTCACTTTCGCTCTTGATTAAGCGTTTGATTGATTTGCCTCCACTAGTTGGGAAAAGGCCGAGAACTCTGCCATCGGACGACCATGCGGCGAGAGTCTTTCCGCATTTTTTTGCCTTTGATAGTAAGTTGGCGTTTGACTTGGTAGGGTCCTCTTCGATCCCCATTCTTGTGCCTTTCAATTCGCGTCGTTTAGGAAAGATTAGTCTCCGCTCACGATACGACACGAATTTAGCGATGATGACGTAAGGTTTTGTTTCGTCATTTTGTTTGGTAGCATTGCGTTTGTTGCTCCTTGTCGAACGGCCAGCATTTCCAGGGGGCTTCACAAACTCTGTAGTCTTTGTTGGTAGAGACACAGCGGAGACTCGGACGCGGACGGACGTATTTCTGATATGCTCACGACGCTACTTTGTCTTTGAGTTTGATACTTGATAGAGTGTATTCTTTTGGTGAGATCTATTCCTATTGGTTTTGAACTATTTGTAATATTTTACAGTAAATTTTTAGTATCAATTGTACATTAAATAGAGGGTCATAGGCCTAGGTATTGACTACCGCCGGTACGTCTGTGTGTATCATAAGCCTGTACATAGTTAGTAAGTTAGTGCATAGCACATGTCATGGCCGCAAACATGGCGGACAATGCTGATTATGCTATAGCTAATGGCGAAGACTCGGAAGTCGATGACACATCTTGGTCAAAACTATCTCAACAATCTGTTAATTCTCAAAGGAACCAAAAAATTAAATCAAAAGAAACACAGTCTAGTAGAACTACTTTGGAAAAACTTATGAGCCAGGTACAAGATGAAGAATCTAGTGATGAGGAAATGCAAACTCAACAATCTAATCGTAAAAGAGTTATGATTGAATCTAGGTCAAGTGAGTCTGAAAGTGATAATGTATGGAAAATAATAACACCTAATAGTCGTAAACACAAACATAAACAGAAAGAGCAAACATAGACTCTGTGCCACACTTGCCTGAAACACAAAGAGAATATAATAACCCAAAAATTGTAGTATTTAATTCTCCAGTCGTAAAACTTGCAAAGATGAGCCCAATTAAAGTTTCTGCAGCCCTAAATAAATTTGGCTCAGGATTCCTAAAGAGCGTTGGTAAAACGAAACAAGGGGGGATTAGTGTTCAATGCTACACATCGGCCCAAGCAACAAAACTAAAGGGAACAACAAAATTGGGGGAATGGGATGTCATAGCTGAATTTGCAAAATCAGAAACGCAAAGCAAAGGGGTAGTATCAGGGGTGTCTGAAGATGTATCTGAAGTGGACATAGTTGGTAACTGTAAGGAATATGGGGTTATAGCTGCTAAAAGATTCACACAAAAAAGGGACGGAAAAATTTCGATGACTCGCTCAGTGTGTCTTACATTTAATTCTCGTAATATGGCTCCGTATGTATATTTAGGGTACCAGGAGTTTGAGGTAAAGCCTTTTATCCCACCAGTTGTCCGTTGTTTTAAGTGTCAACGTTTGGGACACATTGCTAGTGGTTGTCGTGGTACAATAAGATGTGTTAGATGTAGTGGTCCACATTCTTTTGAAGATTGCACCAAAAAAGATCAGGTTCACTGTAGTGGGTGTGGTGGCAATCACTCTGCCGCCTACGCAGGTTGTAGTACTGTAAAAGAGGAAAAGAAAATTCAAGAGATCAAAGTCACTTTAAATATCTCTTATGCCGAAGCAGCTAAGGCAGTCCGTCCTCCTAAACACATGGACAGTAGTATTAACAATCAGGCTCATACTTCTAAAGTTAATTTTCCTACATCTTCGTCTATCACTAGTAAACCTAAACAATCGACTACTGTTGAGAATGCGAAATTTAATGTTATTTTGAATAAGCCTGTAGCTTCACATGTCTCTGAAGTCTCACAAACTCAGACCAGTCAATCTTTGCAAGTACCAGTCACTATGCAACCAATTAAGAAAGTTTCAATGAAAGATATGTCAACTCAAACTGATCAGGAAGTGGAATGTCAAACTGAAATGTCATCTCATTATTTACAAATCGATCAATCCCTCATCAAACTTTTGATTGGGACTTTAAAAATTTTGGAGACTAAGTCAGGAAAAGAAAGAGAACAGGATATTATGAATTTTATTGAACATTTGTTCAATAAAATTGAAATCGAAGGATAGTAATAGTTCATGGCTTCCTTAATTTTGTTAATTATGGTTTTTATTTTACAATGGAATGCTCAATCTATTTTAGCTCATGGTAATGAGTTCAAACATGCTTTAAGTTCATTAGTGACAACACCTGATATAATTTGTATTCAAGAATCTTGGTTAAAGGAAGGTAAAACTTTTAACCTCATTGGTTATGATATGTTTAGATGTGACAGAAAATTGAGTTCTACAAAATCCTCTGGTGGAGGATGTATTATTTTTGTTAAGAAGGGCATTCCAGTCAAATATATCAAAGGAAAAGATACTGATATTCAGTACCAAGTTATTGAAGTTTTTTGCAAAGATCAGGTAAAAATTAATATTATTAATGTGTATAATCCATGTTTAAATATTGATGAATCCTTTTTTCTTGCTCTGGGAAATTTAGTGAATGATAGGACAATTATTTGTGGTGACTTCAATGGCCATAATACCCTGTGGGGAAGCAAGAATACTAATCAAAATGGTCAAAATATAGAGAATTTTATAAATAGACACAATCTTGTATGCTTAAATAATGGAGAAGGGACCAGAATTAATGTATCACAAGGAACAACATCATGTATTGATATTTCTTTAGCATCACGTCATTTCGGGGCCAAGTGTAATTGGTCTATAATTCAAGATACATGGGGTAGTGATCACCATCCTATATTGATAGAATTTTATGAAAAATGTATGTTCACTCCTTATAAATCTTGTCCTAAATGGTCCTTTAAGAATGGGAATTGGGAAAATTTCCAGGAAGCCTGTGAACAACATATTGAAGAACCAAATTTGACTTATGATATAGAAGAAGTATATAATACATATGTAGGGCAATTACTTAACGCCATGGATTCATCCTTCTCTAAAACTTCAAAAAATACTTTTAAACATGATAAATCTCCAACTTCTTGGTGGAATGAGAGCTGCAAACAAGCTGTAGAGGACA
The DNA here is from genome assembly GCA_025617745.1 of Heliocidaris erythrogramma. Lineage (NCBI taxonomy): Eukaryota > Metazoa > Echinodermata > Echinoidea > Camarodonta > Echinometridae > Heliocidaris > Heliocidaris erythrogramma. Next base: position 4,973,960 of record CM046860.1, on the reverse strand, counting down.
GGATAATCGCTGTTAAAAATCTTAAAAAGTCATGTCATCCACGTGATCTCATTGAATATAAACGGACATGTGCTATTGCACGGAAAGTAGTGAAGAATGCTAAAAAAGAAGATTGGCAGAAATTTTGTAGTACTATAAATAGTCAGACATCATCCAGGCAAATATGGGATAAAGTTAAACGTAAAAATAGAATTAAGAAAAAAATATCTATTCCCGTTTTGAAAAATAATGGAGAAGATTTGATCGGAGATAAAGAAAAGGCTGATTTGCTAGTTGATCATTTTGCCAATGTGAGTAGCGATAAAAACTGTACCGATGAATTCTTAAAAGTTAAAAAAGCAGCTGAAAGAAAATTGAATATTAATGAAGATAGAAATTTTATCCTGAATGGAGACTTTACTTTGGCAGAGCTAGACAAAGCTATACACTCTTCTAAATGTACATCTCCAGGAAAGGATGGAATAAGTAATTTGATTTTTAAACATTTACCTTTAAAAGCAAAACAATCTCTTTTAGTGATTTTTAATATGATCTGGCATACTTCTGTCTGTCCGAAATCTTGGAAAGAAGCTATACTTATTCCTGTTCTTAAGCCAGGGAAGGATCCTAGTGTTTTAATATCTTATAGACCCATAGCTCTTACATCCACTATGTGTAAACTCTTTGAGCGTGTGGTTAATAGTCGCCTGGTATGGTTTCTTGAGAAAAATCATTTGCTTAGTGATTATCAGAGTGGTTTTAGAAAGGGCAGAAGTACAAAAGATCATATAGTTAAGCTTGAATCTTGTATAAATAAAGCTTTCTCAAACAAAGAGAGTACTCTTGCAGTATTTTTGGATTTGGAAAAGGCATATGACATGTTGTGGCCTTCTGCAGTTATTATTAAATTACAACAAATGGGTATTCGAGGAAGAGTTGTGAAGTGGGTACAAAATTTTCTCCTCGACAGAAAAATACAAGTTCAAATTAATGGTTCATTATCTGACATGAGGGAGATCAAAAATGGTATTCCGCAAGGGAGTGTTATAAGTCCCACTCTTTTTAGTGTAGCAGTAAATGATTTTAAAAATTGCGTAACAGGAATTGAAGTATCACAATATGCTGATGACATTGCCATCTGGAAATCAAATAGAAATGTAGGCTTTATAACTAAAAAGATCCAGCAAAATTTAGAATATATTGTTTCTTGGTGTCAAAAATGGGGTTTCAACTTGTCGACAAGCAAAACAACTGCTGTCCTTTTCACTAGGAAAAGAAATGCGAAACCCAAACTTACTATCAATGGAAAAAACATTTCTCTCCAAAATAATGTTAAATTTCTTGGAGTTATATATGATTGTAAATTGAATTGGCATGATCATATAAATTATTTAATAACAAGATGTAAAAGAAAGATTAATTTATTAAAGTGTATAAGTGGATTAAATTTGGGCGCAGATTGTTATACTCTTTTACATCTATATAAAATGCTGATTAAACCAATTTTGGAGTATGGGAGTGAGGCCTTTAATTCTGCTGCAAAGATAAACAAAAGTTGGATAGTATTCAATATCAAGCTTTAAGAATATGTACAGGAGCCATTTACGGAACTCCCCTAAATGCCTTACAGATGGAATGTGGTGAACCCCCTCTGCAGGTACAACGTGAATATTTATGTAAATTATATTGTAATAAGTTGAGCATTCATAAGAATCATCCAAACAAGCATTTACAAATGGATAGCTGGCAAAAACATTATTTTGCTGATAAATGGAATGCTGACTTATCTCATACTCCTTTTGAAGGAAGAAGTACATGTAGAAATGAGAATATGAATATTTTTCCTTTACGTAATCCTTTTCCTTATGCTTAGGTCAGACGGACATGTACGGATGTCTGCGGATGCATCCGTAAAAAAAAATAATTTCACCCGCAGAAATTGTTGAAAATCTGCGCAAAAAGCCAAAAAACCACGGTAGATACGCATGAGATACGGATGCAATACGCATGAAATACGCAAATCCTGCGGATGTTCTGCGGAAGACACCCCTTTGGCGGATGTGCCACGCTAGTGTCACTTAAATTCTGCGCAAGATGCGGACTAGATACGGATGTTCTGCGGAAGATACGGAAGTCCTGCGCACGATACGCATACGCACACGGATGTCGGCTTTCTCCTCGTCCGCAACATCCGCATATATACCGCGGCTTGTGGAGCATCACTTCAGTTGCGATTCGATCTTTGGAGAGAACACTACTACTACTACTACTACAGATTTTCAAAATTCACGCTGCGGATCTGCGTATGTCTGCGGATCCTGCGGATTAGGTTACGGATGGATACGGACGTTTTACGCAAAAATACGCAAAGATACGGATCAATACGCATGATACGGAACAATACGCAAATTCTACCTAAATTCTGCGCAAAAGACCTTGCGCGGGAAATTTAAAATAATTTTGAGATTTTCAAAACTTTTTCGCGGAAGACCTCGATTCCTGCGCACTCCCACGGATTTTTACGGATGCACTTACGGATGATACGCATGATACGGATTGCTGCGGATTTCTACGGATTTTTACGGATGCACATCCGCAGACATGCGTATCGCGCGTATCTGTCCGTCTGACCTAAGCATTACTGGTTTTACACTGAACCATATATTTCCAATGAAATATATAATGCTATTAAATATGTTATTGATGTTAATGAGAAAAAATTTAATAGTCAAAGAAATGACACAAAAGTTATGGAGAGAATCATTACATATAAATACTGATGGATCATTAGATCCGAAGACAAATACGGTTGGTAGTAGTATGTACATACCATTTTTTAAATATTCAAAATGTGTCAGACTAAATAATAACACTTCAATTTATACAGCCGAACTGTTTGCAATATTAAAGGTCCCCAGAAATCCAAATGCAAGTTGATTTCTGTTGGTGTGCGGGGATGCATACAACTCATATTTTGTTATTAAAACATCTAAATATGTTTCATAGATTTTTAAATATTTTTTGAAATATTTTTTTCCAACCTCTTAAGCTCCACCCCCCAAAATAGCTCCAGATCTTATTCCCGAGATGACATCATCTGCCAATCATTAGTGAGCTAATGAGAGAAAGTGGTATGTAGCTTTGCCAGAGATAACCATCTGTTCTAATAGACCATACAATGCCTACATAGGAGTTGCTATGCCAGACATGCTGTAGCATCACCAGGAAAAGAAGGGTAATGAGGAGGTATTGTTTGAAAGCATGCAATTCTATTGTGAGCATGTGCTGAGCTGGGGGAAGTTACATTCCACTCTGTATTGTATAATGTTAGTATGGCTGACTAATGATTGACAGATGATGTCATCTCGGGAATAAGATCTGGAGCTATTTTGGGGGGTGGAGCTTAAGAGGTTGGAAAAAAATATTTCAAAAAATATTTAAAAATCTATGAAACATATTTAGATGTTTTAATAACAAAATATGAGTTGTATGCATCCCCGCACACCAACAGAAATCAACTTGCATTTGGATTTCTGGGGACCTTTAATGGCATTGGAGTGGATAGAAGATGTTCGACCAATACACTGTTGTATCTTTGTAGATTGCTTAAGTGCATTACAAGCCATATCCCATTTTAACCCAAATAATAAAGTAATATGTGATATTCGTTTTATGTTAATAAATATTCAAAGATTGGCTTGTACGGTATGGATTCCTGGCCATTGCGGTATAAGAGGAAATGAAATGGCAGATGTGTTAGCAAAGAGGGCCACAAAAAGGCAAAGTATTGATGTTGCTCTCCCATTAAAGTAGAACGTTAATGATTTTAAATATTGGCTTAATACTTATTATTGCATAGATGGCATAAATTAAACAAGGTTATCCAAATTCAACGCTTGGAAACATTTGAAGTAATGATTATTATCAATTATAAAACGGTAAAATACAGCCCCCGATATAGCAGCTGAAGAGCTCCTCGAACGCTGCTGAGATATGTGACGACACACCCTGGACCAGTCCTGTCTAATCAGACGATGTCCCATAACATCTTACACATTTTTCAGAGCCTTGTCATCTCCTCTTCACTTATTTCTCTTCCTTCACTAGCGTCAGTCTTAATGTTAGTCTGTTGCCTCACTCTTAACTTCGTGTATGGTATTATTTTGATGAAAAATGCAGCGTTAAAAAAATAAAGGAATCAGTCACTTGTAAACAAAATAAGACGCCATTGTATTTTCAGCTGCTTGCACCGGGGCATGTTCGGCGTTTCAAGAGGGAACGAATACCATCCTGCTATTATTCGGAGGGCTTTTCAATTTGAAAGTGGGGTTTATTTCATTGATCATTGACCCTTCTCCTATGTATTTACAATCAAACGGTTTTAGCTATCAGAATCAGTTTCACTTTCCCTTTATACCGTTAACCATAATATACTGTTAAGTAAATTAGAAGTAATGGGTTTAAATTCTGCATGTGTGCAATGGTTTAGGTCTTACTTGACCAATCGTCATCAAGTTGTCTCGTTGCAAAATGTACTCTCCGATTCTATGCCCATAAGATGCGGAGTTCCCCAGGGGAGCATATTAGGTCCTATTCTTTTCATGTGCTACATTAATGATATGTGTGTTTGTGTCAACGACAGTAAATTACTTTTATATGCGGATGACAGTGTGTTACTATATTCTGGTACTGATCCTAAGCTGATCGGGGAAAAACTTAGCTTAGAATTATCAAACTGTGTTAATTGGATGACAGCAAATAAGCTTAGCTTACATATTGGTAAAACCAAAAGTATTTTGTTTTGTTCGCGGGGTAGGCTGAAGTATACTGATGATTTCAATATAAGTTATAACAATCAACTCATTAAGAGACAGGATTCTGTGAAGTATTTAGGACTAAATATAGCTAGTGATCTTTCTTGCTCAAGTTTGGTTGACAGTATTGTCAAAAAAGCTAATGCTCGTCTAAAATTCTTGTATCGTTATCAAAATTGCATGAACTTAAAATCAAGACGCATTTTAAGTTTTTCCTTAATACAATGTTTATTTGATTATGCTAATGCGGCATGGTACTGCAGTCTAGGCAAGGTGGATCAAAACAAGTTAAAAATAATTCAAAATAAGATTGTAAGATTTATCAATCACTTACCACCAAGAACACACATTGGGAAGAGTGAACTTGAAACAGCTGGTCTTCTTCATGTAAACCTTAGATCACAACAACTTTTAATTCACCATGTACATACGATTTTTTACTCTAATGCAGATCACTATATTTCAAATAATTTTACTCGCTCTTCAAGTGTTCATAGGCATGACACTAGAAATAGTCAATTTAATTTCGTAGTGCCTAAGCGGAAAGGTAAAATTGGAAATTCTTTTTATTTTAACGGTATTCTTTTCTGGAATTCCCTCCCAAATCATGTTAAGTCAGTTAAAGGAGAATTAACCTCAAACAATAAAGACGATAGTGTTCAAAGGTGTTATTTATTCCTACTTGTTAGACTATATGGCTTCGCGTCAAAATATACGAGATCGATACGAATCAAGATTTTCTGAGCAAAATTTATCATCTGCTAGCAATATGTATCGTCTGCTAGCAATACATGGGGGCTGCCATTTTTTTTATGTGTACAAGAAGATTTTCTTAATCCAAATGCCCAATTGCCTTTTTCAAAATTAAAAACCCATTTGAGATTTAAAATATAGAATAGATATGTCAATTTATTTTTAAACTGAAGATTTCCTTATATATTTCTGTTGAAAATCGATATTCGCTTAATATAAATCTATTTTCTAGATACTGTGACGCAATGGACGGAGCAAATTAATTCAAATTTTATGGATGCTTCTTCCCTGAGCATCTATAGCGGCAAACTATGCATTCACCTGCTTTCGGATAATGGGACTTGAAAAGTCAGAATGCATGCTGCATATATTATGCTCTGCTCTGTTTGGCAAACCCAAGAAAATAGATTTTTGTTAAGCAAAACCAGACAATTTAAAAGTATCATTATAAAGATTTAATTTTTATAAATCATGTAAACACCCACTTTATATTTTTCGTCACATATGGGATTTTAGGTAATGAAGAAAATCAATTTAGGTCTTGGATTCAAAATATCTTCCTGACCGGAACATTTCTCAATGGATCATGTACAAATCCAAATCAGCAAGAAAATGGCAGCCCCCATGCAAATGAGTAGTAGACGATACCGGGTGTTGGAATATCTTTATTATACCCTTTTCTGATATCTTATTGGAAAATGATTTAGGCCAATAAGTAGGAATATACTACACCTTTCAATATAAGTAAATTTGTACTCAGGGGTTAATTCTCCTTTAAGAATTTTTTACATTTTAAAAGGGTATTGAAGCATCATTTGAAAAATGTGTCTACTCCATAACTATATTTCTCCCCTCCTTTTTGTAGCTCAGATGGTTTTTTCCTATATTATTTGACTTATGTAACCAACGTTTATTATCGATAGTTTCATAATGATTTTCTGTATATAGTTTTTTCCGTTGAGTAAGTCTTGTTTTCACATTTATGTAATCTTCGCCTACTTTATAAAAAATGTTATGTTTTATTTTGCTACTTTTAATTAGTACATTCTTATTACTTGTCGTACGTGTACGATAGTCTTGTAGCCGTACTAATGTGTTTTCTTAGTGTATTTTTTAATCAGTTATTTAGGTAAGGACCCCATTGGAAATAAGCCATTTCGGCTTTCATGGGCTATCCTGTCATGGTACCTGGTTATGTTTGTATTGCAATATACCTGACGAATAAAATCAAATCAAATCAAATCAAATCAATGGTGTGAAATAAGGTCATGTTTAAATACACCAAACTCTTTATAATTTGATAAATAATTGCATTGCAATTACGTTCATTCATTATAGGACGTCGTCTGCTTAAGCAGGATCGATCCCGAGTGTGACGACATCAAAACATCGCTATATTTCTGGCGAATCCTCGGATATTCCAGATGCTGAGAAGAGCTTTTATTTGTGTTGTTTTTATAATCACCAGATACGCAGTTGACATAAAACTTATACGATTGCCATCTGTAAGCTTCCCAGTTTCTAGTGATACATTAATTGCCATATTTGTGATTTTCTTTGAATATCTACTTTAAGCATTTCGGAAATTAAATTCATTCTAAAAAATGAAATAAAACATGTTTGGCAGTCAAAATGGAATTTAGCAAAAGGTTCTTTTTTGAAAGAAATAGAACCCAGGGTTAACGTTCCTGAAAAGCTATGGAACCTACCAAGATGGCAAGAAATTATAATGTACCGTTTTCGTTTGGGGACTGTACGGGATTTGAATAGTTATAAACATAAACTAGGAAAGCATGTAAATGGGCTTTGTGATGTCTGTCTTGAATGTGAAGATGTTAGGCATTTTCTAATTTTCTGCAAAAAATATGAGGAAAATAGGTTTAGGTTACAGACTTCTTTGGGATATAATAGCAAATAAATGTCACCTGAGAATTTATTTAAAGATAAGGCTAATGTCATTCACATTCTAAAATACATAGAAGAAAGTGGTATCAGAGCTTAATTATTAAAGTAAAGTAAATATTGTATTGAATACTTGAAGCCCAAATTTTTTTTGTGAGATCTTCTTTTTCATGAACTTGAGTCGGTTAATCCTGTAGCTTTTTACGGAGTTGAGCGTTGAGCACTATTGTCAGTGTACCGGGCGGCCTAGGTCACTACTGGTTTGGCTGAGAAAACTGCCTGATGTACTAGGCTCGGTTTGGCTGATGGTACTATAGAGAGCAGGCATTTAGCTGCATCAATAGCTTTACATACTAAAAGCTTTGTTATCCATTGAATAAGATAATGAAATGATGTTGGGCTTTAAATATTCTCTACTTGGTTTGTTAAAATAGAACACCAAACAGATGTTGCAGAAGTATTACAATGTATATTCCTTTTCAACATTATTATGCTCATGTGGAAAATATTCTATAAACATATTTGAATTACGATTGATTCTTAAAGGCATGTTTTGGAAGATATTTTATGAAAATTGTACTAGTAGAAATGATTGATAAAATTTTATGCTAATGATTTATTCTATGACTGACCTACCGACTGACTATTTATACATGTATAGCTACTGGCACACAGGACTCTAGTGGTCAAAAGTGCCATTCCTTTTACTACAACAACAACAACAACTTTGTTGGTAGGCGGTGGGATCGTTCAATATCCTCTATCTTTAAGGTCACTTTGAGTCTTTCTTTAGCAAGTTCGCAAATGAGATCATCAGTGTCATTTCCCTCTTTGTCAGCGACACCGTCAAAGTGCAAACAATTTCGTCGCGAGTACTGTTCTTGGTTGTTGACTGTTCGCTGGACCCTGTCCAGCGATAATGGTTCGTCTTGAATGTACTCTTTTAGATCAGCTATCTCTTTCTCTTTGTGATTTATATGACATTCTAGGTCCAGGATCTTCCCTTCATTGATATCAACTGTATTCAAAAGCTTATTGATCTCTTCATGAAGGGCTTCTCGAACTGCTTGAACCAAGAAGATCTTCTCCTTTTATGTACCGCTGAATGGCGTCATTAGCACCTCCACACATAGTATATGGATCCCATCACAGTGCCCCGGGACCGGCGTCGGCATTATGTTTGGTCAATCTGACTAGACAGCAAGCTGAGCAACACTGCAGCATATTGTGTTAGCTGCTTGTCTGAAGCACAAAAAAATCTCAAGTCTCAAGATGATAAAACAAACGTCGAGAACTAGGGTTGAGTGTGCTAGCTGCGCTGAGCTAGCTGCATGCATGATATGCCGACCGGCCTGCGCCGTGCACGACGACCGTTGCACTATCCCGACAACTAGCTCAAAGCTGGGCTTGAAATACGCCGACATTGATGAAACACGCTAACGTATTACCAATGTCTCACAACGAAGGCATGAGGACGCTAGACCAAATACCGTTTGAAACGTAGACCTGCCGTTATTTTAGCCAGAATTTTGATTTCAAAACCACAAATATTTTTCTCCTATTTGAAATAGTAAATGAGCTCCATATTCTATCTTACTTTCACATGTCACTAATTATACTTCTAACAGTAAGATTATATATCATTGAACCACTTTCACACTGTATTTGTCAAATTTTGCAAAGCTACCAGATACCTTTAAGTACAGTACCTTTGGGTTGTCCTTAATCGATTTCCCTTTCTTCTTTGATTTAAATGGCGACCCTCTTCTTTAATTATGAATAGTGACCCTCTTCTTCGATTACGAATAGCGACCCTCTTCTTCAATTACGAATAACGACCCTCTTCTCCGATTATGAATAGCGACCCTCTTCTCCGATTATGAATAGCAACCCTCTTCTTCGATTATGAATATCGACCCTCTTCTCCGATTATGAATAGCGACCTTCTTCTATTATGAACAGCGATCCTTATGTCTTATTATGAATGGCGGTCCTTATGAACAATGACCCTTATGGATAGCATCCCTTATGTATTATTATGAATAGCGGTCCTTATGACTAGCGAGAGGGCCCCCATTAAAAAAAAAATTAAACGGGTGTGTGGTTTATGTGTGTATGAACGTGTGATTTCTCTGGGATTGTCCTAGTAATTTAAAGGGAGGGCTCACCCTTTATATTGGCAAGGTATTTCAGGGGGTGTCTGGTATCGCAAGGGGTGGAATCATCCTTTGTGCTGCACTGCTGGTCTGCTAGTTTAAGGAGATAACCATTTGTTGTATCTGTCTGATATTCTGAGGGAAGGAGTCACTCATTTGTTTTTTTATAAATAAATTTAGGCTCTGCTTTATTAAGCAACTGATCGATTTTCCATTTTCTTTTGTATGGCTACATGTATCTCCTACATCATTGTAGAGTGTAAGAAGCACTACTGCTTGTTATCGAAGGGTATAAGGCTGATGTTCTGACCAGGGTAGAGTTGAAAGCGTACCTGGTGGATTTTCTCTACCAGACCGAGTGATAGGTGATCGCTTGATGATGACAGAGGGGGAGAGCAAGCTCTCGGTCAACACTTGCTCTTTTCCCGAGCTCGTCAAAGTGCTGGGTTTATCTCCCATGCAGGCCGGGCTTATTGCAGAGCTCGGAACTGAACATGGGAGACGCACCCTGAGCACTAATGGGTTACTCCCTAAATCCGACTTTGTACCCCAGAGCTTTGGGGGAAACTCTACGAACGTGGGGAACCCTCCTGAGCCTAGGGGTGATGGGGGCCCGCACGGCACCCCGATAGTGCAGGGGACAGATCATACAAACACCCCGTATGGCAGGCTACTCCTGCCAGCACTGGATGGGGACAAGAATTAGAACTGCAATCGTATCAGAACGATGTGCATGTATTGACGTCTGTATTTTGTATTTCCTTGAACAGGAAAATAAAGAGCATCTCTTAAAGTAGGTATTTAAAGAAAATCACAAATATGGCAATTAATGTATCACTAGAAACTGGGAAGCTTACAGATGGCAATCGTATAAGTTTTATGTCAACTGCGTATCTGATGATTATAAAAACAACACAAATAAAAGCTCTTCTCAGCATCTGGAATATCCGAGGATTCGCCAGAAATATAGCGATGTTTTGATGTCGTCACACTCGGGATCGATCCTGCTTAAGCAGACGACGTCCTATAATGAATGAACGTAATTGCAATGCAATTATTTATCAAATTATAAAGAGTTTGGTGTATTTAAACATGACCTTATTTCACACCATTATAAAGGAAAGTGAAACTGATTCTGATAGCTAAAACCGTTTGATTGTAAATACACAGGAGAAGGGTCAATGATCAATGAAATAAACCCCCATTTTCAAATTGAAAAGCCCTCCGAATAATAGCAGGATGGTATTCGTTCCCTCTTGAAACGCCGAACATGCCCCGGTGCAAGCAGCTGAAAATACAATGGCGTCTTATTTTGTTTACAAGTGACTGATTCCTTTATTTTTTTAACGCTGCAGTTTTCATCAAAATAATATAGGTTTTCCCGCCCAATTTCATCAGAGTTGCATTTGAATTCATGAATAGGCGTTCAAGTTCGAACCATTTTCGTCAACTCTCTGCTCTCATGGTTCATTTTCATTCTTTGAGCATTAAATTTAGTTTTATATCATTCCTTTTAAAGTTTATTTCATTCAATTTAGAGAGAAATTCATTCAATTCAACGAAGCAAAGTTGTCATTCAATTTGGCGCCAGCTGGATAGACGTTCAATGTCGTCCCAAATACCAATTTCAATTTCATTTATAGGCACACACCTTCGCACTTTGAACGTTCGAATTCAATTAACATTTCAAAGACATACGTTGAACGTTCGCAAAATTAGAGCAAGTTAGGTATTTACTGCAATAAATCATATATACCTACCTATAATGCTAGTCGCTCGACTACGCTAACCGTTCGAGAATTTTAACACAAATGAGTCACAATATTGTGCACACCCCCCGTAATCCCATTGTTATCCCCTTCTCCACTGTTACGGGCCAAAGACACACCTGAACATCTCCTATCACAATATCCATATTCACAACATCAGATCACACCAGATCCCAACGCAATCCGACAAAACAGTAATGAACTTAGGAGGCCATCGTGTGCATGTCAAAGTCTCTAGCCGCGAACCATTTAATCACTAGTTTTCGATCAAGGCGCACGCAGGTGCATCACACCTCCACCCTTTAAGAACGAAAGTGATAAAAGAACTTTCGTGAAACACTATGTAGCTTACAACTACGAAATTTGGTTTTCGAGGTAACAATGTCATAAAATCACCAAAACTGCAAAAAGAGCAATTTTGCCTAATACACCTCAAATAACCGTCTGTCTTTGATTAATAAATGTTTACACATTCCTTTTTGTTTGATTACTGATCAAAAATCAATCATGCCTCAAGAATGTTAATATGCTAATATGTGTACTGTACACTAATCCTGTGACCTAACTATACTTTTACGAACAAATACTTGGTTCATTAAGATACATGTACAATGAAAATACCATACGCTGTCAACCATGTTTTACCAGTTATGTCATCAAATATTCGGAAGAAATACATGTACATACATTACCTGTAGTATCCTTAATATGAATACATTATTCATGTCTAAATACTTTCAATGTTTCAAGGTTTCAAATATCAACATGCCGAAACTTGGATGTCATGAATGTTTGACATAAAACTCAGTTTTCAATAACAATCTATCATTTGTTTCTTTTTAACACAGGTAATTCATGTTAAAAAAAACATGCCTCCTCTAGAACCAACGATAATGACTCGTAAAAACAATATTACATTCGATACTGCATTACATTATGCTCTATCAAAATTGTCACTCTTTTATGACGTTTTCACTCATAAAAATATACAGTGTCATTTAAGCAGAATAGACATTCTCCTCAAAAATGAAATTTATCAAGAAATAAAAGCTTTACATGTATAATGATTGCTCAATGTATCGTTTTGGTACAATTTCTGAACAATTTTGCTATCATGTATCAAATTTCTTTCAAAAAGATCTGTTTTAATGCCAAATTACATCACAAACTCAAAACAAGCCCCCATGTGACTAGTGACAATATAAATTGAGCATTACTGTATTGTGAGCCAAATAACACATGAAGTTAGAAGTTCGAATCGACAATTTAAACTAATTCTGGGCAACATTTATAAGTTTGATGATTTTGAAAGTTCAAGTTCAAGTTCAACCATCACCGGTCAAAATTTCAACAGTCTACCCACGGGAAAGCGTATCGGCGATAACATTGTCTTTTCCCCGGATGTGTTCTATCTTCAAATTATGCTCTTGAAGCATCAATGCCCATCTCATCAGCCTGCTGTTCTTATTCTTCATCCTGCTGAGAAATGTGAGGGGATTGTGGTCTGTTCTGACCAACACTGGAAACCGATTGGACACATACACATCAAAGTGTTGAAGACACAGTATTAGTGCTAAAGTTTCCTTTTCAATGGTGCTGTATCTCGCTTGATGTGGATTCAGTTTCCTTGACATATAGCAAACGGGTCACTCCACATCAGAATCATCCTCTTGGATGAGCACCCCTCCTGCACCAATGTCACTCGCGTCCACTTCGAGAATGAATGCTCTCGCGAAATCTGGTGCCGCTGAGACAGGTTCACTAGCAAGTGTCGCCTTCAGTCGTTCAAACGCGATCTCGCATGTTGTAGTCCAAGCATATGGCACATCCTTCCGCAGCAGATTCGTAAGGGGAGCAGCGACATCAGAAAAGTTCTTGCAGAACTTCCGGTAGAATCCAGACATCCCAAGAAAGCGGCGTAGGGCTCACTTGTCTTCTGGAACAGGAAAGTTCAGAATGGCTTCCACCTTGGCATCAAGTGGACGAACAGTCCCAAGCCCAACGACATGGCCTAGGAATGATACCTGAGCATGAGCAAATTCTGACTTCTTCAGATTAACAGTTAGGTTTGCCTTGGAGAGACGATCGAAGAGAGACCTTATGCGTTGAAGATGCTCTTCCCAAGTGTCGCTGTACACAACAATGTCATCAAGGTAAGCCTGACATCCTTCTAGTTCAGAAATCACAGCATTCATCAGCCGTTGAAAAGTGGCAGGAGAGTTCTTCATGCCAAATGGCATGACTTTGTATTGGTAGAGACCTTCTGGCGTAACGAATGCAGACAGCTCTCTCGCCCTCGGCGACAGGGGCACTTGCCAGTACCCTTTTAGCAAGTCGAACTTTGACACAAATTTGGCACTCCCTATTCGGTCTATCAGGTCATCAATGCGTGGTATTGGGTATGAATCTGATTTGGACTTGGAATTCAAAACCCTATAATCAGTGCAAAACCTATATGTACCATCTTTCTTTGGTACCAACACACAAGGAGAACTCCACTGACTGTTACTAGGTTCAATAATGTCATTGACCTTCATGTATTCAACTTCCGTCCTAAGAATCTCCATCTTTGAAGGATTCACCCTATATGGATGCTGTTTAACTGGAGGAGACTCCCCCACATCAACGCCATGCTCTAGGAGAGTGGTTTTACCAGGAACATCACCAAACAGGTGGCTATATTCACAGACAATCTCTTGCAACGAATCTCTCTCACTGGCTGGAAGATAACTCAACCTTTCACCAAGATTTCCAAGTATCTCAGAATTCTCAAGCCTTAATTCAGGCAAGCTGAGATCAACTTCCTTCTGCACATCAATGTCGACACTATCGCTCTGGCAACAAGCAACACCAACACTTGCAACATGTTTCTCTATGCTATCTTTATTGCTTTCCACATACTCTTTGAGCATGTTAATGTGACAAAGACGTTTCTGTCGTCTCCGATCAGGAGTGCAAATAACGTAATTCACATCACAGACTTTCTTATCCACAAGGTATGGACCAGAGTACCGAGCCTGTAGGCAATTGCCTGGAATAGGCAACAATACCAATACCTTTGAACCCGGTTCAAAGCTTCTCTCCTTAGCTTTGCGATCAAACACCTTCTTCATGTCAGCTTGTGCAGCCTTCATGTGCTGCGTGGCAAGTTCTCGAGAACAAATCAATCTTTCTCTGAAACTAGAAACATAATCAAGTAGTCCACACTTCTCGTCAGACTCGAGCATCTTGTCCTTCAAGACCTTCAATGGCCCACGTACTGTGTGGCCAAACACCAACTCGAATGGACTGAATCCAAGTGAGTCTTGCACCGACTCACGAACAGCAAACAAGAGCATGGGTACACCCTCATCCCATTCTTTCTCACACTGAAAACAATAAGTTCTAATCATGTTTTTCAAGGTCTGATGGAACCTCTCCAACGCACCTTGGCTCTCAGGATGATAGGCACTTGAATTAATACATTCAATGCCCAACTGTGACATCACTTGTCTGAACAACTTTGAAGTGAAATTAGAGCCTTGATCGCTCTGAATAATCTTAGGCAATCCTACCAAGGAAAAGAACTTCACAACTCCTTTCAGACGATTTACCATCATCTACCTGACAGAACACACTGTTATCATCCAATCGACAGAAAAAACTGTCTTCCAAGCCAACAACATCCGAACTAGTCTCGTTCAAAGCCTGCTCTGATTTCTTTCTTTCCTCTTCTAACTTAGAAGCCATTGACCTAGTCAAGACACAAGAAGAAAACACATCTGGCATTTCCTTAACCAACTTCTCAGTTTCCTCATCAGACACAGGAATGTTCGATTTAACTGGATGTGGCACAACCTTTTCACCTGCGATATCATTACCTAACAGCAACGATACTTCCTCTACTGGTAGGGTAGGTGAAACTCCCACCACCACCTCACCTGAAACAATATCAGATTTCAAGTTGACACTATGTAGAGGCACTTGAATTACCCCACCTATTCCTTTAACAAACACATCTGAATGAACAGCTGATTCATCAGAGAAAGGCAACACATCAGCCAAAAGAATAGTCTGGGTAGCCCCAGTATCCCGAAGAATACGCACTGGAACTTCTGCACTACCACATGCCAAACTCACAAATCCTTCAGTCACAAAAGGTTGGTACTCAATAGACTCTGCTCTATTTTCCATGAACACTGGCCAATGCATTAGGAACCACATTCCTATCACCAGAACCTTCTTTCTTTTTCTTCTTCTTGAGCTTAGTGCACTCTGACATTCTATGCCCCTCTTGCTTACAATAGAAACAAGGACCAGTACCAGGTTTTTGCTTAGAAGCACTCTTGACACTCCTGAAACTGCCTTGAGACTCACCCTTCCTAAAAGAATCTTTCTTCACAACCTGACTACCTTTCGAGGCTGGATTGATCTTCTCCACCCCCTTGTGAGTTAACACATACTCATCTAAGATAACAGCTGCCTTCCTAGCATCTACTACCTCCCGTTCACCTAGATACTGGCGCAAATCGGGAGCAATACAACGCTTGAGTTCCTCGAGTAAAGCGAACTCTTTCAGTGATTCAAAACTATCTGCCCCAGTGGATGACAACCAGCGATCAAAGTGGAATACCTTGTTGCGAACAAGATCAACATAGGTTTCTCCCTCTCTCTTCCTACTGTGCCGAAAAGCCTGCCTGTGAGCTTCTGGTACAAGCTCATAGGCCCTAAGGATAGAACTCTTCAGCCTATCATAATCACAGCTCTCCTCAACAGACAGTGAGGCATACAACCTCCTGAGCCCTACAAGAAAGAGCACTCTGCACTAAGGTTGGCCAGACTGATTTATTCCAGCCTAAATTGATTGCCACCTTTTCAAAATGCTGGAAAAACTCCTCTACCTTGCCCTCATCAAACTTGGGCACCAGCCTAACATTTTTGTAAGCATCAAACTTGACTGGAGAATCACCACTCTTCACCTCTAATTCCTTAGACTTCAAATCCAAACTCTTCATCTGTAACTCAACCTCTCTTATACGAAGTTCAAGTTCTTTCAACTTCAACTGAGCTTCAAGAGTCTTAAGACCTAGCTCAGATGCACTAGAGTCAACAGAGGATTCAGAAGCATTACCCTCCCCCTCATCAGGATCAACGGGATCTGACCAAATGTCAGTCTGGACCAAAAACTGGCGAATACGCTCCTTAACCTCATCCTTCCTAAGTGAAGAACCAATAGAAAGCCCGAGAAGACTGGCAGCCTCGACTAACTCTGCCTTCTTCAACTGTCCCAACAATCCGGGTGTGGGACCGTCAACAAAATTCTGTACCCTATCCATGGTTGAAAAAAAGTAAAAATACCAAGGACTACAAAACCAAACGATCAGTCTAACAAACACCTTCAAATAAGGTGAATTCCAGAAAGGAAATCAAGCTATCACTAGCTAGATGTACTATTGTACACAGTATAGACCAATCCACAAAACTGCAGTCACCAAACAACCATGACCAAGCACCAAAGTGCATAGGAATCCAAGCAGCGAATAAAATATTCAAAATTCACTGCGCCTTGAACAAAGGCTAAATTTCTGAAAAATTGAGCGTGACCCGTTGCGTCGCCAACGGATCCAACGAAACGCTCACACACGTGCATAATACACGCGCACTGAACATGCACTCATTATACCGTACACCGGACACAACGCATTATCGTATAACCGCAATAATACAAAGAAATAGTCAATATACGGAAAGGCTCAAAACGAATGCAACTACCCCGACAAGAAACTGGCTTGTTTGCCGACTCCTGGACAAGGTCCCAATTTATGTTACGGGCCAAAGACACACCTGAACATCTCCTATCACAATATCCATATTCACAACATCAGATCACACCAGATCCCAACGCAATCCGACAAAACAGTAATGAACTTAGGAGGCCATCGTGTGCATGTCAAAGTCTCTAGCCGCGAACCATTTAAATCACTAGTTTTCGATCAAGGCGCACGCAGGCGCATCACACCACTCACCCGCAGTAATGCGCAACGGCCATCTACCTCTTTCTTGCTCGCTCCCGTCGAGTTAGGTTGTCGAGTCACAGCGCTCCTGAGTTCAGGTCATTTCGTATCTTTTCAGCGCGCTTTTTCGCCCTTAAAAGCACTTTTCTGTACTTATTTTCGTTCTAGATTATAGTACTCTTGTGTTTTTATGTCACGTTTGCCAATTGCAAGGGATATTTTATGATCCTTTCCAGGCAGTTATTTTCCTTTTTACGATCAGCCCCACGTAGTTCTTGCTGTGTGTCTTGCTGGTGTTTCGTTTGACCCAATCCTGTTAGTTTCCGTGTTTATATTAAACGGTGTTTGTTTGTAGAATTTTGTGCGTATCCCCAAAATTTTAGGTCATTATTACCTGCTTACTATTTTTGTATACTTTTATTGTCTGTTTTATTACAGCAATATGAGCTCGGAAGAAGAAGCAGTTAGGTCATGGAGACCCGCTTCTTCCGAGGAGTCGTCTAGCAAGACGACTCGGCCTTCCAGAACTCTCTCTAGTACTTTCGTACATGGGGGAGGGAGGAGGGCTGCAGGTAAGTTGCTCAGTGGTGTTACCCCGCGGAGTTTGCCAGCCTCGGAGCGTGCGGCTTCGGGGCGGATGGTGTTAGAGCTTGGGATGTCAGCTCCGAAGCCCGTGGCTTCGGGGTGGGTGGCATCAAGTTCTAGTGGTTTGGATATCATGAATCCAAACCCCCGGTCGTTCAGACCAGAAGGGGGACGTCTGTTTCCCGGACGGTTGCGACGACTCGCATAAATCCGCTAGGGGAAACGCGTGCCACTACTGCGGGGCAGCTCACGGGCACCGCCCATGTTGGTCTGGGTTTTCATACCCTAGCCCCCGACCGATGCCATATGGGGGAACGAGTATTACCCGGGCTGTTGCATTTTCCAGCTGATGGGAAGGCTCGAGCCAACGATTATTGGCGATCTACGGACCGTCAGGTGTCGTCGCTCGAGTGCGCAACTACTAGTGCTCTCCTATTGCCGCCCACAGGCGGAACAATAGATACTTTTAGTAGGCCTAGCTCATGGGCGAATACTGGGACTTTGTCCCAGTCTGTCCTCGCAATTGGCGCCTCGAGCGCCGGACCCGTGGCTGTAGCTTCTTGCTCAGCTAGTACGGGTAGTGTGTGCGCGACTTTGGGTACATGCCCTCAGCGCACTTCTCCCCTAGAGGGAGGCGGGCATCCCCCCCCGATGGGGGTTTGGTTCGTGTTTCCGAAGTTATTTCGGAGAACTGCCCGAAAACTGTCAGAAGCGGGTCACGGCTTCGGCTCCTGTTGAGCCAGTTAAAAAGAAGCCTAAGAAGGTCGCATCTAAGGGGACTAAGAGAAGCAAGCCTTTGCCCGCTGCTGCCCCGTCTGATCCTTCTCAATCTGAGATTCTCAGCATGATGCGGGTTTTTGCTCAGCGGCAGGGCTGGTCCCTCTTACCAGATACCACAGCCCCTGCTTCTACTCCTCTTCAGGGGTCTGATGCTGAGACTACTCGGCCGTATGTGCTCGGGGACGGGGTCTCTACCGTCTCCTATACCCACAGCCCTCGGGGCTCCGCCGGGTGAGGAGACCTATAGTGGCCCATGGGAGTATCCGCCTGATTCGGCTTTTTTTCGTGGGCCTTCGTCCCAATCAAATCAAGCGGAACCAGATTTGGAATCTGCTTCTCAGGTTTCTGAATCGACATCGTTTGAGCAGGCAGAGCCTCAATCGCTCTCCCTTTGTGGGGTGGAGGCGGTCGCTTTGCTGACCAAATATCGCCCTGAATTTCAGTCAGCCCGCGCGCAGGGTTCGACTTCTCGTTGGTTCAGACATCAGGTTTCCTCCGAGGGTATTTCCCTTTCGGAGGATTTCATCACGGAGTATGACCGCATTGATTCTGGGCTTCTTGTTAAGCGCCCTGTTGAGATTAAGGGTAAGGCCTTTGCCTTTAACTCCCAAGATCAGGATAGCTCTTTCAAAGCTAAGTCTCTCTCTCCGGAGATTTTGGCGGTGGGTCGACGTTTGCGTTCGCCCAATCCGCTTATTTCCTTTTCCTCCTGAGGATAGAGTAATATTGGCGGCCGAGTCAGAGTCGGTATGCGCTTGGCCGCATTTCAAGGTTTTCTCTCCGACCTTTAGAGCCAGGGCGGAAGAGTTGAATATCACTGATGGTATTGATGACGTGCTGCATACTCTCAGTGGTCACAACTCTCTAGTGTGGCTGCTTCGATTACGAACCGCCGTAGGGTTTTGGCCCTCTCCGCCCTCGGGGTTAAGGAGACTAACTGGTCGTCATGTCCCGTCTCGGGGCCCCTCGCTCTTTGGTGGACAATTCGCTACAGTTTTTTAAAGGGAGATCGATGCGCGGAAGCAGATCAGTGAGATGACTAAGCAGTTCCGCGCTCCCTTTAAACCGACGCGGGCTCCTTCCCGACAGAGGGCTGCTGCGCCCACTTCGGGACAGCACAGTCGGGTTTCTGTGGCCTTGCCTGCTGATGCTCAGCCATATCCCCCTCGCGGGAGAGGTGGACGTGGCAGGGCCTTTTCGAGAGGTAGTCGTGGGTCTCTGCGGGGCAAGGCGACTGGTTCGCACAAGGCAAGGCCTTCGTGCTCTCCGTAGTGCGAGACGGATTCTTCATAGATCTATCCGTTATAGGATCTCGTTCACCTCCCATGTCTGCCCAGGCTAATTGTCACGCTTCAACGGAGATAAAATCTATGTTGAACAAAAGGGCTATTGAAAGGGTGAAAGACCCGGATTTTCGTTATTCCCAAGCGCTCGGGAAAACTCCGTTTGATTCTGAATTTGAAAAGAATAAACAAATTCATTCCTCCGGTGCATTTTCGGATGGAAACTCTCTCCTCAATTCTCCCATTGGTCAAGAGGAAGGATTACGCGATCTCGATAGATCTCAAAGATGCGTATTTCCATATCCCTATTCATCGCGCTTCACGCGACCTTCTTGGATTTTCCTTCCTTTAAGAGACGTTCCGCATTCGCACTCTTCCCTTTGGGTTTCGTCCAGCCCCTCGGGTGTTCACGCGGGTAGTGGCTGTCTTGGCAGCCTCGATGAGGCGCGGCGGCCTTCGGCTGTTTTATTATCTGGACGATTGGGTCCTCTTACCGGAGTCGCAAGATCGTCTTTTAGACGAGGCATGCATGCTCGTCAAAGTCACTCAAGACTTAGGTTTCCTAATAAATTGGGAAAAGTCAGAGTTGATTCCTACACGCCGACCAGTTTTTCTGGGGGCAGTGTTAGATATTCGGAATCAATTGGCTAGGCCCAGTCGAGACAGAATTCTCACTATTGTCTCAGCGGCTCGCAGGCTGATGCTGGCCAGAAGGGTCAAGGCCAGGCAGTGGCTTCAGTTCTTAGGTTATCTAGCCAGTCTGGTCGATGTTCTAGAAGATTGTCGGCTCCTTATGAGACCTTTCAAAGGCATCTCCTCAGGTTTAACAAACCGTGCAGGGATTCTCTCTTCTGGATTCCAGTACCAGTAGAAATCAAATCCCTTCTCTCCCGTTGGACGAATGCGGAGTTTCTCGCGCGAGGCAAACCCTTCCGTACCCCCTTCTGTCGATCTCGGTCTCAACAGATGCCTCTCGGATAGGGTGGGCGGGACATTGCAACGGCAGTACGGTTTCGGGGGATTGGTCTCATCTCGGGACTCTACCCCATATCAATGTCCCGGAATTCATGGCAGTTTTCTTAACTCTGCTTCACTTCAGGAGACGACTTTTCAGTCGTTCAGTTCTGATTTTTATGGACAATGTCACAGTTGCGGCTTATATCAATCGGCAGGGAGGCATTCGTTCTGTCACCATGGATGCCTTAGCGGCGCAACTGTGGAAGTGGTGTCGTCACATGGCGATCATGCCTGTTGCCTCTTTCATCCCCGGTCAGGAAAACCTCACTGCGGACTTCCTATCCCGGGGCAGGTGTCTTCCATCAGAATGGAAGCTCCATCCAGAGGTCTTTCCCCTTGTGTACAATTACTGGGGTCCGTTAGGGGTGGACCTATTTGCGTCAGCTCTCAACCACCAGCTTCCGAGGTACTGCTCCCGTGTTCGCGACCGGGTGGTTTCTCTCTCAGTTGGAAGAATCTTCGAGCGTTTGCCTTTCCTCCCTTCCAGTTGATTCTGCGAGTCTTGCAGAAGATCAGAAAAGATCGGGCTCGGGTACTTGTAATAGCTCCCTTTTGACCCAGGAGGAATTGGTTTCCAGAGTTAGTGAGCCTTCTGGTGGCTCAACCGTTTCTTCTTCCGTTGAGACCGGATCTGGTGTCGCAGCCCATTTCGGGGATTCTTCACCACAGTCCAGCGTCCCTTCATTTGACTGCCTGGTCCCTATCGGGGAATCTGCGAGACAGGTCTTTCTGAAAGGGCCGTAGATTTTGTAATGTCGAGTCGTAGGGTTTCTACTAGGGAAATTTACAATTCCCGTCTTTCAGCCTTTTCTCAATGGTGTAAGGCACGGGATCGAACCCCGTCAAAGCCTCCTATTGGTTTAATTGCGGATTTTCTAATCTCGCTGTTTGACAAAGGAAGGTTTATCTCTACTATCCGAGGCTACCGGTCTGAGATCGGTGCCATTCATTCGGGGTTTCTGGAGGGTTTGGGGATTTCTAATTCCCCGCTGTTGAGTGGATTAATTCGGTCTTTCTTTCTGAAACGTCCTCCTCGTACTCAATTAGTCCCGTCTTGGAGTTTGCCTCGGGTTCTAGAAGCCTCCTTTTGAACCGTTAGTTAATTAATTCGGTCTTTCTTTCTGAAACGTCCTCCTCGTACTCAATTAGTCCCGTCTTGGAGTTTGCCTCGGGTTCTAGAAGCCTCCTTTTTGGTAGCCATTGCCTCTGGTCAGAGGCGCAGTACCCTTTATGCCCTCTGTCTTACTCCCGGTCATGTTCGTTGGGAGAGAAATAGATTGATTCCTAAAGCTTCTTTCATTGCCAAGAACCAGACGGCTTCTTCTGGCCCTGTTGAAGTTTTTCTTTGTCCACTATCTGACTTCTCGTCAGTGCGCGTGGGCAAGGTTTGGTGTCCTGTTAGAGCTCTTAAATGGTACATTGATAAGACTTAGACACGTCGCAAAGATGATCAGTTGTTTCTGATCACTCGAGAGCCCTTTTCTCCTGCTTCTCTTGATTCCATTTCTAGAGGCTCTCTTATCAGATAGTAAGCCCCATGCTCATGACACTCTTAGTGTGAGCACTTCTTGGGCCCTCTTTCAAGGCGTGACGCTTAATGATATTTTGAGGGCTGCCTTTTGGCGTTCGCCCAATTCCTTAATTTCTTGCTACCTTAGGGATGTCCCTGCAGGTGAAGAATTATTTGCGTCAGCCACCTTGAAGGCGGTGATGTCTTCTTTGTAATCCTGTTCCCTTCTTCACTTAAAACATGCTACCCGGTTTGAATGGGTGCTAGTCTAGCATAATAGGTAGGTATATATGATTTATTGCAGTAAATTTGTAAAATGAGCACTGATTTTCTTATTTACTAGATAAATCTATATACCTACCTATGACATTCCCTCCTTCCCCTCGCCTTGCAGGCAACATGTTTTATTACTTGGGGTTGCTCGCAATAGAGGAAGATGGCCGTTAAATAGAATGTAAATAGCAACTCTTCGACTATCTATAGCAATTTGTTAGAGGTCTGTCGGATGTAGGATAGTGGAGATAGGCAAGGAGAACAAAAGGCATGAAAATGAATAGTTCAGTGACCTAGAAGGGATGCCAAGGAACACGCATACGAAATCTTAAATGAAATGGACTTCAGGAAAGTACCTAGAGAGTGATCACAAGCACTACGTGTAAAACAAATGGGATTGGGGGAAGAAGAAGATCAAGAGGAAGAAGAAAAAGAATTGGAAGAACACGAACGAGAACAGACCATTTACTGACGTCAATGGAATAAAAATGCAAAACAGGGACGAGAATATAGCATTGACTTTACGTCAATACAACAAGACATGTACCCTTACGAGGTATATTCCACTTCATTAGGGAATCCATGGCGCTTTATACAGCAGCCCCTGGAGCCGAGTGGGACACAGGCCCCTTATCAGGATACATCAGTGGGTCGCCTGCAATACTCCAGCAAACCCTTACCAA
Source organism: Heliocidaris erythrogramma (assembly GCA_025617745.1). Classification (NCBI taxonomy): domain Eukaryota; kingdom Metazoa; phylum Echinodermata; class Echinoidea; order Camarodonta; family Echinometridae; genus Heliocidaris; species Heliocidaris erythrogramma. Next base: position 4,950,463 of record CM046860.1, on the reverse strand, counting down.
GGCCTATGAGGTCCTAGGAGGGTAGCAGAATCCCAGATTCTCAAGTATGGGATACCCCTCTTGGAGGTGGATTGTACCAGGACATGGGCGGCATCAGAGTCTCATTGGTGGTAAAGGGAGATGCTCGGAGACACCTCTGGAGGGAGGATGACCTCTAGCCCAGGAGTAGTTCGAGTATGGGTCGCGAGATGCATGGGAAGAATACCGCCAGCAGCGGGAGTGGGGAGATCAACCTGTGCCGCAGGGGTGGGGTTCTCACACCGTACTCCGCCCAAGGGGCCACTCAGGACCCCTTAACCCCCTAGGGATAAACCAGCTTGGGTTCGCCCGTAGTTGAAAGGGAAAGGCCTATGGTAAACACTGCAGGGCGGGGCCAACAGGTTCTGTCGTACCTAGGATTTAGTTCCAGGGACATCCGGGAGGAATTCCAACCCTAATTAGGCCGAGAGGGTATAACTGATATTCAAGGGAGGGGCAATCCTTTTCCAGGGTATCCAAGGGGTCCAGTAGGGCCCTGTCTCCTTCCCGAAGAACCAAAGCATTGGGTCCCTGCCTCCAGGAGGAGTAAGCCTGGGGAAAATACTGGTAGGGCAACCTACTAGCTACTCCCCATGACTGTTTCCTTTGACGGGCGGGGAAATTGGAGGACCTTCCTGCACAAATTCACTGCTTTTGCGGACCGGCATGAATGGGAATTCTCTCAGAGAATAGACCAACTGAGCTGAAGGGGAAAGCGGGGGAGTATTTGTGACCCTCCACCACAAAACGACCAATAAGTTGGAAATGTAGGTTTTTAAAATGTCAACATAGTTAGAAAGCTTAGATTCTAAGCTTTAAAATGATATATAACTTGTCTTGTATCAACTAAGCAAACCCTTGTAAATTACAATGAGAATGTCGACGCGTCTGACAGGCTAATTACCAAAACAATAGAGAAAACGGGCTCTAAAGAAGAGTGACCATTAAGAGTGCCTAATCTGTGTCCTGTTGTTTGTCGCACAAAAGGTTGAGTCAAAACTCCATAGCATACACTCTGAAGTACTACTTGGATTCTTTACATTTTGAATATCAGACAGTGCATAGTTTTTAAGCTATACAAGAAAAGCGATGTGAAGTACAATCCCAGCAAGTTGACACAGAGTTTGAATGTCAAGGAAAACATGGTCATTTTGAATGAGAGTAAAATCATATTTCAACAAGATATTTTAACCAGAAATGTTGTCAGATGGTAGATTAATAAATGAACTTTCAGAAAATATAAAAAATTTAAAATCAAAATTTCCACCCCAAACCACTTTTTACAGCTGTTTACTCTTAAACTCCTATTGCGACTTATTGGTCGTTTTGTGGTGGAGGGTCACATTTGATTCTTGAATGGAAGACAGGCTTGAAGTTTCTCCCGCTTGTCCAAAGATTGTCGGAGCGACTGGTCCGATCAGGTGCTCGGGTTAGCTCTCCGAGCATTTCCCGGGGTCCAGGGGTCTTATGCACAACAACAGGCGGTCCTGCGACTGTTCCAGGGTGCACAAATCAGGAGGCGGGGTTTCACGCGCTGACTAACACCCCGCCACTGCTGAAGAAGCGGCAAAGCATATCCATTGGCACCAGCATGTTCACCAGGCTATGTACAGGCGTGGGTGTCCAGTTAAGTCTGTCGCCTGGGAGGATGAGAGGGAATGTGAAGTCCACATACATGTAGTAGACCTACCACCCCAAGTTTCTCGTCGGTCTCCTGAGAATCTGGAATTAACCGGGTTGGAGCACCGGGTAATGGAGAGCCAGGGCCGTTTAGAAGCCCAGGTTGCTGACCTGGAGCGGAATATCAAGAAAATCCTGAATATACTTGGGGTTATGCAGGAGCGAGCTAAATTGCCGGGTCCCACCAAGTGCTACGAGTGTGGCGGAATCGGGCATTTCCGTAGAGACTGCCCGAATGCCAAAGGCGATGTCGATGGTAATCAGGTTTCATTTACTAACATCGGCCCGCAGAAAAACTGTAAAAAAGTAAAAAGTAAAAAAGTGGGTCAGAGGAGTAGGCCAGCCCCCGACCCGAGCCGAACGAAGCCAACTGTTAACCGGTTTGCAGGGGGAACTGGCATCATATTCCCAGGCAATGGTAAAGAATCTGGAGGGACCGCCTCCCATTAAACCCGGTTTGAATGGAGTCTTCAAGGAACTGGGTGAGGCCCCGGATCCGGAAACTTGATCTGGGAAACCCATACAAGTAGTGGTTTGCCGGCTTCGGTCAAGTTCCACTTTTAGTGTCCCTGTAGTGGTTGGGGTCTCCCCCTTAGAGCCGTAGTGGATGGGGCGGCTGAGGTGTCTATCATTTCTGATCGCGTTTTTCATCACCTGAATCCGCAGCCTAAAAGCAGCGGGACGTCGTACTACACGCAGCTGGTAGGGATATGCGGATTAAGGGAACAACAGAGGGGGCCGTTAACCATTCAGTTAAAGAGCCAAGAGTTATCTGAGGAATTGTACGTTGAGCCAATTGTAAACGATATGCTACTGGGAATGGATTTTCTCGGTCAATATAGGGCAACAATTCACCTCTATCCCCCCAGGTTGCATCTAGAAGGGAAGAAAATTCTGAGGCATGCGGACAACCCCAGTCAACAGGTGGTTGCCAGGGCCTATGTCCAAAAGAGGACCATACATGTAGTTCCTTCCAATAGGGTTAAGAGGATCACTGGGATACTTGACCAAAGGTCTGGGAATTCTATTTTCGGGCAACAGTCTGGTCTGACCGTTGTGACCCCCTGTTCCGAGCATGGTGCAGGCAACGGGTGGGGATCTGTTGCCTTCCTAGACCTCACGAGGGGTAATGACCTCAGGTAGCTCGTTGATTAGCCGTGGAGCCCTGGCGGGGTTTCCTCTGCCATCGAGGTACATGTATAATGGAGTGTTATGTTCCCTTATGATTTTATTACCCGGTGGAAAATTTGAATTTCCTACCATATTTTTGTAATTTTCGGGGGAACTTTTGAGTTCTTAATTCTTAATCTTAATTTTTGCTATATTAGCAAATATGTAAATGTATTTTCTATATTTTGGGTTTTTCTAATGCCCGTTGACATACGTCTATGTTTGGCTATGGGAAGCCGGCTTTTGGTACCCCAGTGCAGGCGGCGTACGGCCAATCCATGTCTCGATAGAAATGGGGATTGCTGCTTTTGCGGTGATTTCAAACTCTTCAAAATCCACCGAAATAAAGTAAAATCGACGTAACATTGTTATTAAATCGTTAACAATATCCGAAAATATGAAATATCACCTCACGCACTGCAGTTTAGATCCGTATTGCGTAATTTCCGACGAATTTCAGGATGAAGGTCAAAATAAAGAGGAAAGTTGTTGAAACTACCTCGAATTTGGGGGCTAATAAAAAAAAAATTATATCGAATAAGACTTGTAAAACCAAATGAACAATTTAAAGAGTGGATGATAAACTAAAAATAAATGTATTGTAGAGATTTTATTTGAACAAGAATATTTTATGTAACCATCTTACACTTCCTCTCTTCCCATCATCCCCATTTGTCTCCCTCTACCTTCAACCTTCTGAACTTTTTGTATCACATGATCACCCTCTCTCTCATTTTTACATTTCCTCTACAATCCTAATTGCAATGTCTCTTGTTCCTCCCTTCATGGTCATTCCAGGGATCAGTAGATTTGTTCCCTTTACTCTGAATATTTATTATTTACCATTGTAATGCAAATATAAATATGCAAAATAAACCCCTGAGGTGGAGATAAGTACCACACCTCGGGCAGTTCATCACAGGCAAACAAGGAATCAACATGTCATTCTGTTCTCTGAGTTAAGGACCACGCCTAGTTATAGCTTGCTCCATCGGCCTTCCTACAGTATGTTGATACCTGGAAAACCGTTGAAATATCTCCATGGCAACAAATAATAAACCATGATTTTATGAATCGATTATATGCCAAACAGGGTTATTTTGAAGCCAATTTTGCTGTATTTTAATGACATTAAACAGTGGCAAATTATATAGTTTTCATTCGACAGCTGGACAGGGAAAATATGAATATGCATAAGATGAGAAGACGTGAAGAACGTACCCATGTGCGAAAAGTGATATTTTAGGTCACGAAATGACGACGCCCAACTAATGCCAGTGATGCGCATACGTGACACGAATGAAAGACCATTAGCACTAGCGGAGCCAGGTGGGGCCGAATCCAAAAAAAAAAAATTAGGTGGGGGGATGACCTGTATTATCATCCCCCCCCCCCAATATTTTGGATAAAATAAACAAGAATTGTTATACATATACCTTAAAACTTTTAAGGAAATAAGAAATGCCATAATTTCAACGCGAAAATATCGAAGAAAATTCGTTCGTTCACATTGTTATTCTCAATTAAGGGGTTTCGTCCATTGGCGTAGATCCATGCATTCCTTCTTTTCATTAAAAACCATTTTGGGATGCTCTAAAATGCAAGTTTAATAGACAGATTTGTGAAAAAGTCCCTGGTGTGGGAGGGGGATACCTCCCTTCCACACCCTCCCCCCGGCTCCGTCGCTTCGCTCAGTGGCGTATCTAGGGGGCAGGGCGGCACTAGGAGGGGGCGAAAAAAAAAGCAAAGGAGAGAAAGAAGATAAGGGGAAAATGAAGAAAAATCTTAATTCTTACGGATTATGCGCCCCAAATGTAGATTTTGAAGGTCTGAAATGCGAACATTTTCCAAAGCTCGGTCGCTTTGCATACTCGCACAATTATTTCATTTCAGGATCTCGTAATTTTGCACCTCCAGTATCAGTGGCGGGACAGGGGGGGGCACGTGCACCAGGCCGCACTTTGAGGGGGCGCAAAAAACGAAAAAGAGAAAAAAACGAAACGGGGTAAATGAAGAAAAAATCATAATGCTTTATTATGCGCCTCCCCCCCCCCCCCAAATCCGAACGGTTAATGCATTAGAAAAATAGTTTTTGAGGGTTGGAAATGCAAAAATTTTCAAAAGCTCAGATCAGTTGCTTTGCTCCCTTGCCTATTTGTTAGCTTTATGGATCTCGTAATTCTTGTAACAGCTTACAGGGTCCAAAATTTGAAAAATACAAATGTAATTGTCGTTGTTTTGCTCGCTATCATGTAATAAGTTTCATCTGAATCTTGCTAGATATATTGCGCCCGCAATAAACTGTATAAAACAGTATTTGCAACATTTGCAACATTTGAATGAAATCCTAACTTTCGGTCGCCTTGCTGAATTTCTCGACTACTTCTCAAGGGTTTTCGTTAATTTTGCTCCCAGTTTTAGAAGTGAGTGAATAGAAAACCGTTTATCAATATACTAAATTCGAACTTCTCGATTGCTCAATAGCAGTAGTTCAATTGCAAAATTTCCTGAGTAAAATGAACAGGGAATTACGTTTTTCGGGTTAATAATGGAAAAATTGCCACTCGGTCGCCTTAAATAAGTTTGGGGACTCGGGGGTTGGGGCGCAACTTAATTGTTTTCCCCGGGCATCATAATCCCTACATACGCCACTGCCCAGTATATAGTTCTTAAATAGCTTAAACTTTTAAAGGGTTCAGAATTTGAAAAAAATAAACATGTGGTTGCTTTGCTCGCTATATCATGTAAGTTTCATATGACTCCTGCTAAATTTGCACCCTCAGTATAGGATAAAGTGTATAAAACAGCATTTGCAAAGGTTCAAATTTTGAAAGGAATCTTAAATTCAGGTAGCCTTGCTGGTTTTATCGACTCTTTCTCAAGCCTATAGGCTAGGGTTTTTGTTACTTTTACTCCCGATATAGAAGTGAGTGAACAGAAAACCGTTTATCAATGTATACAATTTGAGCTTCTCTAACGCTCAATTGCGGTGGTCAATTGCAAAATTTCCTGGGTAAAATGCACAAGAAATTGCGTTGTTTACGTTTATAACATTTTACGTTTATTACGCTTTGCTCCCTCGCTTGTACAATAACGTAGGTAAGTTTATGCACTATGAGGGGTTGCCCCGGGCAACTGACTTCACTTCCCTCGCCGACCCCCCCCCCCCCCCCCCCCCCCCCCAATCATGAACACGGATCGACACCCCTGGTTGGAGGTGATTTAATCTATATATAAATCAGTTTAATTAATTTCAAGATTATTTTTCAAGGTAGCTTCCAGATTTTGTCAAATTTTCAACCCTTGTACAGGAGTCAATGCGTGTGTATGTGATGTCCTTACAATGCTTTACGGCAATTGATAAGGAATTCAGACTAGTAAACAGGGATATTGAACCATGAACATTAAAGCAACATGCATGCTTCACATGCACAGGCCTATATGGTTAGGACACACTCACTTAAACGTTCATTGACTCCTTTGTCAGGGGTGGCGCAAGGGTATTATCATAGGAGGGGCAAGACGACCCACAGACTAACGTTATTAAGCCTAAAAATAAGGAGTAACAAGCACAGACTAATCCTTCCTAAACTTGCACTACACCAATAACAAAGGCCAAGGAAAGTCTTTATCTCACACACCGGGCAAGGTATCAGAATCATATAACGAGAGATCATAAAAGATAAGAGGGCAAGGTCACCCTCTTACAACTAGCCTGGCGTAAATCATCTAAATCGCGATGGATATCGCCAACAAACTAACAACAACAACAACAACAACAAACAGTGCAAAATTCGTTGATATCAAGCAATTGGCTCATGACGACGGTCTCCTTATCTCGTATACCTTATACCTTATCTCGTATAATTTGGTAATAATATTTCCTCTAAAAGCTTTAAAATTAAAGTGCCAAAAATTTGCTCGCTTGCTTCGCTCGCTTGCCAGATGTAGTATCCACAAATTGATCGGGCAAGTGACGTCAGTCCTCGCAGAAATACGTATATTAATTGTACAAGAGACACCTGTCACGTCGAGTTCGAAATTGAGCTCGTGCGCAGATACAGGTACGGTACTCCAATGTAATGAGTTGATGTAATTGGTGATTGAACTTTGCAATATTCAAATTTCCGGCCCCCTTATTGGGAAATTATGGACCGCCCCTGCATTAGTACCATGGAGAAGAAGAAAATACTAATACAGTAATCTGTATATACATATTACGGTATTCTGTATTCACAGATTACCGTAAAAACAGAAATTTAAAACAATTACAAAAAAAAACATTTTTTTTTTTCCCCGATTTTTTTTTTTTTTAATTTCTTGGGGGGAAATGTTTTTTTTAATTGTTTTTTTCAACGGTGATCTGCATATACAGAATACCGTAATCTGTATATACAGATTACTAGAAATAGTGTTTTCTTTTTTTCTCTGTGGCACTAATGGTCTTTCGTAGATATCTACTTCAGTCTATGGGATCGGTATCAGGCTCAGCGACTATCAATCGCCATCTAATTTGTCATGCCTAGACAGGCCCTAACTAGGGGGTTCATTAGGTTCGAACGACCCCACCCCCCCCCCCCCCGAGGTCCGCTTGAAAAAAAAAAGATTAAAAAAGAAGAAGAAGCGAGGGGAGAGGTATTGGGAAGTGATAACATATCGATCTTTCTGTCTATTTTATAATGCATTTCATTTCGATTTTGTCCCGTAGCTTCCTAATCTGGCGTTTCTATAATTAATTAATGTCGTCTTTCACCATTCATTTTCGATTTTTTTACGTTATACCATGTTGCAATCGATTTTTTCAAAGCGCCATTCAAAGAATTATTTGTAGTAGGTCCAGGCCTGTAACGGGGGGGGAGGGGGGGGGGGGGGGGGGTCAGAGGGTTCGAATATAAAAAAAATCAAAAGTAACATCAGAATAGTGATGTTTAGGTTAACATTTTTAAAATATTTTCATACCAACTGGCTTAGATAGGGGAGGGGCACACAAGGGGTCACGTGAAAAAGGAGAGCGGAAAGAATGTGGAAAATAATGTGAGATAATCGGGTTTCCAGTCAATTTTATTTGCTTTTGTCCTGCAACTATATACCATTGCACAGCCATTTATTAGGCCTATAGTCAATATACGTCTTTGGCCATTCTTTTTCGGAATTTATTTTTTATTTTGCTATCGATTTTGTCAAAGACTGAAAGAGTTCAAAGAGGTATTCAAAATCGTCACCCGGTCTTGTCTATGTGACGAATTTGAATGACAATTTCTTGAACTCGACTTCCCCAAGATGGATTTGATGATAAAATTTTGCAGCGGATTGCCAGGTCGGACGAATTCGAATGAAATCTGACGAAAAAAAATGAACCCGTTGAATGACATTTTAATAAACTATCTTTGACATCTGACATTTGGATGATTATTGATTCCTATTAGACTATAGGACGAAACTTAAGTGCTCAGTGATGCATTTTGATCTTTAAAAGTGTTAGATTGGACAGGAAATCCTTACAATACAAGGAGATAAATTGCTTAAAACATCATACAAAGATAACATGGGAAGATAAGCAGTGATAAGCGTGATAAGACTTAAATTAAATCTGTGGTAATGGAATATAATAGTGAAATATAGAAACCATACTGAAAAAGAGAGAGATGGGTATTTTTTATTGTGTCTGTTCACTTCAAAGTTGAAAATATTCCCGCTCTCAAGTTGCCTGTATACTCCAGGCGGACCCGGTCAAGTCATTCAAGCCCTTTAATTATAGACCTATAATATAGCCTGTTCAACCGAAGTGTCATGTGAGTATTTTATAAAACATCGACTTCTTGGAAACTATAATGAGAAATAACAAGTAAAATATACGTTTTCCGTCGCTCGCTTCGCTTTAATCACAAAACTTTGAAATAGTTTCAGGCAGCGAGGACCATGAATATTTCCACATTATGTATTGTAATATGTCCATGAATGTCCAATGTTATGATAATTTTCGGGCACGTCACTGCCTTATTATCGCCATGGCGCCCAGATATTATGGTTAACTAACTTTCTATAATATTGAATTTAGCAGCAGCAAATTAAAGTTCAGTTTTTCTTCGCTCACTTCGCTCGCTCGCAAATCTTAGAAATTAGTTTCAGGCAGCAAGGTGCATGAATTTTTCCATAGGATGCTACTAATAATATTTAGGTAGGTCGCTGCCCTATCGCCATGGCACCCGATAACTCGTTAGGTCCACTTTCTATATTGAAATTAGCAGCAGCAAAGTAAAGAGCATTTTTCCTCACTCGCTTCGCTCGCTCGCAGACCTTATAAACCGGATAGTTCCATGCAGCAACTCCGAGGCCCATGAATATTCAATGTTATAAAAATTTTCAGGCACGTCACTGCCCTATCGCCATGGACAGCTCTGGGGAACTTTGGTTTGAGTTACGCAACCATTATTCTCTCATTGTATTTATTTCCACGAGAGTTGCCAAAGCTATTATATATATATATATATATATATATATAAGCTCGTGCCCATACCCTTGGAGAGGCACGCCCCCTGACCCCGCCACCCGCCACCCCTACTCGGTCGCTTGGCGCAGAAAGGTCTACTTTTTCAAATGTTGAACCCCCCCCCCCCCCCCCGCAAAAATCCTAGTTACGGGCCTGATAGATCAAAGTCAGATTCAAATATATTGAATTGTTGATAGATGTAAAACAAATAGGTCTCTATACAGGGCCTTTATTCGGAAATCTAGTGCGATCTATGGGGTCGGTCTCGGCGACTACAGTCAATCGTCTATTTCTCTCGGGGCTCTCGCCCCTCGAAGAAATAGACGACTGGATAGTCACTTCGACTGACCCCATATATCGCACTATATTTCCTCTGGACCTGTATATTTGTATATTTTAATCCTTTGTATTATGCCATTTGATTTATATGTTTGTATTTTGTTTTTTTATTGTACATACATTATGTAAACTGATCATAGTTCAACAAATGAAATTCTATTTTATGGTAAAGGTCTTGCTTTTCACAATACTTTGACGTAAAGACCCCACTATGAATTGCGATATACAGCGTAGACATACAACAACTTCATTTTGTTATCGGGACCTGAAAAAAAAGAAATTGGATCAGTGATTTGCCAGTTAATTTTCATCTCACTTTTCAACTACTTTTATTTCTGCTTTGTCTGATTTCCCCCTCCATACAGACTACGGATCGGAGGTGCACAGAATGACCAGTCTGATGCCAGCATTAATATTAAGAGTCATGGAGTTGATCTAGATACTAATGTTAATTACAGTCGGACTGTATTACTTTCAACAGCGCAGAACTGTAATCTTGATGTCACCTTTCTGCTCACTCAATGTTTTGAGGTGAAAACAGACCGTATATTAAAGGCCTGCATGTATTGGAATCTTGCATCGTTTTTACGATTTATAGCATATTGCTTGTTGAAATGAACAGGAACATCTGACGGAGCTCCTTATATTGATTAGGGCTTTTAAAAAATGCAGACCGGCTTGTCTTTTAACGTTTCAACATTGTTGCTTTAAGTAGAACTTAGATGAGAGGACGTTGGGGAAGACCATTGATTTTTATTATAAGGAAATATTGTGATGGTTGATATTCTATACACTGTGCATTATTCAAAGATCAAGACTAACATCACTACAAGAAAAATGCAAAATTCCAGACTTCATAGTTTTTACGTTTTATATTAGTTTATATCACCATATAAAATTTCAAATTTTGAATTCTTTTGGAGAAGAATTTGCAGGGAAAGAGAAAGAGTAGTCGCAAAATAAAGTTATCAATTGCTATGGCGGAAAACAGGAGAAACTCTGATAAGGGAGATGGTGACGGCGGGAATGCATTACATACAGCTGCAAAGAATGGTCATCTTGATGTCGTTGAATATCTGATTAGTAAAGGAGCTGAGGTGAATAAGGTAGATAATAATGGTATCACTGCACTACATACTGCTGCAAAGAATGGTCATTTTGATGTCACCAAATACCTGATCGGTCAAGGAGCTGAGGTGAATAAGGGAGATAATGTCGGTTGGAATGCATTACATACTGCTGCAAAGCATGGTCATTTTGATGTCACCAAATACCTGATCAGTCAAGGAGCTGAGGTGAATTTGGGAAATAAAGACGGTTGGAATGCATTACATACAGCTGCAAAGAATGGTCATCTTGATGTCGTTGAATATCTGATCAGTCAAGGAGCTGAGGTAAATAAGGGAGATAATGTCGGTTGGAATGCATTACATACTGCTGCAAAGCATGGTCATTTTGATGTCACCAAATACCTGATCAGTCAAGGAGCTGAGGTGAATAAGGGAGATAATGTCGGTTGGAATGCATTACATACTGCTGCAAAGCATGGTCATTTTGATGTCACCAAATACCTGATCAGTCAAGGAGCTGAGGTGAATAAGGGAGATAATGTCGGTTGGAATGCATTACATACTGCTGCAAAGCATGGTCATCTTGATATCACCGAATACCTGATCAGTCAAGGAGCTGAGGTGAATAAGGGAGATAATGTCGGTTGGAATGCATTACATACTGCTACAAAGCATGGTCATTTTGATGTCACCAAATACCTGATCAGTCAAGGAGCTGAGGTGAGTAAGGCAGATAATGTCCGTTGGAATGCATTACATATTGCATTACAATCTCAGAAATTCCTACAGTTTTCCCTATATTTTTATTTTTAAAATATTAAAAACATTCTGCCCTAATACTCGATGTTTCTAGACTAGTACATGTATGTAGGCCTACTCTTGACTTAATAATTATGCTCATATATTTAACATCCTGGCATATTCATATCCTACTTTGCATTTGATGAACAGGGAAAATCGGTATACATGTTGTGACTCACCTTAAAACCCACATAAATATGTCAACAAGCTCAGTGCTTTTTAGATGCCAATATCCAGAGGCTGATTTATTGCTCAGTCACAGATTATTTGCCAACCTGATGAGAAAGGATTCACGGCTGTTCATCTTGCTACTCAAAATGGCTACACATCAGTCATTGAGACATTGGTTTCTCATGGAGCCGACTTGAACATCCAGTCCAGCTATGGAAAGACTTGTCTTCATGAAGCCATCAGACTTTCTAGTCGGAAGGACAACAAAGTTGAAACAACAGACACTCTCAAGAAGGTAAGATGATACAAACTGCACCAACAAAAGAGAATATTGATCAGCTAAGGATTTTTTATTTTAAGGGAGATCCCATATTGCTTTCTAATCAGACTTAGATCAGAATGGGAACAACACCCACATTCCAAAAGCCCAAAAGCTAAAGATAATTTATAAACGGACATTTAGGATCCAATATTCTTATATAACTTGAAAAAATGTATAATCATCAAGATTTGTGGTGCGTAAATCAGGATTAGGACCACATTTAAAGGAGAATTACGCTCAAAAATAAAGACGATAGTGTTCAAAGTTGTTATTTATTCCTACTTGTTAGACTATATGGCTTCGCGTCAAAATATACGAGATCGATACGAATCAAATTTTTCGGAGCAAAATTTACCATCTGCTAGCAATATGTATCGTCTGCTAGCAGCACATGGGGGCTGCCATTTTGTTTATGTGTACAAGAAGATTTTCTTAATCCAAATGCTCAATTGCCTTTTTCAAAATTAAAAACCCATTTGAGATTAAAAATATAGAATAGATATGTCAATTTATTTTTAAACTGAAGATTTCCTTATATATTTCTGTTGAAAATCGATATTCGCTTAACAGAAATCTATTTTCTCGATACTGGACGTATGGGACGGAGCAAATTAATTCAAATTTTATGGATGCTTCTTCCCAGAGCATCTATAGCGGCAAACTATGCATTCACCTGCTTTCGGATAATGGACTTGAAAAGTCAGAATGCATGCTGCATATATTATGTTGTGCTCTGTTTGGCAACCCAAGAAAATAGATTTTTGTTAAGCAAAACCAGACAATTTAAAAGTATCATTATAAAGATTTAATTTTTATAATACATGTAAACACCCACTTTATATTTTCCGTCACATATGGGATTTTAGGAAATGAAGAAAATCAATTTATGATTTGGATTCAAAATATCTTCCTGACTGGAACATTTCTCAATGGTTCATGTACAACTCCAAATCAGCAAGAAAATGGCAGCCCCCATGTAAATGAGTAGGAGACGATACCGGGTGTTGGAATATCTTTATTTATACCCTTTTCTGATATCTTATTAGAAAATGATTTAGGCCAATAAGTAGGAATATATTACACCTTCCAATATAAGTAAATTTGTAATCAGGGCTTAATTCTCCTTTAAATGTGAGATAATCTACATAATCTATAATAACTTCCCAAGAGAAATAACATACTTACTGTTACCCCTTTTTAGCTCACCTGAGCCTAAGGCTCGAGTGAGCTATTGCGATGGAAATTTGTCCGTCGTCCGTCGTGCGTCGTGCGTCGTCCGTTAAGTTTTTACATTTTCATCTTCTTCTCCAAAACCCATGATCGGAATTCAACCAAACTTGGTAGGAATCATCCTTAGGGGTAGGGAACCCAAAGTTGCTAAAATGGTGCATGTGGCCCCCAGGGGGGCCCAGGGGAAGGGCCCCCAATTGTAAAAGCTATGTAAATTTCAAACATCTTCTTCTCCAGAACCAGGCATAGCTCAGACTTGGTATTGTGTATGGAGATACCTTTATAGATGAAGAATGAATGTTGTTCATGAAATTTCTCTGAGTGGCCCTATAGGGGCCCTGTGGGGGTAACATACTGGAGGGGGGGGGGGGGCGCTGCCAGGCAAAATGTACATTCTGATCATCTTCTCCAAAACACATGATCGGAATTTAACCAAACTTGGTAGGAATCATCCTTAGGGGTAGGGATCATCCTTAGGGGTAGGGGTACCAAAGTTGCTAAAATGGTACATGTGGCCCCCAGGGGGGCCCAGAGAGAAGGCCCCCAATTGTAAAAGCTATGTAAATTTCAAACATCTTCTTCTCCAGAACCAGGCATAGCTCAGACTTGGTATTGTGTATGGAGATACCTCTATAGATGAAGAATGAATGTTGTTCATGAAATTTCTCTTAGTGGCCCTATAGGGGCCCTGTGGGGGGAACATACTGGGGGGGGGGGGGGGGCGCTGCCAAGCAAAATGTACATTCTGATCTTTTTCTCCAAAACACATGATCGGAATTTAACCAAACTTGGTAGGAATCATCCTTAGGGGTAGGGGTACCAAAATTGCTAAAATGGTACATGTGGCCCCCGGGGGGGGGGGGCCAGGGGGAAGGCCCCCAATCGTAAAAGCTATGTAAATTTCAAACATCTTCTTCTCCAGAACCAGGCATAGCTCAGACTTGGTATTGTGTATGGGGATATGTCTATAGATGAAGAATGAATGTTCATGAAATTTCTCTGAGTGGCCCTATAGGGGCCCTGTGGGGGTAACATACTGGGGGGGGGGCGCTGCCAGGAAAAATGTACATTCTGATCTTCTTCTCCAAAACACATGATCAGAATTCAACCAAACTTGGTAGGAATTATCCTTAGGGGTAGGGGATCCAAAGTTGCTAAAATGGTACATGTGGCCCCAGGGGGCCCAGAGGGAGGGCCCCCAAGTGTAAAAGCTATGTAAATTTCAAACATCTTCTTCTCCAGAACCAGGAATAGCTCAGACTTGGTATTGTGTATGGAGATGCCTCTATAGACGAAAAATGAAAGTTGTTCATTTTTTCTGGGTGGCCCTATAGGGGGTCTGTGGGGGTAACATACTGGAGGGGGGGGGGGGGCTGGGGCAAGTTATCCGCCATCCATAAACTTTTTAAATTTTCAACTTCTTCTCCAAAACCCAGGATTGGAATTTAACCAAACTTGGTAGGAAGCTCAGACTTGGTAATGTGTCTAGAGATACCTCTAAAGATGAAGAATGAAAGTTGTTCATGAAATTTTTCTGGGTGGCCTTATAGGGGCCCCTGCACCAGATGTGAATTGATCCACCTCAGGTGAGCGTCGTGCCCCCTGGGGCTCTTGTTTGATAAAGTATTACAAGTATATACAGGAAATTATTTTGAGATGTCCTTAAAATACGACGTATTTATTGAAATATGAAAAACATGTAATTGGTCAATACGTTTAAATAGGAACTAATGATTGTTTTAATATCATGCAAGTCTTTGATTATCCTGTAGATCTCAGCGGAGTACTATAAAAACGAACTATCCTCCAAGAAGGCACTTGTCTTCTATCTCTTGGACCAGGGAGCAAAGCCAGACATAAAGGACAAGAAAGGCAAATTACCACTCCACTATGCAGAGGATAAAATTATTCGCCAGATGATAATCTCAAGGTGGGGAAGAATTTACGTGATCAAATTGAAACTAAGTTGCTTAAACTAGAATCAGACCAAAATGCTGATCTTCCATGTACTGAAATACAGAGATTCATAGATTCCAAATCAGTTAAATTGTGGATATTGATGTACATCGAGCTGGCTTGTTTTTCCCTTGAATTTAGACTAGACTTGCATGGTCACTATAGACAGACCATTAACAACTATAAGAGGGTGTTCGTTTTATAGCTATTGACTAGTATGCCTTTGGTATTTAATTTGCTAGGTTTAATGACAGAGCTTCAGGCTGAATTACTTCCCTTGTAAAAAAAGTGCCATGGTACCCATGGTAATATGACGGTTATTCAACCAAATTACCATCAAATCATGGTAATTTGGTTGAATTACCGTCATATTACCATGGATACCATGGTAACTTTTACAAGGGTTTGGGTAGCCCCGTTTTGCCGTCGGATAACTAAGTTGAATAAATATGTGGCATATCATTTAGTGAATATTAACTAGATAATTCAAATGGAAAACATTTTGCTTATTACTTTGAAAATTGTTATTTGGAGGTCTGTAAAACTCAAACAGATTGAATTACGGTTAATCATTATGCTTACGCTTGCTAATATTTTTCTTTCTCTCTCTTGTCACATTAATCAAACAAAATAATAGGTCACCTTCAGTGGAGATGATCCAGAGTTATCGAGGTAAAATGCACTATATTTCTGTTTTATCTACATCTACAAACATACATGTACATGTATATTTTTTGTCTTTTCCAGTTTGTTCACTTCTTTAATGTTATATGCATACTCTGTAGTTTGCACCTCGCTCATGTAGGATTAATGTTGTTAATATTCAACTTTCTTTGAAAACACAGTTTGAAACATAATTTTCATTTCGTAATTATTTTCCCGATTTTTGAATTTGAATTTGAATTTTATTTTCATATTTCACAATTCACATAACATAAAAATACAAATATTAAACAATTTAACGGTAAATATGGGAGTCATATGGCATGAACATTCGTATAAATGATACATCAATGAGCTAGTTAAAATTAAGCAAGACATTAAAATAATGTAGGTGAAATATGAAGGAACCTGCATAAAAAGCAAAGCTTTTTGAGTCTGCAGGTTCCTCGAAAAATATCGAGTCTTAGATGCTTGGAGGGGACACGTTAAAGGAATCGACAAGAAAAGAAATGCCAAAACAAACAAAAAACAAAACAAAAAAGTGTCTGCCACACCGTGTAATGCTTGAAGGGGCATGAAGAGGTACATGCAGTGCGGAAAGTGTGAGAAAGTTGCTCAGCCAACTTACATTTTCTTTGATTAAAAAACAAATAACAACTGTAATACGTTGTAGGGCAGGGAACGGATATGATATGATTAATACCTTGTATTAATACCTTGTATTAATCAAAATAAGTTACAAAACTACATTTGGGATTTCGAACAAAAGAGACAAAAAATAGTTTCTCTGGTTAGTCCACACTGTCCGAGTGCAGATGTGAAAAAAAATCTGCATATTTTGCATATTTAAAGGCACTTAATGGGTATTTTGCCAAGCAGTAATTATACTGATACTATGGAATTATACTGTACATAGGTTAGTTAAATCTACACAAAGAAGATGCTAGTGTACATGTATACCCTAAAGCCCCTATTCTTAAAGTGCGGCCCGCGAAACGATTTCATGGGGCCCGCCAAAAATATCTACTAAGAAAAAATAAATTTTATATACTATGTTGATACATAGTATATCATCCTAACTATTGGTATAAATAAAAGTATCAATTTTTTTGCTCGCTCGCTCGCAAATATATCATATCCGTTCCCTGCCCTACAACGTATTACTATTATTGTTATTTGTTTTTTAATCAAAGAAAATGGAAGATGGCTGAAGCCCTTTCCCCCGAGAATATAAAAAAATTACTGCATTCGGGCACCCACCATCTCATTTTCGGGCAGTGAAATGGTCTCTTTGTAATTTTCATATCTTATCTAAATTAGCACATTTTGATGACGAAATTATATTTTCGGGATTCTAAAGTGTGAACTTTTTTTTGCTGCAAACTTTGCTCGCTCGCCGAAAAAAACAAAAAAGTTAATACCTAACGTATTCGGGCAAGAGTCGTGAGTCCCATACGTCTTTCCATGTATGTGTAATACGCTGTGGCCCGCGATGTAATTTCAAGAATATATCTGGCCTTCCTGACAAAATAATTAAGAACCCATGCCCTACAGCAATCGGACTCCGATGATGAGAATTCGACTACAACGTTGCCATAGCCTACAGTTCCTGTACCAAACGTTTTGATTCATTTGATTTGATTTTATTTTATTCAGATTCCACATTTAAGGGGCTTTTACACTTTCGCGGATTGCATCCCGGATATTCCCGGATCGTCACTCCGGGATCATCCGTATTATCACCGGCATTACCGTGTATAAACCGTGGAGGCATCCGGCGTGATCCTTGGCGTACCGGCATATCCCGGGAAAAAAATTATTTTTCATCCCGGAGTTCACGGATGAAAACCAGTCCGTACTCTTCCTTGTAGGCACCGTGTACCTCCGTGTAGCTGCCGAATACATCCTGGACACTCCGTGTAGCCAACGGGAGGTCCGTACTAATACCGGTTTCATCCGGGTTTGAAATTCCTTATATTTTGCCTATAAGAAATAGTCCGTGTGCAAATTGCAATTTGACGGACACAGATGTATGCATCATTTTGAAGACAACAGACGTGTCAAGATGCCTTCGATAAGAAGTGAGAAGAGTCAAAAGGCACTAACGAAAAAGGATCCACCTTCAAGTGAATCCGATGAAGGCAACTAGTCACCTAGGGTAACAACACCTCAGCCTTCGGAGCCCACACTCGAAAAAAACAATCGAAAGGCAACCTTCAAATCAGCCATGTTCGAAGCGTCAGAAGACATCAGCCCTGCACCTTTCTGAGGAGCAGGAACAGGATGTTGCGGACTGGTATAGGTCCCACGAACTGCAACACATAACAGGCCAGTGTGATGGTGCTGACTCTCTCTGGGATTTGAGGTATTGTGGTAAGAAGGCACCTGAACCTTGACGCTAGTTGTCCAAAGGCATTCTCGACAACCTTTCAAGCGCGCGAAAGTCTGTAATTGAACCCTCTGTCTTCAACCGACATATTTCTCTGCGGCAGAGGTTTCATCATCCACGTCTTCAAGGCAAAAGCGTCGTCTCCAACGATGAAATACGGCATGGGTCGGTCATCGTGCGTTAGGGGTTCAGGATCTGGGAGTCCAATCTTTCCAGCTTCGAGAGCTTCCTTCAAAATAGTCTCACTAAAAACTCCTGCATCTGAGCCTGCACCGCTGGCACCGATGTCAACGTAGAGAAACTTGTACTCTGCATCCACTAAAGCTAGCAGAACGATCGAGTGAAATCCTTTATAATTAAAGTACACTGATCCTGCATTCCGGGGACATCTCACTGCCACATGTTTACCGTCAATTGCCCCAACGCAATGGGGAAAGTTCTATTTTGTCTTGAAACCTTCACTCTTTTCCAGGCTTCCGCGGTGACGGGGCAGACCATTACTTCTGCTGAAAATTCATCTATGATGGCTTGACAGACTTCAGTGATGAAAATTGAGATGGTACTGTGAGATACCCTGAAGCCAAACTGTAGGGACTTGTAGCTATTGCCTGTTGCCAAGTAACGCAGGGTTATAGCGAGTTTTAACCCTGGCTCAAGGGCCTTCCTGTAAAATGTATCGGTCTTCTCAATCTTTGGGCCAACTCTGGTGAGGATTTCATGGAATGTGTCAGGGTCCATCCTCATAAAGTTCATAAAATTACTCAACATCTTCTCCAATCAGTTCAGCCATCAACTTCTCATACTGTCCGTAAAGTGGTCGTCTGAGAAGCCAAGGTTTGACCCACTGAGTCCGTTTCCTTGAAGTTTTCTGTTTTTTGTTCATGCCATGCTGTTGCTGCAAAACAAGAGCTTCTGCAAGTAGGAGTTTTACTTTTATGGTGTCCGCAAACAGGAGCATATGTTGCAGATTTTTATGTGTGCTTTCCATACTTGTCTCTGAAGACATGTCGCCTGAGAAAGTAAATGACCAAATGAGCGCCTACAAGCTCAACTCACCCGTCAACATTCCCGGGATATCTCAACAGATAACGTACAACTCCGTGTAAGGACCGTATAAGGACCCAGTGGCCTCCGCGCTCTTCCTTGAACTCCGTGTTAGCTCCGTATGCGTTTCCGGTATGGTCCGTGTTGCTACCTTGTCTGTTCGTATAGACACCGCACTTGTCCGTGTATTCATTCACCCAGTTCAGAACGTATCCACACCGGCATTGCATGCATTGAGAGGAAATCGTGGTGCCGCACACCGGATCACCCCGGATTAAGATCCGGGATGATCTGTGATGCGATCCGTGAAAGTGTAAAAGCCCCTTTACAGTGAAATGACAATATGTACAAATTACAAACACTGCAAAATGCATGGATTTGACATAGAAAGATGACAAAATGATATGTGGAGGGATCTACTAAAAAGCTTAGCTTGTGTGATGTAGACCCCCTAATCGAATAATGATACAATAGTATACGTTTTAAAAATTAATGATTTTCGTGTAATAAATCAAAGTAATTGTTTGAGAGGGAGAAAACTACTAAACAAAATAAATGTACATTATATACAGTTGAGCTAACATTACAAAATAAGATTGATTAGATTAGATTAGATTAGATTTTATTAAACTCTATCGACCCCCAATCGGGAGTATGAGAGTCTCAACAAGAACACATTTACAATAATGAATATGATTATACAAACGAACATATTTACAATAATGAATATGATTTTACACTGTACAAATGAACATCTTTACAAAAATGAATATGATTATACAAATGAACATATTTACAATAATGAATATATGATATATGATTATTTGATGAAATAAAAGAAATTTCTAGTGGAAATCAGTATATTATATACACACGTATATATAACTAATATAAAAAAGATAAATACAATATTATGGAACGAAAAAAAATAAATAAAAGCAGAGTGAATTATTTACATCAGTATAAATCAGTCAAGTTTTCCTTCGCAAGATATTTGAACCTACTTAAGTTAGGGGTAAGTTTTAAATTCTGTTCTAATGAGTTCCAAAATTCAGGACCATTGAAAAATAATATTTAATGATTATCCCATATATTCAAGACACTTGAAATTTCAATAATCCCTTGTTTATAATGAATACTCTGTGAAAATGAATTTAGACTCTGATTGTAAATATTCAAAATGTAATTATAATGTATTTCTATTTTGTATTTGTGAGATCAACTTGTAACCCACGTACCTTTCAACTTCTGGTTGCGATGCATGAGATTTTTTAATAAAGATCATTTTATCTATCTATATAGTTCGACCATTCGAGTTTTGGGTGAATGATGATCGCCTGGTGTAATACCTGTGTAAAGTGCTTTTTTTTTGCAAACAGTTGTTTCAAAACGAATGGCATATTATTTCTATCAAGATTTTACATGAATTCGTACTGCTGAAATCGATAAAGGTCATGCATTTTGAGAATACGACTTTGGCGAAACAAAATATCAGTATGCGCTCTATAAGATGTATTACATATAATTCTCAAAACCCTTTTCTGCAACAGTAAAATTTTATCTAACCTGGATCTTGCTGCGTTTCCCCATACCAAAATGTCATAATTTAAATATGGTAAGATGAGAGTTGAATATAATCTGTTGCTCCACCGGGTTGTTTTTTTTTTTACTGATTTACTACAATAAAGCAATGGACCTACCTATTTTGCTAGTATTGCGAATACGCAAGCCATTCGAGTAATTAAAGTCACGACAGTGCAAATACCCCTTAGGATCCCGCCTTCCTCTGTGCACGTACGCATGACGCGCGCACACAATCATCCTCTTTCCTTCTCGCAGCCTAAAGAGTTGCAGCTAAGTCACTATCTTGCGCAAAAATTCAGAGTTTGCTACTCTTTTAGCGCGTTTTCTGGTGACTTTTGCCAATATTTCCTAGACTTGTTTTAATATCTGTTTAGGGTCGGTTTCTGTCTGTCACGTATTTATTTTGGTGATATTTGAGCTTAAATTCATACCTCACTTTTCACCTCTTTCGTATACACTATGAACATGGCGAACAAAGAAGCGGACAAAATATACAGATCCTCGTTGTACCTTCCACACTTGCTCTGATAGATAATAGAACATTCCTTCATTGCTATTATGTAAAAATATGTAGAGCAGGTGTCACATGCATTTTCACCTGTTCTACTTATTTTACGATATAGCAATGAAGGAATGAATTGTCTACCAGAGCAAGTGTGGAAGGTACAATGAGGAGCTGTATATTTTGTCCGCTTTCATTGTCATCGTGTTCATAGTGATAGCAGCCCCGGGCATTCGCTTTGGCGTATTGCCGGGCGCTCAGCCCTGTTACGTTTCGTTGGTGTTTCGTGTGTGTGGCTGTTGTGTGCATATACCCTTACGAGAGTGTTCTCTTGTTCGTGGTGCGTGAATGGAAATTTCCACACACTATGTTGGAAAATTCCATTCCGTTTCACTCTCGCTTATTACGCCCTTTTCTTTACAATTGTTTATTGTTTGACTCCTTTATATCTCCTTACAGGTGATAATGAGTTCTTCGGAGGAAGAGCAATCGAGGTCTTGGTTGCCTCCGTGCTCTTCCAATTCTTCTTCCCTCCCTTCCATTACTCTCACTTATAAGGGCGTCAGCCCAGTGAGTATGATAAAGACCTCTGCGATTCGCTCGCCTACCAGCGAATTTACTGCAATAAATCATATATACCTACCTATTATGCTAGTCACTTGACTACGCGAACCCGTTCGAGAACTTAACACAAATGAGTCACAATATTGTGGGCACCCCCCGTAATCCTATTGTTCTCCCCTTCGCCACTCATGTGCGGCAACACGCGCAACGGCCATCTTCCTCTTTCTTGCTCGCCCCCGTCGAGTTAGGATGTCGAGTCACTGCGCTCCTGAAATCCGGTCTTTTTGTATCTTTTCAGCGCGCTTTTTCGCATCTTAAAAGCACTTTCTGTACTTATTTTCGTCTAAGATTATAGTACTCTTGTGTTTTTTTATATCACTCTTGCCGATTGCAAGGGATTTTTGATTCCTTTCTAGGCAGTTATTTTTCTTTTTCACGGTCAGCCCCACGTAATTATATCTGTGTGTTTTGCGGGTGTTTCCGTTTGACCCGAGCCTTTATGGGTCGGTGTTTGTTTATGCGGTTTTTGCTGTGATTTTTTTTTGTGCGTATCTCCAAATTTTAGGTTTTATTATTACCTGCACTCAAAGTATTTCATATTTTGGTATACTTTATTGTCTGTTTTATTGCAGCGTTATGAGCTCGGAAGAAGAAGCTGCTAGGTCGCGGAGACCTGCTTCTTCCGAAGAGTCGTCTAGCAAGACGACTCGGCCTTCCAGAACTCGCCCGAGTACTTTCGTACATAGGGGAGGGAGGAGGGCTGCAGGTAAGTTGCCCAGTGGTGTTTCCCTGCAGGGTTTGCCAGCCTCAGAGCATGCAGCTTCGGGGCGGGTGGCGTTAGTTGAGCTTGGGACGTCAACTCCGAAGCCCGTGGCTTCGGGGTGGGTGGCGTCAGGTTCTAGTGGTTTGGATATCACAAATCCAATCCCCCGGTCGCTCAGACGAGAGGGGGGGGGGGGGGGAGGGACGTCTGTTTCCCGCACGGTAAACTCGCTTAAATCCGTTAGGGCAGACTCGTGCCACTACTGCAGGGCAGCTCACGGGCACCGCCCATGTTGGTCTGGGTTCTCAAACCCTAACCCCCGGCCGATGCCAAATGGAGCGAGTACTGCCCGGGCTGTCTACATTGCCAGCTGATGGGAAGGCTCGAGCCACCAATTATGGGCGCTCTACGGAGCAACAGGTGCGATCACCTGAGTGCGCAACTACTAGTGCTCTCCTATTGCCGCTCACGAGCGGAACAATAGCGAGTTCACATACTATTAGTAGTCGGTAGGCGAATACTAGGACCTCCTCCCGGTCCGCCCTCGCACTGGGTGCCTCGAGCGCCCGACCCATGGCTGTTGCATCTTCTTGCTCAGCCAGTATGGGTAATTTGTGGGCGACTTTGGGTACATACCCTCAGCGCACTTCTCCCGTAGAGGGAGGCGGGCATCCCTCTGTGGAGGGTTCGGTTCGTGTTTCCGAAGCGGCTTCGGAGATCCGTCCGAAATCTATCAGACGCTGTAAGAAGCGGGTCTCGGCTTCGGCTCCTGTTGAGCCAGCTAAAAAGAAGCCTAAGAAAGGGTCTAAAAGAGGCAAGACTTTGCCTGCCTCTTGCCCGTCTGGCCCGTCTAACCCGCCTGACCCCTCTCAATCTGAGATGCTCAGCATGATGCAGGTTTTTGCCCAAAGTCAGGGTTGGTACCTCTTACCAGGTACCACAACCCCTGCTTCTGTCCCTCTTCTAGGTTCTGACATTGAGACTAATAAGGAAATCAGTGCTGATTTTACAAGTCTAACACGATGGTCAAGGGAGGTAAGGGCGTCAGTCTGTCTGCTCGCTCTGGTATTTTTGTACCGGGAGGGTCGAGCAAGGCAGGCTTTATAGGTAAGTTAGGTGTTCATTAGGTTTCGGACCGAACACCCGTCATTAGCCATTCTGACTTCCTCCAACTCACGACCACCACGTCTGCAGTTGGGGGGGGGGGGGCGGTAGCTAGTATAGACGGCTCTCGACCCTCGACCACCGTCGGGAGCCTGGAGGGGGCATTAACTGGTAAGACCGCTAAGCGGTAAGCTAATGATGTTACTGTGTCTTGCCGACCCCCGACCTCCGTAGGGGTGCCTAGCTAGATTTCACCCAGTGTTACTGGCTTCCCCCGACATCCGACCACCGTCGGTGTGTCTCGGGGAATTACAGCCGGTATCGCAAATCCGCACCCCGCTAAGAAGACCTCCTCTTCGAGCAGGCTCTCGCAGCGGAAGACTTCTGGTTCCCGCCAGCCACTTTACCAACGTCAGTGCTCCGGGTGCTATATCCAGCAGTGCTGCAATCCAGCAGCCCGTACGTCCCCCCGCAGTCAATGCGAATCGGGGCTCTGGTCGGGGAAGCACAGTCCCTGGTTTTGCGGCCGAATTACTCCTTCCCACTGGGAAGCCCGGCCCGGACAATTTGGGTAGTGAGGCTTCTATACTGCAGCCAAACACTTCCGTGCTTCTAAACGGCCTTCTACTACGGTGGCTCACACCCCCGCTAAGAAGCTTAAAGCCAAGAAGGGTAAATCCAAGGATAAACACAAGTCGGGTAAGAAGGCTCAGCCCTCTCTTCCCCCCCCCCCCGACTCTCAATCTGAATTGCTCAGATTAATGAGACTCTTTGCTGAGCAGCAAGGTTGGGATACTAATCCCCCGACGCTGCCGGCTACTGAGACGGGTTCTCCCCAGTCAGTACTGACTGTGATGGAGGATGTTCCAGAGTCGGACCCCGGTGTTCTCTCGGTCTCCGATATTCATGATCAGAGCCTTGGACAATTTTGTCCGAAGGCGGTATCTCGGCCTACTCCTCCCGTGCCTGCGGCTCTTTGAGCCCCGCGGGGGGAGGAGTCTGTCACTGGTCCGTGGGCATATCCACTCCCTGGGATTTTCCCCACCGGACTACTTCTCCCGAATTTGATTCTGTCTCGCAGGTTTCTACCCCGTCTGTTTCAGAATCTCAGGCCGGCTTGGAGCCCCAGACTTGTCACGTTATGGCGGCAGATGCCAAGGCCCTGTTAGAGAAGTATATGCCAGAAAGTTTTCCCCAAGTCCAGTCGGAAAGTGATCAGCCATCGCTGTTATTCAGACAGCATGGCCCATCTCCTGGTATTCCTCTTACAGAGGACTTCAAACAGGAGTATGGGGATAGGGAGGCACTCGCCGATGCAGGTCGGGCTACCCGACGTCCCTATGGTAATGCCTTCTCTTTCTATCCGGAGGATATCCAGGGCTTCTTTGCTGCCAAGGGTTTATCCCAGGAAATTATTGGTATGGGACAACGTCTGAATGTCAACTTCAAGTTTCAGTCCTATAGAACCGCCGAGAAGCCCTTTGTGAGCTTTGAAACCAAAGTCAGGTCGGGCTTAAGACTATCGGCGTACTTGGGTTCACTGTTACGCCTTCGGGCCAGATCAGTTGAACTGAATGTGACCGAGGAGGACTCCAATTTGTTGGATGAACTTCTACTTTTGTTAGCTGGACTTCAGTGGTCTCAGCTATCATCAGCGGCGATTGCCATTACTCATCAACAGAGGAAGGCAGGATCCTAGGGGGTATATGCACTGTCGTGACTTTAATTACTCGAATGGTTTGCGTAGTCGGAAGACTAACAAAATAAGTAGGTACATAGAATTTTTCTAGCAAATAATAAAATCAGTTCTGATTTTACTGATCTATGCTATTCTTTAAAATACAGTTGGAACGTCACCTCCTGTAATGCATACAATTTCTGCTGACGTCGGGTGTGACGGTAAAGAGTTAGAACTGGAACACCATGACATATCAATGGCTATCCCACAGGGAGCTGTTCAACAGAGTGACTCGTGCAAGATCACTCTAACCCTCGTTAGAGACCCTCCCAGTGTAGACATCCAAGACGATGAATCAGTGGCCTGCTACGGAATCAGATGTGATCCTCCAAACTTGATCTTCCACAAACCTGTCACGATCAGGATACCACACTCCACCTTCGTCATGAACCCCGATCAAGTGGCACCGGACATCGTATCACATGTCTGGGATACAAGAAAGGGTATATAGTCTGCTTGTATACCATGCGTCTCAAAAAAAATTACGCTTTTGAAATGGCTGCCAAATAAAAAATATGATTCTGGGGGGAAAGGTTTATATGTATGGAAAGCTCATAGGTTCAACTTTCATATGACACCAAAAGGTCCGAAAATAATTCATGCTTGGGTGAGCACTGCTCACTTTTGTAAAGGGTGAGAGGAAAGTCCTTTGGAGCTTACGGGATTGAGGATGATATGAAAAAAATATGAGTTTGGGTTTGCTGAGTGACATTTGTAGTTTATGGGATTAACACTTTATGTATGGGGTGAACAGGAATTGCATTTATTATTGTAGCATTGTAACTTTCCCTGGTAGACTCAGTGGTGTGTTCATGGGAGTCAGGATGGGGTGATGGTGCAGGGGAGGTGAGATAGGGTAGGACTTTGTTGGGTATAGGATAAGGGTCAAGAGGACATTATGCCCTCCCAACCCCCCAACCCCCCCCCCCCCCCCCCCTCACTTGAACACACCACTGATTATACCAGGTAAAGTTACAATGCTACAATAATACATGTAATTCCTGTTCACTCATGCATAAAATTTTCATTTAATAAACCATAAAATTCACTCAGCAAACCTAAACTGATCGCAATTGATCATGAATTTGTCATATTACCCTCAGTTTTGTAAGCTCCAAAGGACTCGCCTCTCACAAATTAGAAGGCTAATTCCTGCGCAACCTAATTTTCATACTCTTTACAAAAGTGAGCAGTGCTCACCCAAGCATGAATTATTTTCGGACTTTTTGATGTCATATGAAAGTTCAGTCCATGAGCTATCCATACATATAAACCTATTCCCCCAGAATCATATTTTTTTTTATTTGGCAGCCATTTCAAAAGTTTACCAAATATGACAAGTAGTTGAAATTCATATTTTTATGTGGTGATTGAGACAGCTAAAGTCTAAAGATACAAGATAATCAACCTTATGCCCGGTGCACACTCCACGATCCGACTGCGATCCGATTGCTCTGCGAACTGTGTGCCCAATCGGATCGCAGTCGCAGGATATAGCAGACTGTACGATTCCACTAAAACCTATTATTTTGCAGCGCCTGCGTATTTTGCATCGGAGTAACCATTTTCATAATGTCCTGTATATTATATCAATTAAGAAGACGAAGTATCTTGTCTGAAAATAACATTGATTTACAAAACAAATTTTGCTGTTTTACAATCGTGAAAAAAATGAGTGCATCGTTACACAAAATAGCTTCTTTTTTTTTGGGGGGGGGGGGGGGGAATAGTCACAAGACCCAGCCCTGAACGAAAGTGGGGTAGGAATGAGAACTAAAAGATGAGGACGAGGGTATATGAGAAAGAGGTTGCCGACATGTCTGCTGGGGGATGGACTTCCATCAAGGGCAAGGGGGAGGAGAGGAGTGAAGAATAACAGATTAAGAGAGAATGAAAGAGAGAGGGGGGTTGTATTATAAAGGGGGAAACGAGAAAGATGGAGTAAACTAAAGAGAATGAGAAAGAGTGGGCAAGAAACATAAAAGGTGAAAAGAATGGTGGAAATGAAAGGACAGAAATAAGGTAAAATTAAGACACGGAAAAGTAGAGCGGGAGAGAGACAGAGATCGAGATGGTGGGGGTGGGAGGCGAGACTGAGTGTAAAGGAATAAAGTGGGAAAGATGCATGCAGGTCCCATATTGTAGAAAAGAGAGAGATCTTCAGTGATTTAGTGCCCCCGCATCTTGAAGTACTATGGGTCCTTCTTCGATCTTCCCCCGCTGTGCATCTAGCTCGAGACATTTTTGCGTGTGTGATTTATTCTCCCCCGCGGTCACCACACCAAGCGGAAATGACTGAGCATATCATAAGCATGGTTGACCGTGCTCGTCTTCAGTCTACTAATGCCTCTCTGATCATCATGGGCGATTTAAATGAACTGGAAACCATTGAAATTGAAAGACACTGCTCGTTATCCCAAATAGTCAACAAACCTACTCGTGAGTTAACTATTCTGGATAAAATACTGACTGATCTTAATGAGGTTTATGAGGACCCTCAGATCTCTTCGCCAATTTCTTCTAGCGATCACAATGTCGGCACTGTCAGTCCTACTGCCCCGCCGCCTCCCAGGAAAGCAACTAGATCATCATATCGCCCTTTTCGCGATTCCTTCATTCGGAGTTTTGGGCAGTGGATTCAGCAGATGGACTGGTCTGTCCTTCTTGATAGCAACGCTCATGACATGGCCTCGAAGTTCAATAACTTGATTAACCTCAAGTTTAGACAACACTTTGAGCTTGTTACTGTTAAACGACGGCTGAATGATGAGCCATGGATGAACGATGAGATTCGCAGAGCTATCAATCATCGCGATATTTCCTTTCGACATGGGCATCCAGACTTCAAACGATTGAGGAACCATGTTCAGAGGTTGATTGTTAAGGCTAAGCTGTCGTTCTATGATCGCAAAGTGGAGCACTTGAAAAGATCTGAGCCTGGGAAGTGGCACCAGAAAATCCGTCACCTTGCTGGTATCCGCAAGAAGCAGCTTGATCTCACATCTGATGACACTCTCCCTGGATGCCCTGCCAGCTTTCCTACCAGCACCCTCGCCGCCTCCAGTGACTGACCGACGGGAAGTTTATAAGCGTCTCTGTCGAATCAGCACTACTAAGGCTTGTCATTTTTGTGACCCCGGGCCCCCTTCGCGCTTGTTGAAGGAGTTTGCCTTTGAGTTTTCTGAACCTTTGACCACTCTCTTCAATCTTTGCCTCAGTGAGGGTTGCTTCCCAGACATTTGGAAAAATGCATCTATGAGTGCTATTCCCAAAACTAGCCTAGTTATCAGCTATGACCAACTCCAACCTATCTCCATTACACCAACCTTAGCACGTATCTTCGAAGGTTTCCTTGCGGACTGGATCTTGAATAGTATTCTCCCGTTAGTTGACCATCGTCAGTTTACGCACTATTTGGTCAGCCTACTTGATACCGTCCACAAGGGACTCGACAAGGGCGGGACTTTTGCCAACCTTTGTGCTGTGGACTTCAGTAAAGCGTTTGACCACGTAAACCATACCATCGTGATCAACAAGCTGATCGATTTAGGTGCTAATGGTGCAATCATCCCTACCATCTGTAGCTTCCTTTCCAACAGAACGCAAACTGTTCGCTACCATTAGAAATCCTCACAAGAAGATACCATCACATGTGGTGTGCCCCAAGGTACGCGACTCGGACCGATTTTGTTCCTGGCCTTGGTCAACGATGCTTCTGCTGATTGTGCTAATAGGTGGAAATATGTAGATGACTTGACTCTCGTGGAGGTTCAGAAGAAGTCGCAATCTTCCTAGTTGCAGTCTAAAATAGACGCCTTGATACAGTGGTGTGAAGACAACGATGTTGTTCCTAATGCTGCTAAGTGCAAATCCATGCAGCTCTCATTTCTTCGCCAACCCCCACCACCCATTGTGCTTGACATCAACTCTACAACACTAGAAGTGGTCTTATCCCTTAAGTTTCTTGTGGTCTCTATTCAAGATAACCTCAAGTGGGATGAGCAAGTTAATCGCATGATCTCCAATGCTTCGAGAAGACTTTACCTCTTGGCCAAGCTCCGGAGAAATGGTGTTAATACCAGTGATCTTGCCACTATATATATGATGTACATTCGGCCGATACTAAAATTCGCAGCACCCGTCTGGACATCAGGCATCACAAGTGACCACTCTTCTTGCATCGAGTGAGTCCAGAGAAGAGCCCTCAAGATTATTGCATATCCTGACAATAGATCTTACAATGAATTGCTCTCAGTTTTAACGTCTCCTCTCTTAAAGAGAGACGTTTTGCCCTCTCCCTTAAATTTGCCCAATCTCTTCTTAGATCTAAGATGCATCGACATCTCCTGCCTGCGTGCAGAGTTAGTGATTGTGGTCGTATCCTGAGAAATGCACCTGATCTGTCCCTGCCTAGGATGAGAGCTGATAGATATCGTAATTCTCCCATTCCTTATTTTGTTAGAACTTTGAACAGTCAGTAGAAGCATTTTGTGTAATTTGCAATTTCTGTCAGTGCATTCATAGATTACTGCTGATTGAGAGGACTTAAAGCCGTTGGTCCTATGGTTGTTTACATACAAGCAGTATGCTTTATAGTATACCATTGGCACTGATGGAATAATGTCAGGTTAAAAGTTATACATTAATTGTTACATCATGTACATAATAAATTCAAAACTGGTTCTAAAACTCAAATCGTGCAGAAAGCGTCATATTGTTTTATAATTTATATGTTTCAATGTCTAATTTTGATTAATTTCCGAGGAATTGTTTTTGCTGGAAATGAGAATAAATTGGATTGAATTGAATTTAGTTCAAAGCAAATCCATGATACACAGCCCTTATTATAGGGGGCGCTGGCGAGCAGGGTCCGCTTGAACAAAACAAAAAGAAAGCAAAACAAAAAAGGGGTCCAATTATTGTATTATTTCTCTTCCTATTCCTCTCCCCCGTCTTTTCTCTTTTCTCCTCTTTCTCCCCCCCCCCCCAATCTAATTTGCGGGGCACGTGCCCCATACCCCCTCGTAGTTAGTACTAGTTACGCCCCTGTTTTTGTTTTGTTTTTCAATATTTTGCCCCAGTATAATTTATGTTAAAGCATATAAAATCGCATTTTCAAAATGTTCTATATACATTTGAAATAATATCAACTTTCGATGGCCTTCCTAAATTCCTTGATTATTCCTCACTTGTTCCGTCAGTGTTGTGCCCCCATTTGAGAAAGAAGTGAGAAAAGGGACTTTTATCAATGTTCAATATTTGGAACTTGGCCTAGATCGCAGTGGTTATTTGCGAATTTTCCTTAGTACATCGAATAAGAAATGACGTTTTGCAGCTTAAAAATGCCCCCCCCCCCAAAAAAAAAAAACAAACAAACAAACAAACAAACAAACAAACAAAAAACCAAAAAAAAAAAATCGCTTTTCTCCCTAGCTTGTGCAATTCCATGGATAACTTTGAGGGGGATATAGACGTACGAAGGGCTGCAGCCCCTTGAGGATTTTGAGAAGGGCAATATTGGCTCGACTAGTACCACCTCATCATGAGCAGCGAGGTGCTCCGATATCCTCATATTTAGATAGTTTAATACTGGAATACATGTAATTTTTCACTACATTTTCACTACAAAAATGTCGAAATTTTTCCTCTCTCGCTTTGCTCGCTCATACATAGAAAAGGGAAACTTGAAATTCGGGTAAAAAACTACAACCCCTCCCCAAATTATGCATTTACGCCCATGGGGAGGTCGAAAACGCGTTTTGCCCCCCCCCCCCCCCCCCCCCCATTTCCGGGGCCTATGAACGCATCCTAGATCTCAGTTAGGTTTAAATGACGTCACAGTTTTTGGCAGGTTTCTTCGCAAGAACCACACACTTCTGGAGAAAACTAGAAGAGAAATATGAAACAAAATCATACAAAATGATAAAGGAAGAAAATAGAAAATAAAGGCATATGAAAACATAAAAGAAGGAAACAGAAGAAGATGCTAGAATAAGAAAGATAGCATTGAGAAGATGATAAAAGGAAGAAACAAAGAATAAGAGATAGAGGAAAGAGCAAAAGCGAAGATAAAAAGGAAATAATGGAGAAATACACGGGGTAGGGTATAAAAGATGAAAGAGATGATAGAAGGGAAAAATAAAGGAAAACGTAAGGAGAGAAAAAATACAAAATGATGGAATGATAAAACAAAGAATAACATTTATATAGGAAAGACAGCAAGAGAGGATAAAGAAAGGGAGCAAAGAACAATATATGAAAAAACAGAAAGAGAAAATCCAAGAACGATCAAAATGCAGAAAGAGAAGAACAAAGAACGATCAAACAAAAAAGATCATGAGAGAAGACAACAAGAGAAGATGAAGAAAGATCAAAACAAAGAATAACATGAGAAAGGACAGAAAGAGAGGATGAAAGAAAGCCCAAAACAAAGAATAAAATAATCAAAGAAGGAAAGGAAGAAGAAAATAAAGAGAGTCGAAGGGAAGGTAATAAGTAAAGAAGGGGGAAAATAAAGGAAAGATAAAGATAAAATGATACTAAAACAAATAATAACATGACAAAAGTTAGGGAAAACAAATGCAGAAAAATAAAGCAATATTAAGTTTAGGACAGAAGAAAATATAATAGGATGAAAATATGACGAACATAAGGAAGAGATGTCATGGAGGGGATAGTTGTCCTGGGGGTAGTTGTCCAGGGGTATTTGACCTAAGGGGGCAGTTGTCCGGATACGATATATACATGTATACCCTGCACTTTTTTCAAGTTCTTAAATGACGGTTCTAGTAGTCATGGTAGTAGAATTTATATTTTAAATAAATGCTATGGAAGCCCAGGAGCGGGAGGATGTGTGATATATTCCCCAAATAATTCAGGAGGGGGGGGGCTGTAGGATTGGCCTGTATCATCACCCCCCCCCCCCCCGCAATAATTCACCTTCAATAAATAACATGATCAAATAATATGATCAGGAGGAGGAGGAGGAGGTTCACCATGATGATTATTATTCATAGGACCATGATCGATCAACATGGTCATAATTTTTGTCATGATTTTTGTTAAAAGTGATCATTAGGAAGATCGAAATAAAGATTTCAAAGAAAATAATGAAATTAAGCAAGTTAATAATTACCATGAAACCACATGCACTCAAATGCTCGGAAAGTGATTTTAACTCAGGGAAATTTGAAAGTCCCAACCGTGGGAGTGAATACTTCATTCCAACGTCCATGGGGCACACTGTAAGAACGGTAGATGCCAATAAATTGTACGTTACTAAAATCACGTATTATGAAAATATTGCTACGAGGAATTGATATCCCAACCCAAAATTTAAAAAACAAACAAATTTCTCGCGGCAATTTCTAAGCCCGTATCCGGAAAACTACACCACTACAACTAATCTCCAGGACAACTACCCCCTACAACAATCCCACTTGAGAATTGGAACTTGAGATAAAGGCTAAGGATTAGGGTCTCCACAAGAGTTGAGAAACGGGAGAATCTGGATCTCTGTGTGTGTGGATGTGTGGAGGGGGAGGGGGTCCTCTCCTCCCACGTAGATATATGGACTAGACATCGTTTTTTAATTATTAAGACATTGGCAAAGCGGCTTTCAAAGTGTGGGGAGCATTGATAAATATAGTTTACTTTTTTTTTTAAATATGGATATATTTGACAAAAGCCGAAATTTATTCTAAGGCTTTCTTAAATGCAGTACCGTTGGGTTGTCCTTCATCCATTTCCCTTTCTTATTTAATTTAAATGACGACCCTTTTTTCATTATGAATAGTGACCCTCTTCTCCGATTATGAATAGCAACCCTCTTCTCTGATTATGAATATCGACCCTCTTCGTTGATTATGGATAACGACCCTCTTTTTCCGATTATAAATAGCGACCCTCTTCTCCGATTATGATTAGTGACCCTCTTCTCTGATTATGAATAGCGACCCTCTTTCCTAATTATGAATAGCGACCCTCTTCTCCAATTATGAATAGCGACCCTCTTCTCCAATTACGAATAGCGACCCTCTTCTCCGATTATGAATAGCGACCCTCTTCTCTGATTATGAATAGCGACCCTCTTCTCTGATTATGAATAGCGACCCTGTTCTACGATTATGAATAGCGACCCTCTTCTTTGATTATGAATAGCGACCCTTATGAATATTGACCTATGTGAATAACGACCCTCTTCTCCTATTATGAATAGCGACCCTCTTCTTCGATTATGAGTAGCGACACTTATGATTAACGACCCTCTATCTGCATTAGTTATAGCGACCCTTATGACTTATTATGAATAGCGGTCCTTATGAGTAATGGCTTTTGCTAAACAGTCGGGTAACGTCGCGTCGGTAGAAATTTTCGATCATTTTTCAGGAAGGTGTCTTCAAGGGGACAAATTGAAAAAGAGACCATCTCAGTATGATTTTCCCGTTTTCAGGCTAAAAACGACAAACAAGGGAATAAAGAAAACAATAGAAGGATAATGCAAAGAAAAACATGAACTATAAAGAGAGAATAGAAGGGTAGGAAGGATGGAAGAAAATATGATGAAAGGAAACAAAGAATACAACAAAAGGAAAGTTGGAAAGTAAAAATAAGTGGATAAAAACAAAGAATAACATAAAGAAAGATAGAGACATAAATGATAGAAGGATAAAGATATTAAGAGTAACATAAGGGAAGATAAAAGAAAAGATGAAAGGAAAACAAAATGATAGGATAAAAGCAAAGAATGTTTTAAGGAAAGTAAGTAAAGATGGGAAGCAGAAAATGATTTTAAAAAGAATAATATGAAAGATAGAGAGAGAAATGATAGGATAAAAATAGTTTAACTTATATAAAGAAAGACAGAGAGAGAAATGATAGAAGGATAAAGATTAACGTGAGGAAGGTGGGGGAGAAAATGATAACAGGAAACAAAGAATATCATAACGAAAGGAAGGATGAAAAGATAACTGATAAAGGATAAAAGCAAGAAATGGCAAAGCGAGAGATAGAGAGAAAAATGATAAAAAGATAAATATAAACATGAAGAAAGGTGGAAGAGAAGATGAAAAAAGGGAACAAAGAATAACAAAGTGAAGATGGAAAGCAATAAAAAAAAAGAGGATAAAAAGAATAAATATAAACAGTAACATTATGAAAGATTGAAAACAAAATGATAAAAGCAATAAAAGAATAACGTAATGAAAGGAAAGGTGAAAAGAAAAAATTAATAAAAGGATTAAAAACATCTGAATTAATAATTACGCGATGCGTAATATATGTCCCCGCCAAGTGTAGATCTGTGGAATATGGTAGTCAGTAGACATAAGTAAAGGTAACAAAACTAGATTAAATTAATTGAAGCTACTAACAGACTAATATAATGCTTACCTGTCACCATCTTCCCCTGACCCTGAGGCTGCGCTTGAACTTGAAGCCATCGTACGATGATACACCATCCCGGTAGCCTGTACTTTCACGGATGATGTCTGATGATGATGATGACGATGATCGTTACACAGTGCAAAGCACTTTACGCATGAAAAGATATGCAGCGTAGACCAGAGCATGACTAGCCTAAACGTACCGTACGTGTATAGGCAGGCTAGGCCTAGTCTGCAAGCACAGACCCTAATTTGACACTTTATCAGAAGATCATTGTGTCTTGACAGAAGCCTAATTCAGCTACCTTCTGGTCGGAAGGAGCAGCTATAGTACATGGCCTATAGTAGTCTTACAGTGCAGGCACTCTTTTACGACTGACCAGGGTTTGTGCCTGCAAACTAGGCTAGGCTAGGCTAGGCTAGGCTAGGCTAGCTAGGCTAGGTCATGCGCAGCTCAGGCCATTCCACGAATCCGGAAAAAGTAAACACAGCTAAAATTATTTAAATTGTTAAACATCTATGTTTTTTCAATCCAAAGTTCAATAAAACAGTGATTAACTGAATAATTAATTAATTAATCCAACAATCGATTTATTCATGGCATAAGAAATGAAATAATTAATTCATGCTGCCATCAGGCCACCTTTTTTTCCCTCTCCTTTTCTTTTTCTTTTTCTTTTTTTTTTTTGGCTGCTAAGTAATGACCCTTTTCTTCGATTATGAATAGCAACCCTCTTCTCCTATTATAAATAGCAATCCTTATGAATAATGGTGCTTATGAGTTTATGAATAGTGATCCCCTTTTCCCTTTATGAAAAGCGACCCTACAGGTATAGGAAATTACACGTTATGAAATAGCGGTCCTTATGAGCCACTGGTCCTTATGACTAGCGGTCCTTATGACTAACGGTCCTTATGACTAGCGAGGTTACCCCCTTATATTGAAAATACCCCCTCATAGGGAAATATAATTGCCTTTTTCTCAATTCCCTTATATTCATCGTCTGTGAATGCCAATGTCTGGGAGATTCTTCAGGGTCCTCCTGTCAGTGCCAATGCTTCATCAATCTGGAGAGAAAAATAATGAAAAGGTCTTGTTATATACACATGTATGTTACAAAGTGTCTATTGTTCGAAATCTGGAAGAAAAAATATATTTTGCAATAACCTCATGAAGAGGGCGTGGGGGCAGTTGCAAGAACAGTTCCTGTCCCCTCTGATTTGCCAAATATCTCCCCATAATTTGATAAAAATTATAATAATTTGGTAAAAAGAGATTATTAAAACATATTTAATGAAGTCTTCTTAACGCTAGCATGGTTACGACAATAATATTGTCCCCAACAATATTTTTTTACTGTGAATCAGGTTAGTTAGGATCATGTATATATTCCCAAGAAAGGAGAGTTTTTTAAAGCTTTATCTAATGTTTGTTGATAGAGAAATGAATAGATCCTTACATCTCAATAAATAAAATAATAAACGGCCAAACACAAAATTATAAATCCTATTTTGGTTGTTAAAGTTAACAACAAATAAACAGGTCTACCAAATAGAAAGATCTAGATTAGATCTAGGTCTAGTTAGACTAGATCTAACAGATACAATCTTTTGTTAAAATTGATCCTATGTAGACTATGCATTTCTCTAACATTTTTCTAGAATCTAATTTATTCTGATCATTGTTGGATGTACAATCTCGATCACGATTTAAAAATCAACAGGAATTCAATTCAGGAATGAACGTAGAGTACGGTACTGTTAGTAACAGTTACATGTACAGTCGGTTTACTCTTAGTCTACAACCAAACTAGGTCTAACGATGACCATGGTCTGACGTTAGACTCTCCAACTAAAGTTAAAATTTCTAAACACGATTAGAATTTAGATCTAGATTTAGATCATGCAGTCTAACTTGTCACTAGATAGTATAGATCTAGCCTAATTAATAGACTAGATTAAATTAGGTCTAAATGTTGGATCTAACATTAGAACTAAAAATTAGTGACATAGATCTAGATCTCCTTGTATAGTTCCAGGCAAGGGCGCCGCATCCAGGATTGAGTAAAAGACGGGGCACCAAAATGAAAGTTTGTCAAAAGGTAGACCCGTATTTTTTGCTCTCGCCAGCTTCTCGAAAAGTCGCTCAGTGGGGGGGGGGGGGGG
The DNA here is from genome assembly GCA_025617745.1 of Heliocidaris erythrogramma. NCBI lineage: Eukaryota > Metazoa > Echinodermata > Echinoidea > Camarodonta > Echinometridae > Heliocidaris > Heliocidaris erythrogramma. The sequence goes on along the minus strand of CM046860.1, from coordinate 4,913,316 downwards.
GGGGGGGGGCACAATCGAGAAAATGGTGGATCGTCTATGGTCAAAATGCATACTTCTCTTCCAAAGGGGGGGGGGGGCACGGGCTGGAAGTGCCCCCCCCCCCCCTTGGATCCGCCAATGGTTCCAGGAACCCCTGGGCTGGGTATGTGTCGACATGCCAGGAAGGCGAAAGAGGAATAGAAAAAGAGTCCATCATACGCCGGCCTGAAAAGAAGACGACGAAACTCGAAAGGAGGAGGAGGAGGAAAAACAAGAAGAAACGGATGAGTAGAAGAAAGAGGAAGATGAAGAAGAAGAAGCAGGCGGAGGATCGAGGAGGATCGTGGAAGAAGAAGAAGACTTAAGTTCTTAACTTTCATTAATTTAGTTTTAACAATTACTTAGCAGAGCTAACATTTTGTTAGATCTGTAAATAAATTATGGTTGCCTACCTGGAACTGGATATCTGGGACTGGTCTTGTCTGAATTGAAGTTGAATTGAGTCGCTTTTGCCTTGTAGCCTGTAGGCCTACTCTGTCTCTGACACTCCTCGAAGTCTTTTCCTGGAACAGGATGGCTGTTGCTTATGAATACAGACTAATAATGTTTCTCTTGCTCATCATTTTCTAACTGTAGTCTATTTTGTTTCGCCCAGATGGTAAGAGGAGATATTATACTCGACCTTCTCTGCTCAGTGGTTCAGCAATTTCAAGCAGTCTATACAGTATGCAGGTTTCAGCCCCCCCCCCCCCCCCCCCCCCCAGAGTTGTGGGAGCCGGAGCGAGTTGTGTGCGTACAACTTCAGCTGCTCTTTTGTGCGATGAGCTTTTTCCTGGTTTTGGTGATCATCTCAAGCAAATTGACGATGACGTCATCATTTTGCACCATCCTGATTGGCTAAAAGATTAAAATCGCACGACTCATCGCAGAAGATTCAACATGTTGAATCTCTGCGATTTGGTCTCCGATTGTCGAGCGACTGATCGGATCGCGGCCATAAGCTATAGCACACTACACGATCCGACCATAAATCAGTCGCATCGCAGTCAGATCGTGCAGTGTGCGCCGGGCATTAGAATAACTATATATTTTCCCGATCCCAGAATAAATACTAACGTTTACAAGATTTCTCTATATTTTTGTTTTCCAGAGTTATCTGTCTTCAAAGAATATCTGAATTGTTTAGAGGTCATGCGATATTTTTTATATCTTAAGAATAGGATAGGACTATAATTACATTTCGATGAAAAAAATGAAATATTTCAGCTCACTTCCGAGTGCACTCCAGACTGTAAATCTTTCTTCTCAACTGTCACATTTTTCTACCCAAATTGTTTGAGTTGGAATGTATGATATTGTTGTCATGATCAATGTTAGGTGTACCAGTGATATGCAGGAAGAAATCATCCAAGTCACGAGACGAGATTCCGTACTGCAAGATAAGGAGAACGTACCTGGAACTGATCATCGACCATTGTGCTGAGTGGTGGGTTCTTATTCCTCTTGTGCAAGAGGTGGTCCAACATAAACTCATCTGCACTCCGTATGTACCAGACAAACTTGAGCGAGGCAAAGGGTTTGATGTCCATCTCCATGTTCACGCAGACGTCCCTGGGAATGACAAGGTCAGTAAACCGTAGCCTACCCGAAAGCATTAGAATAATCATAATGCTTGCTTAAATGTTATGTTAGTTTTTCTCTTTGAATCCCGCTTTTTGTTATATAGAAATTTTATATGCAGTTTTGTCCATTTACTTTTATTGTTACGAGGTATAACGGTTCATTTTTTAGTGTAACTAGTCTCTTCTAATTTAAATAGGAAGTACAAGAGGACGAAAAACAGCAGTCATACCACAGAGTCCATCGCCCGGTTCCGATTTTTATTGAAGCTAAGTCTGGTGACCTAATAGTTACGTGTGATCATGATGAAATGGTTGAAAACAAGGTAAAAACATGTTATTTCACTGTTATTAGTATTTCCAGTTTGCATTACATTCGATCGTTGGAACAATAATCATCTAATTGATAATATATATACCTCGTCATTCAAATTCATTAGTTCCTTTCATCCAATGCCCTTTTTATGCAAGTTATCATATACAACATTTAGCTTTTAATTTGTAAACAAATCTTTCGGCATATTACTCCCAGTGTTAAAGATCGTATGCTCGATCTGTAATGAAAAACACAAGTCAGAAAAAATTGGAACCAGCGGGATTCGAACCTGGCATCTACTGCTTGCCGGGCAGCGACTTAACCACCAGGCTATTCTGGTCCACGGCGGACCGTTTGAATATTAATGAGTCAGAAAGAAGGGGATCTTGGGTATTTGATTCTAGTTCGTCGTGACTTGGCCGTGAACCAGAATAGCCTGGTGGTTAAGTCGCTGCCCGGCAAGCAGTAGATGACAGGTTCGAATCCCGCTGGTTCCAATTTTTTCTGACTTGTGTTTTTCATTACAGATCGAGCATACGATCTTTAACACTGGGAGTAATATGCCGAAAGATTTGTTTACAAATTAAAAATTCCTCCCCAGTCAAGCTTCTTCGTTTACTAACCATTGTCCACGGCGGACCGTTTGAATATTAATGAGTCAGAAAGAAGGGGATCTTGGGTATTTGATTCTAGTTCGTCGTGACTTGGCCGTGAACCAGAATAGCCTGGTGGTTAAGTCGCTGCCCGGCAAGCAGTAGATGACAGTTTCGAATCCCGCTGGTTCCAATTTTTTCTGACTTGTGTTTTTCATTACAGATCGAGCATACGATCTTTAACACTGGGAGTAATATGCCGAAAGATTTGTTTACAAATTAAAAATTCCTCCCCAGTCAAGCTTCTTCGTTAACATTTATCTTATCCAAACCCAGTATATGACCTCATAGACAAAAAGGGACATGGATCCTTGATCCTTGACCTTTGGCTGCATTAGGGGCACCCCTCCCCCTCCCACCCACACACACTCATGTACACAGAATGGTCATGAAATACATCTTCATCTTTTCTGATGGCTGTACCCCTGCTCCCCCCCCCCCCCCCCGCCAAATCATTAAGCGTGACAAAAAGTGTTATTCCTTTCATTTTTATTTATGTTATGTATAAGTCCAAGGTAAGTCCCATACGTTACCAAATATTGATTTCATTTGTGGAATTGTGAACATAATTTGACATAACAATTATCATTTCTACTTGATATTTGTCTAAGGAGGCGAGTTGGCTCAGTCAGTAATACTCAGTCAGGTATACTAAAATTTTAGATGTGGTCGGTCACGTATGGGACAAATTAGCTTGGACATGCCAACTTTTTTTTTCTGCATGTTCTTAACTCACCAGGTTCTATTTTTGAACGAAGTTCACGGCCGAATGGGACACAAGCTATCGCTGTCATTGCATCCGAGTACGAATGGTACAGAATTCGCAATGATTACTATCACCATTGCACAGGCTGAAAGAGTAAAGGTGTCATTGGCTTTCGTTGTCAGATACTCGGGTTTGTCAATTTTTTTTGTTTTATTCCTACTGTTAATCAAACTTCATGGTGTTTAACTTTAATCCAGGGTTTGTCAATCAACAGGCGGTGTGTTTGAATATTAGACGAGTAAATTCATAGTAACTTAATTTAATTTCCATCCTGTATTGAAGTGTCATGTACCTACAAGGATCAAAAAGAAAGTAAAGGCAATGATATTCTCCGATTGGTAAAAAGCAAGCTACACTGAGGGCATTTTAAAAAAATGAGCAAACACGTGAAGATAGAAGCAAATTTTTCATTTTCAAGTGAGCATATACTCATCCGGATAACTATGGTAAAAAAAAGAAACATGCCTACTGTGTTTCTCCTTTGTTACATTTTTTTCTGAACAGAAATGTGAACCGTCCATAAATATATGTGAAAACTCATTAGAAAAAATTAAATCCTATTTTTACTTACAGGCAACTGCTAGGTCAAAATATTTTTTAAATGCCGCTATAGCTAGAAAAGGAGATTGCTAGTGTTTCTTTTATTCGGAGCATTGAATGTCTGTTGTATTAGATTCCATCAGTAATTAAAAAAAATATGTTAGGACATTCTTTAATCACGGCTTGATCACACACGTTTACAAATATGACTTGGATTTCATATGAAAATGGTACTAAATGAGTAAAATATAGTAAAGAAGACAATGACAACGTTTTCGGGTGTAATTGCTTCTTCATTGCAGATGAACGAGAATGGCAAGATCAACCCACTTCATTCATCCAGTAAGCTTGCTCTTTCTTATATTCCCAATTTTGGCTGCTCTTTTTCATCAAAACGCTTTTGTGTATTCTACTTTCCAACACTGAAATATATCTCATCCAAGTTTATTCACCTCAGACATAATTGCTTACTTTGATAAAATATTCTGTTAATTGAATTCATATTCGAAAAGTAAAGGATAACAATGAAGTATTCTTCATTTCCCAAGAAATACTTAATCTCTATAATATCACAGATACAAAGGAACTTTGTTTACAGGGTAATGGAAGAAGTCTTGCATAGTGACATTCCCGACATTGATATCATCACAATCGCCCAAATGATGAAGGTGAACCAGTTCTACGATTTGGGAGTGGCTCTTGGTTTCACCATACAGCAACTGGATGTCATAGAGTACAGGAGGTTCCGAGACAGACAACAGGCCATCTACGACATGCTGGTAACATGGCGAAGAAACCAAGCCTCTGGCCAAGTAGCAAAGGAAACATTTCTCTCTCTCATGAAATCGCTTGATTTGCCAGCAGAACATTTGGAGATGTCAGGTTTGCATTCTTTCTCTCTTGCTTATTTCACATTCAGTTACCATAATTTTTTCAACAATGCCAAAAAAAACCCCAGGAATGTCAAAACAATATCTTTTCGTTAATTTTCGATAAAACAGATTAGCAGACCAATGATTACTGGAGTATGTTTTTTACAAAACGAAATCTGAGGATATATCTATTCAAAATTACAAATCATAGGGCTTCAACTATTAATGTACGTTGCTGGTGTGCAATGGTAGTTGGGTTTTCACAAATACAGTAATTGATAACAGCATGACAAAAGAGGATTCAACAAATAATAAAGAGGAAAACGGGACTACTCTAGTAAGTTATGTGTTGGTTGGTTTCTATCCCATATACTATTTAAAAAGAGACACATATACTTGCTATTAACATGTTCTAAAAATTGTATCCTACATGCGACAAATTCATCTTCATCTCCTCTGATGTTCACCTAAACCAGATGTTGAAGAAACTGGGTAAGACTATGATCTGTACATCATTTATGTTTAGTAGTGGTATAAAATTGAGTAATGTCAGGTTTACATATTGATCTACTTTTCCATTCACTGAGACATGCATTTTTCCGAAATCTTATAGGTTTTTACCAAAGCAAATTTATTTAGCAAGCGAATACGCAAACTTAGCACCCAACATCCATGCATCAACATGCAATTAACATTGAATGAATATTGATATTAAAAATCATAAGGTTGATGCTAAATAATAAGGAAAAGAAGAGCAGAAAGAGAATTAAGGTTAAGATGAGGAGGTAAAAAGAAGGGGAAAATGAATAGATAACGAGATATTAAAAGAAGCAGAAACAGAGAGACATGCATATAGAGACAGGCATACTCGAGGTTACTATGCATAATATTCAAAAGATGGGAAATTCACGGAATAGACATAAAACTGAGAAAAGGGGATTTCAATATATCTACTGCAATGTATGTAAGATGTACTTCTTCCTAATACAGTGTGATCCCTGAAAAGACACTACTTAGGTTCGCCCAAAAAATCAAACCAGAGCAGTTCTTTGAGATTGGTGGGAAGCTGGGATTTAAGCAGACAGAGCTGGAACACATCGAACATCGGACATTGTACAACAGGAAAGATGCTAACATCCAAATGATGTCTATCTGGAAAGCAAATCAGCTTCCAGGACCAGATGGAATACAGACTTTGAAACGGGTTTGGAAGTCTATTATCCAGGAATCACCGAACGCAGAGAGCAACCAGGGTATCAGATTCAATCTTTGTAAAATCATTCCAGTATAACGTAACCCTAGAATGATTAATATCATTATGTTGGATTGAATATAATTTTAGGCCATAGTGAATTTTGAAGAGAAATTTAATTATGCCGACGATCAATTATCAATAATATGTCCCGGGCCAGAAGCGCAGCGCATTTACGCTTTCTGGAAGCCGCCTACATTCAATCGCACGAACCCCTTCTGTGCAGACAAAAGGAGTTCGTCCAGGCTTTGCAATTGTTCTGAAATTACGGCGTCTGGGTTGCGTCCGGGTTCATCGAGTATAATATAGTTGATTTCGAGTAATTTGTTATATACCTGCGTGATAACCTGATGAGTGCAGGTCGAAAAGCTTCGTTATCATGTCTCTTTTTCGTGCCATATTGAAATTTAATTATATTCTACCAATGAGTTCATTCTACTCTCTATCTGTTAGGTTCTACTTCATAAATAACCATAGTTACACAATCGTATGTGTTGCCCGTTCATGGAGAACGTGTCCGTAGAGACTAGTGTCCGTAGACGGAGAAGGAAGGACTTAAAAACCCTCTGCCAATAGTGCATTAATTTTTACTGTTTTCCGCCTACGGATATTACTGCTTTGCATATGCCGGGTTTTACTGGATTTTACTGTCTGCATTCGTACAGTTTTAACCTTGTTTCGTTGTGAGTTTCTTGTGATATTCGTCTGTAATGAATGTGTCACTTTCCTTCATGGACGCCATTTTTATATTGCTGATCTGCATACTCGGCTTCATGGCTGAACAGGCCCAGCGGCAGACAACAGACTTTCGGAGGTACACGTGCCCGCAACTTTCGCACTAAGAATGGAACCGCATCAATGATGACATAAAAGCCGCGACACAAACAATACATCATGACTTGGCCAGTGTTTCAATACCCGTATCACATTCCGGTGACCGCTTTTCCGAGATTCTATTTTGACGCTTCGCCCCACTTTTCAGCTACGAATGATAGGAACTCATCAAGTAAGTTTAAACCATTCACTAGGAGAAAAGCTAAATCAATGTTGGAAATGAAAAAAATGCAAAATTCTTTACGGAGAGCCGCATTCTCTTCAAATTCAAACCCCGATGATCGTGCTAAATTTTATGACGCTTTACATACTTCTTGAGGAAAGAACAAAAGGCTAACGAAAAGCGTCGATCAACAAAATAATTATGAGGAAAGTAAATTCAGGCAAAACTTTTGGTCTTTCTTTGCTAAGTATGCAGCCGAACCTCTACCGATATATACGGATAAGCTCGACTGGTGGACAGGCCCCACAGCTGATAGGATCCAACATCGATTTGACATGGGACCGATCAGACCGAAGGACATTAAGCAGGTCTTAAGTCACAAAAGTTCAAACTCGGCTCCAGGACCAGACGGAATTTCCTATCGAATATTGAAGAAACTTCCCAGTATACATCATTTTCTCGCAACTCTATACAGCAAGCTTCTGTTGAGCTCTGATCCTAACCCACCCCCATCTTGGACTAGAGCAAAAGTTATCCTCCTGCACAAGAATGACTCTTTGGATAATTCTGAGAACTTTAGAATGATCGCCCTTTCTAGTGTGTTTGGCAAGATATTTCACCAAATCATTGTAAACCGTCTCGAGAGATATTTAACTCAAAATGAGTTTGTTACAACCCAGAAAGGTTTCATGAAAGGGGTTTCAGGGTGTGTTGATCATAATATGATCGTTCATGAAGTAATCAAACATGCTAAAGCTATCAAGAAAACTGCCCATTTTACGTGGTTTGATTTACAGGATGCCTTTGGCTCAGTGCCTCATACATTGATAGAGTATGTTCTCAGGAGATACTTTCTCCCTTCCGGATTGACTTGTACTCTCTCATTTCTGGTACAGTAGTAACAAAATTGTGGAATACTGAATCATTCCGATTTCGGAAAGGGATATTTCAGGGGGACCCATTATCCCCCCTTATTTTCACCATGTGCATTAACCCCCTACCTGAGTATCTGAAAGTAAATGACAAATTTGGTTATACATTGAACGAAAGCAAATATGTGACTACATTTTTCGCTGATGATTTCTGCCTGTTGACTTCTAACAGTAGATCTCACCAGCGAATCATGAATACTCTAACTTCCCATGTTTCTAGTCGTGGTCTCAGACTTAAACCATCGAAGTGTAGGTCACTGTCAATTTCTAGTGGAGTAATAAACAAAACTACCTCATTTCAAAATGAGGGCCAGAATGTTTTGTAGTTGAGTAATATGTACAATCGCTTTAAGCTCCTTGGGTCACTAGTCACTGATAATGATAATTCTAGGACAGTGTATGAATACCTCAACGAAATCATATCGTCAGGTCTACGTAACATAAATTCTTCTTTCGTACGTCATGTATACAAATTGGAAATCTATGCACGTTATTTTCTATACCATCAATCAGATTCCATGTCACGGTGAATGATCTTTGTCAAACGCATCTTAAGCAGCTTGATGCTCTCACCAATAGGTATGCAAAAAAGTGGTCTGGCCTGGCCCACCCAGCCACTCTAGCAATGCTTCACATGCCTGAGGGGCTGGATATCCCATCCATTTCTGATTTTTACTCTTTTTGACTCTTTGTCATTCTTAAGAGTATACAAAATTGGCGACGAGGATGAAGCCTACCATTCGGCTTCCACTGAGAAGGAAGGGAAAGTACTACTACTAGGCATTTAGCCTATAAAAAAGGAGAGGAGATGAGTTATGTCAGAAAACATACGGCACAAGAGAAGGAAATTAGAAAGAGAGACTGAGCTTCGACTTCGAGAGAGATGGATCTACCCGCACCATTTATGTTTCGCTTGTGCGAGACAACGCCCCGTTGGCTGGAGTGGCTGGGAGGATTCCAGAATGATCTGCAAGCATCAGGGGTAGCATTAGCTAGTCAGAAGTTTGGACTATTGCTGTATCTTGGAGGAGACGCCCTCCAAGATTTGTTCGAGGAACTCGCTCCCTCAGTTAGCAGCCAGGACGGCCACGACAACTACGAGGTGGCAGTGAAGGCTTTTTCGAACTATTTCAATCCGACACCAGCTTTCGAGGAAGAATCTCTAGTTACCAGCTATGACGGCGACGACGACTACGAGGTATGTTACATTAATTACCCCCTGTCCAGGTCATCTATCGAAGCCGAGAATATCTCCGAAGTCAGCAGCCACGAAGGCGATGACGACTTCAAAATCAAAGAGCACGAGCGCCTCTGCGACGGCCTCGACCAGGACTGCCAGCTAGAGCCAGAAGCTGCGCAGAAGACTGACAACCGATATGAAGGTATGTCGGAGCACGATGACACCGAGCGCCATCACGACGGCCACGAGAAAGACAGCCAGCAAGAGTTTGACGCTGCGCAGAGTACTCTTTCACTCCTCGAGAAGCATGAGAGAGAGCCACCAGGCAATAATAATAAGATGCTTATATAGCGCAAAATACAAAATAGTCTCTATGCGCTTAACAAAGTAAACATAATTTATAAACATAACAACTTCAGGTACAATAATCATATAGTGATATCAGAATTGAAATTAATGTAATGACAATAATTAGAACATGATAGATGTATTCAAAAATTATCTTAACATTTCAATAACCATAACTAAAATTATTTCATGAAGGTAAACATGTATGTCTTCAGAGATTTCTTAAAATTGTGAACAGATGGTGCATCCCGGAGCTGGAAAGGAAGAGAGTTCCAAAGTGTCGGCGCAGCGTTGCTGAAAGCCCGGTCCCCGTAGAATTTAGTCCTAACCTTGGGAGTCTGGAGGAGGTTCATGTCCGTGGATTGAAGGTTTCTGGTAGGGGTATATTCACTGATGAGGTGTGATATGTTCATATTTGCGTGTCCTTGTTACGATTCTCGCTGCAATGTTCTGGATGCGTTGTAATTTCTTGATCTCCACGTCTGGCAGGTTTCCGAGAAGAGCATTACAGGTGTCAAGCCTAGAGGTGACAAACGCGTGAACTAGCATTTGAGTTGTATGCTGGTCCAAATAATCTCGAATGTGACCTATCTTGCGTATTGCCCCCATTGCTGATCGACAGGTCTTTTTTACGTGAGACTTCATTGTGAGGTGTTGGTCCATCATGGCTCCAAGGTTGCGAACAACCTCAGAAGTTGTTACAACTTGCCTTCCCATACATATCTTGATGTCAGGGCTACATCTCGGCAGAAACTTCGACGTGAAATGGACCACCTCTGTCTTGGTGTCATTTATGGTGAGTATTCTGACTTGTGTTTTTCACAAAACAGGTTACATGTAATCTGTTTTGTGCCTGTAGTCTATATATATGCTTGTCTTGGTCTTTATGTTTGTCTTTTTGCCTCTGACGAAGATTCTGCTAGGATTGAAAGCTCAGGCCCCTTTTGACTGATTTTATTATTTGCTAAATAAATTGATGTATCTACCTACGTCCCTCACTCCGTCCCCTCTCCTTGCCCATCAACATGTCCTAAACGTTGTCTCTGGCAGCTCGTTTGAGGAAGATGGCGGACGTGCGCTCGCGCATGTGACTATGGGAAGGCGTCATAACGGGGGTGGGGCGTGCGCGAATGTGACTTTTTAGTTTCTCGATGGTGGCGTAGTTTGGACCAAACTAGCAATAATAGGTAGATACATCTATTTATTTAGCAAATAATAAAATCAGGTATGATTTTTCTGATCTCTTGCTTGTAGTCTGTTGCTTGTAGCCCAGATTTGGATATCTCGGAGGCATTTGTTTACGTTTCTGATGGCATTATCACGGTCGGCGCTGTTGAAGATGGTGTAGACTTGTGTATCGTCGGCATAGAGCATTGCACCTAGATCGTGTGCTCGGATGATGTCCTGTAATGGTGTAACATAGAGCGTGTAGAGAAGGGATCCTATTACTGACCCTTGAGGGACTCCGCAGACATCATTAACAGGCTTAGACACAGAATTGCCGATCTGCACCACGTGGCTGCGACCATGTAGATAAGAGTTAATCCAGTTGAGAACATTGCCAGTGAATCCAAACCGTTCAGATAATCGCTCGATGAGGATGGAGTGGTCGATGGTATCAAAGGCAGATGAGAAATCCAGAAGAACAAGTATAGCTTCTTTCCGTTGATCGAGCGACAGGAGAATGTCATTCTGTAATCGGACAAGGGCTCTTTCAACGCTATGATGCCGTCGATAAGCAGACTGTGTCTCAGCATACAGGTCATGTTCCATGAGATGGTCTTGAACCTGGGAGACGACTGCCCGTTCGACTACTTTGCATAGGTATGGAATATTTAAGATTGGTCGGTAGCTGGAGGGTACCTGGCGTGGCAAGTCCCGTTTCTTCAGCCGTGGAGTCATGATGGATTTCTTCATCTCTACTGGGACGACACCTGTCTGGAATATTGCGTAAGCCCCATTCACTCCTTTTTGTCCATGAGGGTTATGGAGCTATTTCCCCATGGAAGTACAATAATTAAGATATAAGGCAAGATTAAGACAGAATACAACTTGTTCATAACACCTGAGATACATGAGAACAGTTTAGTACATAAACAAACAATTTGAACTTTCCACGTTAGTTTACTGTTTACATAAACACCCCAAAATTTGATAGACTCAACCTGGGAAATAATTCATTGTTTCTTTGTATATGACCTGATAAGGATGATATAGAATCATTAAATAGCAAGTTTCAAAGTTGCACACAGAGAATATTAAAGTGGTTAATGCCCAGATATTCCCTTCTGATCATGTTAAGAATTTAGGAGTCTGGTTTGACACACACCTTACATTTGAAAGACACATCTCCAACGTTTGCAAGAATTCTTGTTATCAATTGTTTAACACAAGACACATTCGAAAATACCTCACACGTCAAAGCACTAAAAAAGATCATTCATGCATTTGTTACGAGTAGGCTAGATTATTGAAACAGTTTACTGCTAGGTTTACCAGATTATCAAATAAGCAAATTACAGAGAGTTCTGAAGACCGCACATTATTAAAACATCCATCTGGCAGATTAAATATTACTCTTGGTGATAGGGCTTTCGTGTACGCTGCTCCGAAACTGTGGAATAATCTTCCAGCTTTTATTTGTCAAACACAAACTTTGGATCAGTTCAAGACCAGGTTAAAAACCTATCTGTTCGATGCTAATTAGTAATATTGTTATTCATGTTGGTGCTGTAATGCGCGTCAGAGTATATTGTATATTGGATATAGTGGCTGCGCAATATAAATATTCTATATTATTATTATCCATTTCTAGATGGATTGTCGAGGCCATTCAGGCCGTTGGCTCTGAGGCCCTTCTCTCGGATAGCAAAACCTAGAGCGCTTGGTACCAGAAGCATTAGCACTTCTTGGGCGCTTTTCAGGGCTTTGCCCTAGAATACATCTTGAGGGTCTTTTTTGGCAGTCTCTCTGTTTTTTTACTTCTTCTTCTCTGAAGGACTTTCCTTCTGGAGAAGTGCGGTTTGCGGCTTCGTCTCTGAGGGTGGCTGCTTCTGCCGTTACGCCCCCCCCCCCCCCCCGTTAGCCTCCTTACTTTAAAATATGCCTCCACGGATTTTTATCCGTGGTAGTCGAGCAATTAATAGGTAGATACATTAATTTTTTGTATTTTGTAAACAATTTTTTTAGGCATGTTACTCCCAGTGTCAAAGATCGTATGCTCGATCTGTAATGAAAAACACAAGTCAGAAAAAATTGGAACCAGCGGGATTCGAACCTGTCATCTACTGCTTGCCGGGCGGCGACTTAACCATCAGGCTATTCTGGTTCACGATGAACTGCAATCAAATACCCAAGATCCTCTTCTTTCTGACTCATTAATATTCAACGGTCCGCCGTAGACAATGGTTAGTAAACGAAGAAGCTTGATGGGAGGAATTTTAATTTGTAAACAAATTTTTTAGGCATTTTACTCCCAGTGTTAAAGATCGTATGCTCGATTTTTTTTTCTGACTTGTGTTTTTCACAAAACAGATTACATGTAATCTGTTTTGTGCCTGTATATATATGCTTGTCTTGGTCTTTATGTTTGTCTTTTTGCCTCTGACGAAGATTCTGCTAGGATTGAAAGCTCAGGCCCCTTTTGACTGATTTTATTATTTGCTAAATAAATTGATGTATCTACCTACGTCCCTCACTCCGTCCCCTCTCCTTGCCCATCAACATGTCCTAAACGTTGTCTCTGGCAGCTCGTTTGAGGAAGATGGCGGACGTGCGCTCGCGCATGTGACTATGGGAAGGCGTCATAACGGGGGTGGGGCGTGCGCGAATGTGACTTTTTAGTTTCTCGATGGTGGCGTAGTTTGGACCAAACTAGCAATAATAGGTAGATACATCTATTTATTTAGCAAATAATAAAATCAGGTATGGTTTTTCTGATCTCTTCCCCTATACGGTGGCGTGGCGATGCTGCTCGATGAAATTTTATAATCGATTCTTCTCTACATTTTTAGTCTCGTGGAGAAGGCACCAGAGTGCAGATCACTAGGTACGGGGTTCAAATTCCTGCCGTTTGGGAAGACGTTAATCAATATTTGTCCCACTCGACCCAGGTGAAGTTAGTCCGGAAAGCTTCAGCGCCTGCATTAGGGCACCTAGACTGAGCCGGAATAATAAATCCAAAGCTGTTCGGGAGCGTATACAGAAATTGATAAATGTGTGATATGAGCTATACAGGAACTGGGATTATTATTCTTTTCACCTCACACAACGTATGGCTAGATGAAATGCATTACTGCAACATTCAACAAATTATTAAGGCAGATATTGTTTTGAAACAAATGCAGTTATTTCAGTATCACTTTTTACCATACGGTATCATTTTGTAAAAGTAAGGGACAATTTAAAGTAACGATGAATTTTGACCACACATTATTTTGATATAAACAAACGGATTTGTGAAATGATATCAAACTGGAAACTTTAAGTAATTTGTGTACAAAACCAGTGGTCAAAATTATCAATGTATAACATAACGCATATCATGACCGCATTGCAATATGCGAGGATCTCCATGTTTTTAGTGACTTTCAGAACTTTCTTATTCCTTTTTCCGATTTATCTCAAACGTTTACTGATGTGTTTCTCTGACTGTTCTGCTTTCATCCCAGCAAAGTGTTTATGAAAGGGTAAACTCTCCTTTAATTTGGACAGACGGACTTCCAAAGTGTTCCTATCAGTTTTTTACTCTAATTACAGGCATGGTCGTCTACGATTCGCATCAGACGATTTGCTGAGGAGTGTGACGGATGTAGTCCATGAAACAAGTGATGTATGACGTCTTGGCTACCAGTTTGGCTTCTCCCATGCTGCAGTGATGAACTACATTTGCAGAGCTGATTCCTCGGCTGACATTGTCTCGAGAATAGGTTTTAGGAAAATGCTTCATGGCTGGAGACGGCGGGTTCGACCTGTGAATCAGTTAGACCGACTTCGTGAACCTTGGAAAGAGCTGGCTTAGGCTATGTAGCTGACGTCCTCCTGCATGACAGATAATATTGCACTCTAACAATATGTCCATTGCAGCATGGACCGTAATAGGTCCATGAATGAAGCACAAAAGTCAAATCCTACACTTGCATAAGTTCCAAGTGTGATTTGACAACCTTGGTAGTGTTAAGGGATTGAGCCTGAACAAAGATTTATCACACCCTTATAATAGTCTATGGGCCAACGTAGACCCCCTCCCCCCCCCCCCCCTTAGGCACAATTTTTTGTGATGTTTTCCTGGTAGCTAGGACCCTCGGCTATCAGAATCTGCCTGTTTGCCATAGAATTAGTGGTGGGTGTGGCCACCAGGGCCGTTACCATGGCAACGCATCAAGGAAATATAGGAATTTTTATTAAAATACCTAATATTTCTAATTCAGAAATTTAAAAAATGACTGGTAAGCATCTAAATATATGTATTTTGAGTTTCTTGCTTGATTGAAATCAAAATCTAGGTCATTTGAAGTCACGGTCATGTCAAAAAATGGCCGTTACTATGGAAACGGTACCATTAAAAATTTATATTTTGGAAAAATATCTAAACTTATCAGTATAAAATAGAGAGGTGTTTATACAATCTTAGATTATATTTTTCTATTAGCTAGGACCCTCAGCTATCAAATATACGGTATTTTCTAAATTCCAGTATTTCATTATATTACCATGGTAACGGCCCTAGGGGCCACGCCCACCACGAACTCTATGGAAAACAGGCAGATTATGAGAGCTGGGAGTCCTAGCTAACAGAAAAACATGATTTAAGATTGTGCAAACAGTTGTTTTCTATTTTGTATTGATAAATCATAGATATTTTCTACAAATATCAGCATTTTGTGGGACCGTTTCCATAGCAACGGCCCTTTTTTACACACCCATGACTTCAAATGACTCAGATTGTGGTTGGAATCAGTGGGGCAGGTTGAAATACATATATTTGAGTCCTTACCATATATTTTATGCTGCTAAATGACAAATATACGGTATTTTCTAAATTCCAGTATTTCGTTATGTGTTACCATGGTAACGGCCCTAGCGGCCACGCCGACCACCACCTTGATGTCAAACAAGCAAATTAAGATAGCTGAGGGTCATAACTAATATAAAAGCATTATCAAAGACTGTGCAGATACCTTATTCTTTCTATTTTGTAATGGTTAGCTATAGATTTCTTTCAAAAATAGCAGCTTTTTGTTGGACCGTTTCCATAGCAACGGCCTTTTTGGACACGCCCATGACAATTCGAGAGTTAAATAATTGGTTTGAAGAAAGAAATCTTTGTATATTTTCCTAAACAGAAACGAATAGCCTCTTTATGAAGTTTATTCCATTTGATCAATTCTTTCCCAAATTTACAAGGGCAGGGCATTTTAAATAAAGACTTCCACCCTTAAAAGTACTTGCTCAAATCCTAAGTGGAATCAAAATGGTTGAAATCTACTTGTTAGAATCCCGTAGTATCAATGAACTTAATCGTGCCATGTAATCAATTAATGATTTTCTTGGAAAGACAGGAAATGATATATTTTAATACATATATGTTCATGGTATGCATGTATATTTTCGTGATTTCAGTTTATTTATACACATATGTATATTTCTTGTGCAGTATTATTAAGAACAGTCATAATACTTGAATTTATGCATGTGCTTATGTCAGAAATTTGTTGGTGTCAATGTACATTTTTGGCGTCAATGTACATGAGTATTTTTTTTATGAGTACATAAGTACATGTATATATGTTATATATCTGTTCTTGCATTATGCAATCAATTTCTATTCCAGAATGTATGATATTTATTTTGATTGAATTGTGCGGAAAAATCATTTGAAATTTAAGAATGTGAAATTTGCAATACGTTGACGTGATACGATTTCACAGTTTATAAATTGTTTTAATATACTTACGATGTATCATCCGATATATCATTATAAAAAAAAATATTTCACTAGAATGTCTTTGTTCAAAGAGGCGGAAATATTGATGTCATCATTAGCTAACGAGTTCAAAAAAGATTTGATAATAACAAAAATAAACACTTGTATTGGAAAAAGTATTGTAGAACCATTAAGACAAGTCACAATATATTTGCTCACAGAATTTACCCTCAGCGGTTATTAACTGTAAAACTATATTTCAACTTGCGGGGATGATAAACTCACGGCTCTTTTGTTTGAAGAATTTTAGAGCAAATAATTTAAAGCAAACAGAAATGTATGATAAATACTACCTGTAGGTAGTACTTTTATTTCTGTCGTAAAATTTCAAGCATTTGCTGTGATAATATGCGTTATTTGTGCATTATGTATATATTTTATGTTCATTCAGACGATAAGTATTTGACTGCTATTTCAAAGGTTTACAAGAATGAAGATGTAACTGTTACATGTAACGTATGAGGACTGACGTATGTGTAGTGTTACAGCAACACAAATTTTAGAGAATGTTTTTGGACGTGTAAAGGTAGTGTAGGTATTTTTAAACCAATTTCTTTGTTACATCTTTTTTATCCAATAACAATTTAGTGGTGATGTACGTTATGAAATCTTAGGACAACACTTTCGATTTACAAGATGTTTCGATGTACTTTCAGTTTTTTTAAATATAAGTGTTTTGTATTTACTGTAAATATACGAATACATGTTTACACAAATGCATGATTATACATATATAAGTACACGTGTGGGGGTGTGTATGTGTGTGTGTTTCTTTTCTTTTTTTAAGCAACCGAAATTTGTTTATAAGAAATGATTGTATTGCAGTAAAGCATGATTTTATCATAAGGTATATCAGAGCTGACCTGGATAAATTTAGTTCTTAAAAGAAATCATCAACATTCAGTTGATTGTACATGTAAATTAATGGTGTTTGGCACATTTCATTACCAACGTGTGTGTTTTTTTTGTGTGTTTTTTTTTTTTTTTTTTTTGGGGGGGGGGGGGGGTTAAGCAACCGAAATTTGCTTACAAGAAATTATTGTATTGCAGTAAAGCATGATTCTATCATGAGGTATCTCGGAGCTGACCTTGATAAATTTAGTTCTTAAGAAATCATCAACATTTAGTACGCAACATATTAGAAATAAATATCTAGATCTTGCAAAGATATTTCTATTTCCAATCCAAACTGTTTTGCGGAGCAGGATATAATCATAGGCATGATGTGCATCATCCAATTTATCAATATTTCATCCTTCTTGTGTTCAATTTTAACTGGTTTCCTGGCAAATGTTGTTTAATGGTCGCAATTGAGTTTACCGGGCAGACAGGAAGCTCATATATACATGTACGTATGTGCATATTCATGCATACATGTATATCATGTACCAGGCTAACATTATGTATACATGTATTTAAAATTGTTTATACCATTAGAGCGTGCATGTGTTGTCTGTACTGTTTCATTGTTCCATAACTTTGATATCTGAGTTTGCTTATTTTGTTATAATAATTTATATAAACACATGTCATTATTTACGTTTGTGTGTACGATTCACAATGAAACAGTGTAGTAAATATAGTGCTAATTGTTAACACATGCATGGATATTTAAGAATGCTGTGGTAATTAAAGCACTGCAGAATTGTACACTAATATTATTATCTACATGTATTACAATGTACGTGTGTAGATAACATAAAGTACTATATCACTGATGTATGTTTATACGGGGTCCGCTTGCTAATCATAAGGACCGCTATTCATGCAAAGCCGCTATTCATTTAGTCACGCGTTATGGATAGCGGTCCTTATGAGTAAGTGGTCCTTATGAATAGCGGTCCTTATGACTAGGGAGGTTACGCTGTTTATACATTTATCATTTACCATGTTACCATATTGGTTCGGGTGTATATTTTAGAGTTGTAAATATCATTACATCGTGCTTATGTTGTATGTACTTTCTCATTGTTTCCATAACTTCAAAATCTGAGTTTGCTTATTTTGTTATATTCATTGGAATACTTTGTATAACCATGTGTCTTTAGATTAGTTTGTGTATAAGATTCACTATATATGTGACTTGTATTTAGTACTTAAGTTTAATCTTTTTTTTTTAATCCTCTTCGGTATTTTTTCATTTCGAATATCTATGTGTTTATTGCACTTACACAATGAATCTTAAACATAATAGAGAGGTGTTTTTTCCCAAAAGAATATTGCAGGAAAAACACATATGTTGTCCTTGTTATGATTTGAAGTGTTTCGATGAAATGCGAACTCTCTTTTCACTGGGTACAGAGTTGCAGTGGCGTATCCAGGGGGCGCAACAGGCACCCCCCCCCCCTATTGGCCGTCGTAAACAAAAAATATAGCACTATATAGCACTGTTTTGCATCTCAGCCCTTCTTCAGAAGCAACAATTTCTCCCACATGACGGCGAACAATAATTCCTGGCCCCCCCCCCCTATTGGGAAATCCTGGATACGCCGCTGGAGTTGAGTGTTTGAAGTAATTTATATTTGCTGACGTGATTATAAGTATACCACGTAAATTATCATGTGATGACCTGTTTTACGTAATTGTTCTTTACCTTTAAACAATATTGCTGTAAGTAGTCATGTTTTACAATGGACCAGTATAGTAATAAAGAAAAAAAATAGTATAATTTTGTCGTAAAATTGTTAACACATGCATAACTATTCACGTATTTTCGAGTGACTTATAAATAGTGTGTATATACGTTTTAAGTTTATTTCACTGTTTACACCACGTATGTTCAGAAAACAATAATTCAATGGACGATGATGTAATGTGTGAAAACTAAAGGAAACTGGTTGATGACTTGATATTTTTATTACAGAAAATGTTTCCATGTAGTTGCCGTTTCTAAATGATTATTACTCTGTGAATTTAATCTAATATCACTGGAACTTTTAGTGTAAGACAGCACATGGATGTATATTCTATGTAAAATTATAATAATGATAGTAATAATAGCAACATCTATAATAAGTACATATCCATTTAAATGGACGCTCAAGGCGCCTAACAGAATAGTTATGTAAACCAGTTTCCATGATTGCATTGGAGAAAATAAATACATGTAATGCTTAATGGATAACATTGTGAAATACATTTACCGGAATATAGAAAATAACCGAAGTATTCTGACTGGGAAAGTTTGTCAAGTTTCTTTGGATGTACTTGGGTGTACATAATTTTAGTGACTCACAAAAACAGACTTTGATTCGTGTTGGTATATATAGCCACTGTAAACGTACAAATACGTTTCTATATTTACTGTACACATGTGGATATTTTGTCAAGGTATACTTTAAATGAAATTATTGAGGAAAGGAAATTTATTTTAATTTCTTATGGAATTGAAACTTAGAAACATTATCACGGATTGTATGAAGCATTTGTAAATTTTAAGCTTGATATGAATTTTGCTCAATTAGAAGCTTATTTTGATAATGGAATCATATACGTAATGATTTGATTTGTTTAAATTGTGTCGATGTCACTGCATGAATTGTCACTTGCATTCTTTATAGTGATTGAGCTTTAATGAAGAGAAGGGAGATAGACAAAAGAGGTGAAACAAAACGAAGCTCGCTGCGTCATATTGTCACTATAACTATGTTTGGCAAGGATTTGTGCCAATCTATTGTATATACAGTTAACAACAAAATTATTCATACCCCTTGGAAAATTCTATTTTTTTGCATTTTTCCTAAAAATGAATGGTTAACTGAATTTAATTGCACATCACATGAATACATTTAGTTATCATCTGCAAATGAATGCTGTTTCTGGTTTCACCTCATTTGCATAACAATAGAGAAGGTGAATTATCCAAACTGGGTGATGTTCAAAATTATTCATACCCTTGGTGATCTATTGACTTTGTCAATCAGTATGAATCCAGTCCTTGTGATTAATGCTGGTAACACTTTCTTCACACTGTCACAATGCTTCTGGAGGTCTCTACTGAGATATCAGGCCAATACCTGGTCTCCAATGGCCCAATCTCCGTGAGGATGTTGTCCACACATGCCATCACCTGGTCTTCAGGGGATTCGATGGATTTAAAGGAGATTTTTTGTTTGCAGGTGGTGTAGTTTTAGACGTCATGAGGATGGGACTATGATATTGATATTTTCGTTAATATTCCTCACATTTTAATGACAATTCTGTATCTAAGTTGAAACAAAGCACTCTTCATGGAGAGACTTCCCTAGAGGCATTCACTGTTGCACTGTCAAGGGAAGGTATTTCCTGATACTTTTGTTCCATTATGTTTAGGGAGGCCATGGTAGTTGTCTAAAGGTTGGATGGTGCCAATTTTATCAGTTTATTCAGTTACACTGATTGACACATTTTTGATATGGACACCTGCAAGTGGGTACTCTAGTGAAGCTTAAAATACTGATCTTTATGTTCCAGTGCACTGTCAAACTGGTAGCATTTTGTGCACTGCAGCTGGTAACATGGAGGGCATATGGTATAAATTTGGTTTATACATTCATTTTGATATCAAGGATTGTAGCTTTCATACCAAAGATACACAATATACCATATGAAGATTGATATACAGTAACAGTCAATGTGGGATGTGTATGGTACTCAAAGGTTACATACTGTTATTCATGGTGACCTGAAGTTAGAGTCATGAAATGACTTTAATATCACCAACATGGCCTTCCTGAGCACTCTGATTAAGAATCGGGCCAATGAATAAAGGTGAACCCTCCCACAGGCAGTGCAAAAGGGATTGGCTCTTCAGGAATGGTGCTTTGCTTCATAAGTAGATACAGAATTTTCATTAAAATGCATGGAATAAATGACCAAAAATTTCAATATCATAGTCCTGTCATCATGAAGTCGATAACTGCATCACTTGTAGGACACAAAATCTAATGAACTCCCTGAAGGTCAGGTGAAGGCATGTGTGGACACATCCTCAAGGAGATTGAGCCATTGGAGAACAGGTACTGGCCTGATATCCCAGCAGAGACCCCTCCGGAAGCCTTGTGACGGTGTATTATAATAAAGTGAATTACAAGCATTAATCACAAGGATCGGATTCATACTGATTGACAAAGTCAATAAATCACCAAGGGTATGAATAATTTTGAACATCGCCCAGTTTGGATAACTCACCTTTTCTATTGTTATGCAAATGAGGTGAAACCGGAAACGGCATTCATTTGCAGATGATAACTAAATGTATTCAAGTGATGTGCAAGTAACTTCATTTAACCATTCATTTTTAGGAAAAATGCAAAAAACTAGAATTTTCCAAGAGGTATGAATAATTTTGTTGTTAACTGTATCTTACATCATGACTTTCTGTTGTCAATAATTGTTTTGCAGTTACAGGCCCGTAAATAGGATTTTTGAGGGGGAGGTTCAACATTGGAAAAAAGTGGACCTTTTTGAGGGAGCGAAGCAACCGAGTAGGGGGGCGGGGGGGGGGGGGGAGGTGGTCAGGGGGCGTGCCCCTCGAAGGGTATGGGCACGAGCGTATTCAGAATTATGTGACAGGGGGTGGGTAAAATGTGAAGCCCGAACATATTATGCTACCACTGTGTAGGATTCCAAATTTTATTTCATTAGTCACCAATAGGTAAAATGTAAAGCTATATCTCCGGTCATCTTGTACCATATAAAGGAATCATATTAAAGTTTTTAGGAAGTGAAGCGAACGGGGTGGGGCAATTTGCTGTTGTTAGAAAGAAACCCTAATATCTGGGCGCCATGGTGATAGGGCAGTGACGTGCCCGAAATTGTCATAACATTGAATATTCATGGACCTCGCTGCATGAAACTATCTCCTTTATAAGGTGTGCGAGCGAGTGAAGCGAGCGAGGAAAAATGCACTTTACTTTGCTGTTGCTCATTTCAATATAGAAAGTGGACCTAACAAGTATTCGGTGCCATGGCGATAGGGCAGCGATCTGTCTGGATATTGCAATGACATCCTGATGGAATTATTAATGGACCTCGCTGCCTGAAACTATCTCATTTCTAAGATTTGCGAAGGAAAATGCACTTAATTCGTTGTTGCTGAGTTCAATATATACTGACCCGCAACAAAAAAGTACCCACGACTTTTCAACTAGTTGTGTTCTGCGCTGTAATGCGCGCAGACAAGAGACAGCATTGTCTTCCGAAATTAGTGAAATGTTTCAATAAAATGTCAATCTTTCCACCCTGGTTCATTGTCATTCTGTGTCTGTCAATATAAATATGATATACCATTATAAAGTCGTGGGTATTTTTTATTGTGGATCAGTATAGAAAGTAAGGTAACCCTAATTTCTGGGCGCCATGGCGATAAGGCAGTGACGTGCCCGAAAATTGTCATAACATTGAATATTCATGGACATATTATGATAACATACTATGGAAATATTCATGGTCTTCGATGCCTGAAACCAGAGCTATCCATACAGAGATTCCTGACACTGGAGGTCGCTTCTGATTGGTCAGTCATTTCATGGAGCTTCAAAAAGTTCCCTCTCATAGAGAATGTACTTGAATATACAAATAATGAATGTTTATGAGTGCAATGGAAAGAATATTTTCATGAGTTGAAAGATGGAATGTTCCATTCAATGAGGCGAAGCCAGTGGCGGCACCAGGATTTTTAAAGTGGGGGGGGGGGGCAAATGGGGGGCAAAAGAAAATGTTGGGGGGGCAGGGGCGGATGCAGGAAAATGAAAGTCAAAATGTATAGGGACAAAAAAAAAATTCTCGCCAAACTTCAAAAAACGCTCAGTAAAGGGGTTATGGGGCCCAGCTTGCCTCCATAATTCCCTGACAAGCAAGCAAAAAAAAAAAAAAACCAAGAAAGATGGCGCCAAGTAAAAAATAATTTTTCCACCCTTTCATTTTTTTTTCACTCCGAAAATTATTGGGGGGGGGGGCAACTGGGGGGGGGGGGCAAAGCTTCTGACTGGGGGGGGCAAATGCCCCCCATGCCCCCCCCCCTGGTGCCGCCACTGGGCGAAGCCGAATTGAATGGAACAGATTCCATCTTTCAACGAATGAAAATATTCTTTCCATTGCACGAATGAAAAAAATTCATTATTTTGTTTTATACAACATCTGAGTAGATCCTATATAAGTGCGTTGTATTATTATTATTATTATTATTATTATTATCCTTGTTATTTGTACAATAAAATATAATTTATTTATAAATGTAACGTAACTGGTCCCTGTCGGGGTAGCGTCTGCCAATGAGCAGTCAGTCAGAGCCCAGTTCACGCTCAACCAAATTCTCAATTATCTCTTCACTCGGTGGATTCTCTCACAAAAGTATATTGTGCTTAACGTGGAATCGGCCACACTCACTCAAACAATCACCTAAACTAATAGATGTACTCGTTTAATGTTGTGGCTAAAGTTGACAAGAAACTTTAACCAAATACACTTCTTTCCTCTACAGCAGCTCAACATCGTCCGGTCGCTCGCGAGCGTAAAATAACACATAAATCTATGGGGAAAAGTCCGGTAGAATCATTACGTGCGCTGTATAGCTGCCGCGCATTACACTGAAAAGGTCGAGGCGTTGAATGGAAAAAATCGTATGGAACAAAAATGCACGCTAGCTAGCGCTAAACCATGGAATGGAACAAATATTTAATAACATGTGACCTATTATTCTCCAATCAAATTACAAGGATCTACTCAGGTGTTGTATAAAGGGAACTATTGTGAGCTCCATGATCCGCCATGTTTTAAACAAAGACCACGTACGCGTAGGCTTATTATGCGCATGTCACAACTCTCTATCAACGCGCTCTGCCTGAAACTATCTCTTTTCAAAGTTTTGTGAATAAGCGAAGCGAGTGACGGAAAATGCAAATTTCTATCTCCCAAATTATATTTCCAAAACATCCTAAGTGTTATATTAGGGCATCATGTTATTTCTGAAGTCGATGTTTTATATAAAATAGTCTCATGGCACACCGGTTGAACAGGCTGGATTAGAAGGCCATAATTTAAGGGCCTGAATGACTAGACCCAGTCCGCCTGGGGCCGTATTCTGAAAACGGTGTTATCTTTTGTGTTAGTAAAACGATGTTAATTGTCATAACAAATCAAAATCAGGACAAGTCATTGGTTAATGATTGCGCAAAGATGGCTGTGCCCGCGTAAATTTAACAGAGACATCTGCGCAATTGCGCAAGCACCAATGATTAGTGTTTATTGCGCTCAATTTCAATTTGTTATGACAATTAACACAGTTTTCCTTAACACAAAAGATAACACAGTTTTCAGAATACCGCCCCAGGAGTACTCCATGCAACTTGAGAGCGGGAAAATTTTCCATTTTAAAGTGAACAGAAACATTATATACCCGTCTCTCTTTTCCAGTATGGTTGCTATATTTCACCATTATATTCCATTACCACAGATTTCATTTGGGTCTTATGGCATGCTTATCAATGATTATCTTCCCACGTTATCTTTGTATGGTGCTTCAAGCATTATATTTCCTTGTTTTGTCAGGATTTCCTGTCCAATCTAACACTTTTAAAAGATCAAAGTGCTATTAAATTTCGTCCTATAGGCTTATAGGAATCAATAATCATCCAAATGTCAGATGTCAAAGATAGTTTAATAATTGCAATGTCATTCAACAGTTTCAATGGTCAATCAAATTCAACATACTGTATCTCCATTCATTTTCGTCAGATTTCAATCGAATTCGTCCGATCTGGCAATCCGCTGCAAAATTTTATCATCAAATCCATCTTTTGGAAGTGGATTTCAAGAAATTGTCATTCAAATTCGTCACATAGACAAGACCTTACAACAGGCGGGTGACGATTCTGAATAATTCTTTGAACTCTTTCAGTCTTTGACAAAATCAATATAGCAAAATGAAAAAT
The DNA here is from genome assembly GCA_025617745.1 of Heliocidaris erythrogramma. Lineage (NCBI taxonomy): Eukaryota > Metazoa > Echinodermata > Echinoidea > Camarodonta > Echinometridae > Heliocidaris > Heliocidaris erythrogramma. Next base: position 4,887,965 of record CM046860.1, on the reverse strand, counting down.
AAATTCTGAAAATGAATGGCCAAAAACGTATATTGACTAGGCCTTATTATGAAGTTGCAGGACAAAAGCATATAAAGTTTTCAAATTAACTGGCAACCCGGCTGGAAACCCTATTATTAACATTATTTTCCACTTTCCTTCCTCTCTCCCCTTTCACGTGACCCCCTTGTGCGCCCTCCCCTATAAAGCCAGTTGGTATATGGAAATGTTTTAAAAATTTTAACCTAAAAATCACTATTCTGATGTCACTTTGGACATTTTTTTCGCCTTATGATTTTTTTTTGTTCAAGCAGATTTCAGCTTCCCAGCTTGGGGGGGGGGGGGTAATCGAACCCCCCCCCCCCCCCCACCGCCTCGGTACAGGCGTGCCATGGATAACTACAAACGAATTGGAATAATTCTTTGAATGACGCTTTGAAAAAAAATCGATTGCAATTTGGCATAACGTACAAAATTCGAAAATGAATAGTGAAAGACGACAATGATTGAATATAGATTTGCCAGATTAGGAAGTTAAGGGGAAAAATTTTATCACGTTATTTTCCCTATCCATCATCTCCTAGTCGCTCGCCAACGGGGGGGGGGGGGGGGGGGTGTTCGTTCGAACCCCTGCCCCCCCCCCCCCCCCCCCCCCCCCCAGTTACGGGCCTGAGTTAACAATGGGAAGGGATGTTCCTCTTCTCTGTTGTGTTATTCTAAGGAAATCATCAAGAAATGAGGTTTATTCGAATCACTTATGGAATTGAAAAACATTATCACTCATTATACATGTATAAAGCGTTTGTAAATAGTGTTAGCTGTATAGAGCTGGCGTCACACTGTCCCGAAATTGACACACGAATATGCAATTTTGTCATCTTCGTCTTTACTTCGTGCTGTGCTCATCGGTGCCATCGGGCATTTTCGCCTCACAAAGACAATTTGGAGGAAACAAGAGGCGAAAAATGCCCGATGGCACCCATGATCACACGAAGGAAAGACGGAGATGCCCTCACGATGGCCTTCCGAAGGGCAAAATGAACACCCGAGTTCAACACGAAAATGAACCTTCGGGGAATTTGTTTTGGCATGCCAAACTCCACCGGCGGACACACGATTGCTTATGCCTTCACGAAGGCCCGATGTTTACACGATCAGAGCCGAATTTGAACATTTCCTTTATCGTGTGTCCCTCTTGTCTCAACTTCGGGACAGTGTGACACCTGCAATAGAAATGCATGAGAACAGCCATGACTTAAAGGTTAAAGGGGTACTCCGGCCTAAAAATAACATTAATTGAATGAATAGAGTAAAATTAAACAAGCAAAACACTGAAAATTTCATCGAAATCCGATAAAAAGTAACAAAGTTATTGAATTTTTAAGTTTTGCATTATTTTGGGAAACAGTTCTATGCATGTCATCATGAATATGTAATGAGTGAGCTGATGATGTCACGTCCCCACTTTCCTTTTTTAACTATATTACATGAAATCTTCATTATTTCATTTTTTTCATACATGTCTATAAAAAATATCTCCCTTGTAACAAAATAAGTTACATCAATGATAAACTTACACATTAAATAAGGAGTCAGTCCTTTTGGTTATAGGCTTGGAGCAGAAAATTTGAATAATTGCAATTTCATATAATAAAATACAAAAGAAAAAGTGGGGATATGACATCATCAGCTCACTCACTGCATATTCATGATGACGTGCATATCACTGTTTTACCAAAATAATGCAAAACTTAAAAATTCCACAACTTCATTATTTTTCATCCGATTTCGATGAAATTTTCAGTGATTTGTTTGTTTAATTTTACTTCATTTATTCAGTTCATATTAATTTCAGGCCGGAGTACTCCTTTAAGTGTTATAATGGTTTGATGTGTATTTTGATTTGAGCTATTTGATATGTGTCAGTGGCATGGCAGGAAAAAGTCATATTTCATATTATTTGTATTGTATAATTAGGATGATTTGATGATCATCACATGACTTGTTGTTTATGCATGATCTATCTTGATATCTCACAGTGCCCTTCCTGTCGATTCGTATGCGCTAGATAGTCCGAAAATGTGTTCCTCATACATCTCTTCGAAGAAATATCGAACCTTTAATCTATCCCTGAATATGGTCTGAAATGTTGATTTCACCAAACCCATGAACTTGCATTGAAATTGTAGTATTCAAATGTTATCCTGTATGGAATTTTAAGAGTTGTTTTAAAGAATAATTATGGAGTTATTATAAGATTACTATAATTGATTTTGAACATTTGATTTCAGTTTTTTAATCATGCCGGTCTTAATACGGAATAGTACATTAATATAGTTTTTCTTGTGATTTGAAATATATCACGTTGTTTGCATTGAAGGTATGACGCAGTGAATTTCGGGTATTTTCGTTTGTTTGTTTTGTTGTTGTTTTCTTTTTATGTTGTTCTTTTTTATATGTTGGGTTGCATCCATGCCATTCAGGTGTCAGCAATTAAAATTAACTTTTAGTATATCCAATCTACAACTGAAAGATTTCACTGTTTGATTCTTTGATGCTTTGTTTTGTACGCGTTAAGTTAATAAACTTCCTGACACACTTCACATTCAAAGACATGATTTGATTAATGGAATGAAATCAAATTTTCACATTCAAAAATGTTTTTATCATATATTACATAAATATCGGAAATCGTAAAAAGACACATAGGTTTGGGGGAATGTATGTCAGTATGTCCAGTGTTTTGAAATGTCAAAATGATGTGAAATCAACTTTAGAATCAATTATAGAAAATAAAAGCATTTTTACATGATTACGCGTATGCTTGTCATGCGAGTACATGTACATATTGTTGTGCGCGCGCATATTAGACGGTTTTAATGCACGCACCAATTGCAAATGTTCAACGATGAACTATAACACACGCAAACTGTGTTCCAGTCATTCTATGGCATTTTTACCGTTTGTGCGCATATGCGCGTACGTGCGCGTTTGAGAAAATATTCTAGGATCAATTAAAATGCTAAAAACAGTCCAAGATGAGTCATTTTCATGGTGTATAAGGAACTTAAGGCCATTTAATTTTTTTTGAAATGTTTAAAAAGGCCTAAAATATGCCCATAATCAATTGTAGACCATTTTGAGCATTTTCAGATAATGCGCACGCGCAAATTCACCGACGCGCACGTACGCGCACGCACCTTATGTTCAATTAATTTCCTTTTAATAATTAACTTGCATTAGGCCAAATATGGTTATGTTATGACTTTCCATTGCAGATATATAGCATAATATGTCGAAATTTTACAAAATGGCGCCTAGATCACGTCACGATGCTATGACTGTATTGAAAATGTTCGTGTGCCGAGAGAATAACCATAATTATCTACCATCGTACTAAACTTGAGTACATTTGACAAAGCAGTTTTGGAGATATATCGGACACAAAAAAGTGGGTAGAAATAAAAATAAATAATAAAAGAAAATTTCGTTCAAAAGCAGAACGTGGTCTGTACTTGAAGTACAGCCAACAGCCAATATAAACTATAGATTTAAACAAGTACAACTATACAGGTGGGCTGCGGAAAAGTCTTGAAATGCGATAGAGTAATAATATTGATGTATGAAGAAGGCATGTTCCTACATAACAGCTTTGGTGCGTGCACAGTGAAATGTCTTAAAATGTCAAAATGATGTGAAATCAAATTTAGAATCAATTATAGAAAAGCATTTTTTCATGTTTCCGCGTGTGCGCATAATGCGCGTATATGTGCATATGGTTGCGCGCGCGTACTAGAGGGTTATAATCATAGAATCATAGACAAATTAAAACTTATAGACGGAAAGGTAGCACCCGCGGATTTCCCTCATTTGCATATAAGCTGTAGCGTCACCATTCAGGCTAAGCGTATTCGGCCCTGATTCGGCCACGCCCATTTGGTAACATTTCATTTTCCCGAAGCCCCCGATACCAAGAAAATATCGAAAAGTATCGAGAAACTCCTTAAGCATTATTCATTTTTGTTTTGCATACTCGATTTATCAAACTTTGATTGGACGGGACCTTATGAATATGAATGTCATTGAAAAGGGACGATTTGACCTCTCTTCGTCACTTCCGCTGTGAATTTGACGTCACCCGCACAAAGTAAAAAAAGTTGTGGAAAGTTTAGAGGTGAGTACACCTGTATTTATGCTTAATTTTCGAAAATTAGATTATATTTATAACAAGTTCTGCCATTGTGAGTAATCTGTTTCAATTTCTTCAATTTTGAAGGGATTCTACAGAGCTGTATGTCATGAAACAATGTGTAATCTACTCTCGAACTTTCAATTCAATTTTCATCGTCATGAGCTAAATGTTGCAGCTCGATTCCCCTTACCACCCTGTCACTCGTGACGGCTTACCCGGACTTTCGGGCGGGACTATCTAGATACGTTTCGATAGATGATCTATTGATTGATGTCAATGCCAATGGCTGACAGATTTTGTAAACCTCGAAATAGATCGAACTTAGTCTGTATTTCGATGTAGGTGTACTATTATGTTAGATGAGCTTTGGCCCACTTTTTTCTCCTAAAGTTGAGCCAAGGCCAAAGCCAAGGCTAGCTAGGCAAGCATCTAATGATCTAGACCGAACGAGAGAGAAATTTCGGTCTAGGCAAGCATCATGGTGATGAGGTTTTATATTTTTTACATTTCAAGAGAGAGAGAGAGAGAGAGAGAAGGGGGTACATAAATTAGTGTTGATTATAGACCAGAATCAAAGGCCTTTTCAAAGAGGTAATAAATATCCCCTGAGTATTAAATAGCTGGATGGCCTTTGTTTCAGTATTGCATTCATTAGTCTCATTCATGTTGACTTTGATTCCCATCAGATAAACATGGCAAGGAACTAACCTGTGGCTGATCTACTTGAAGATCTACTAGGTCTCCTTACATAACTTAACAACTGTTGGAGGTGCCGGATGAAGTGGAAAGTCCTACTTGATGAGACATGAGAAATAAACAGGTAAGTCTAGACCTTACTGCGGCAGCCTGAACGCATAGCGTTCGTGGCAGCATCCCTGGGCTAGGGACTAGACCTAACTAGTTAGACCTATACCTATTACAGCTAAAAATTATAGACTAGGTCTGGTGGTGGTAGTGGATCCAGGATCAGTTAACTGGGGAGGGAGGGGTGGGGGGGGGGGGGGGGTGATGATGTGTTCACAATAAAGAGTGGCATTTTTAGTTGACATTGTCCAACCAAAACAAATTTTTTCTTTCTTTTTTCTGAGGAATGGACAATTCATTTGTCATTTTTCCTTTATCGATCACTGAGATCTGTTTTCAGTGTAATATGAAATTAGCTGTTTAGTGTCTTTAAATATCAATTATGATATATTTAAGGGATGTTCAGTGGGATGTCATAAATACAAATTTTAGTCCCCTTAATTATTACATTTAACATTTCATTAATTCCTGCAAACAGAAACAAAACAAAATAAGATGGGTGAATGTATGTTATTGATGATATTATTATTTTCATTATTATTGTTATCATTATGATCATTATTATTGTTAGTAGTAGTAGTAGTAGTAATATTAGGGCCAAATATGACACTTGATTACAGTCCATAAATCTATTGTAGTTAGTCTCCTCTTTGAAAAGATGAAGAGGGTGAGGATGAGTGTTTGTGTGATTTTTTTTCTTAATACAGGGTAATGCTTCTCTACCTCATCTATTCTACAACAGATGATGATGATGAAGAGGAATGCTTACCTACTGAGAATGAAGACAAATTCTGAGAGGAACAATTACTACTTAGCTGCTTCAGTTTTGCATGGTAGGCATATGCTTTAAGAGTAAGATTGCTATCAGCCTTCAGGGGCGTCAATGTGTTTTTCGGAGGGGGGGGCAAAACAGCCTAATAGCACCCTTCATGATTTTTTCAATGCCTCTTAATTGCCAGCTTCTCCAAGGTTACATGAGTCAGAAAAACTTTTTTCCTCTTTAAATACTTTTGAGAATTCCCACTTATTATTATATTAATATCATTTAAAGAGTCGATGTTAACTATTAATAGGAAACTCTAAATTTCAGTCTTTTTGCAAATTCTAATTGTTGCTTGCTTAATTATAAAATACACAATGGATGCTATTTTCTAAACTCTTTCCTCTTTTCTTTCAACAGACATGGATTTCTAGTTCAACTCTTCAGTGAAATAGACCCCTGCTTTGATAAACATCTAAATTTCTTCATATTGAAATCATACCTGGATTCCAGTCTAATATGCATCATTAGAATGGCGGTTCCGCGGTCCCTGTTAAAGTTCTTCAATTATATCTTAACCATCTTACCCACCCCCTCCCCATGTCAAATGTTGCAGTCACATGCAGCCATTTTGTGTAGTAGCTCGTTATTGTGAGGAGGTCTTCCTCTTCTATGTGGCCTAGTGACATTACATGGCCCCTAATGAAATAAAGATAAGCACTGCCACAGCCACTTGGCCTCTCCTTTATTAAATAATAAACAAATTAATAATAATAATTAACTGATTCTGTGAATTTCTGCTAATTTAATTACTAATCTATTATTGATCTTCAGAGAAAATCCATACTATTCAACACTTTATTTCAGGGATGCCAGTGTTTAGACAAAAGTAGCAATTCCTACTTTTTCAACATAATTTTAGCCATATAAAACCACTGTTTATGTTGTACCCAAGGGCCCACTTTTTTATCAATTCTAATTGGCATCCCTGTTATTTAGATTCAAACTATAGAATTAGATCTCTGTGTTTCTCCCGCCCCCCCCCCTTTTTTAGTTAGACTTTTAATACTATTAATATGCAATATACATGTACCAACTAAAAGGAAGATGAATCATTTGATTTCTTAGAAGTGTCAACAAGACTCACATTTGTAAACAAATTTGTAGGCATTTTACTCCCAGTGTTAAAGATCGTATGCTCGATCTGTAATGAAAAACACAAGTCAGAAAAAATTGGAACCAGCGGGATTCGAACCTGTCATCTACTGCTTTCCGGGCAGCGACTTAACCACCAGGCTATTCTGGTTCACGGCCAAGTCACGATGAACTGGAATCAAATACCCAAGATCCTCTTCTTTCTGACTCATTAATATTCAACAGTCCGCCGTAGACAATGGTTAGTAAACGAAGAAGCTTGATGGGAGGAATTTTAATTTGTAAACAAATTAAAATAGGCATTTTACTCCCAGTGTTAAAGATCTTATGTTCGATCTGTAATGAAAAACACAAGTCAGAAAAAAAAAAAAAAATTGGAACCAGCTGGTTCCAATTGTTTCTGACTTGTGTTTTTCATTACAGATCGAGCATACGATCTTTAACACTGGGAGTAAAATGCCTAAAAAATTGTTTACAAATTAAAATTCCTCCCATCAAGGTTCTTCGTTTAAAGACTCACATTATCTGTTTTTCAAGAGTAACATGGTGTGCGTATTGAACATGGAAATTAGATGGTCATTTATTTCTTTTATTATTTCTTCTTTTGTGGGGTGTAGTGGTAAAAAGTTAATAGTATCTATTTCTCCCGTGTAAATTCAATAATTTACCTCTTGAATAGGCATTGAAATTAATAATGTATGATTCATTTATATTGAAATTAATTTTTTTAATGCATGTACATATTTGTACTACTGTCAAGAAAAGAATGATATTATTTGACCATGACAAGTCAGTTGTAATAGAACTCATGAAAGAGTATGACTGCAGATAAATGATGGGTTTATTTAAGAAGTAATACAATGTCTATACATCTCTAAAGACTGTTATCATTTCTGCATGTACAAAAATATTCATTAAAAAGTGAGGAAATCTAACTATTCCCGAATTGACGTGTGCATAAAATTGCACCTTAAATCTTGATTGTAAGAAATATTGTTATTGAAAATTTGCATGTGAACATGATAAAGGTCCTCTCACGTTATATCAATGACATGAACCATATGGGGATGGGGGTGTGATCGAGGTGCGTATGAGAGAGAGAGAGGGAAGAAAAAAAGATGAGAAAAGGTGAAATAGAAGATTTTATGATTTTTTTTTTTTTTTTTTTTTTGGGGGGGGGGGGGGTTAGCCAGCCCTCCAAGATTTTTTTCCCCTCCAAAATGAACCAGGACGTGTGATCGAGGTATGTGTATGAGAGAGAGAAAGGGGAGGGAGAGAGAGAAAGGGGAGGGAAGAAAAAAGATGAGGAAAGGTGAAAGAAAATTTGATGAAAATGGGGGAGGGGAATTTTTTTTAGCTAGCCCTTCGAGAATTTTTTTCCTCCAAAAAAATTCGGGGGGTGGGGCGGGGGTTACCAGATTTGATGAGGTCCAGTTTTCCTTCATAATTCTCTGACAAGCAAAATATGAATTTCAAAAAAGGTTATATGTTATAAAAGAAAGGGGTGGCACACTTAAATAGGCTTATACTTGTCTTTCAAAAAAAATAGAGGGGGGGGGGGGGTCAAAAGCTGTTAGGGGGCAGTCTGTCCCCTTGCCCACCCCCACCCCGGGTATGCTAGTGGGGGGGGGGGGGGGGTGAGAAAGAGGGAAAGAAAGTAAAGAATAAAAATGTAATAGTTTTCGGGTCAACTAAAATGGCCGAATTTTCAAGGTTCATAATTCTCTTTGAAAGGTACAATTATAAGATTCACAAATTGGTATCAATGCGAAAGTTGCCCCTCAAGAAAATCAAAGGATACCTCTTCTTCTACACCGGCTGATATTTTATTCTTACCTTAATTTGGCCTTCAATTATTATACACACTCCCCCTCCCCCCCCCCTTTTTTTTTTATAACATCCTACTGGTCAAAGATAGTAAATTTATTAAAAAGTAATTTGAAAAATTACTTATTATGAATGTAGAAATTTTTTCTCTTAATTCATGAGATGTGATAAATTTAATGTGAACAACATGTATTTATCTTCTTCATAACTACGGTATACAACTCATTGAACTCGACCAAGTAACGTTATTTAAGTGGAACGACGTTAACCCTTTTGTGCTGACTGATGGCATGTTGGGACCTAATTATCATAAAGATTTAATGACACCATATGAATGACGCCCAATCGTCAATTATCGATGCGCCGTCATTAGCCAAGTGATGAATACATTAGCATACATGAATAGATTAGGCGGATTTGACCTTTCTTAATGCGCATGCGTGACACTGATCCACATTTATATTTTACCTGTGTGTAAAGCATATGCACTGTAGGGGAGCATCGTACAAAATGAATAATGCATCGGGGGCTTCGGGCGCGTTCAAATCGTGCCCAAATGTTACAGCGTAATGGCGGCCGCTTTAGGGGCTTGGTTATAATGCACGCACCAAATGTAAATGTTCTACCCATAGACAAATTAAATAGTATAGACGAAAAGGTAGCACCCGCGGATTTGCCTCATTTACATATAAGCTACAGCGTCACCATCCAATCTAAGCGTATTTAAGCGTATTTATGCTCCGCCCCCCCCCGAGAGACATTTCATATCTCCCGAAGCCCCCATTAGCATAAAAATCCGATTTCACTTCATGCATTATTCATTTTTGCTTTGCGTATCCCGACAATAATCAGCTCTGATTGGACATTACCTCATGAATATTACAATTATCCAAAAGAATTAATCGACAACAAATATGACCTTTTTCTTCACTTCCGCTGTGTGTAAAGTCAATGTAATGATGTCACCCGCACGAAGTGTGAATTTCTAGTGAAAAGTTTACCGGTGAGTACAATTATAATTATGCTTAAATTTCATAAATAGAATAACATTCATATGAATTACTACCAATGTGACGGATCTTCCGGAATTTCTGTACATTTTGAAAGTATTTGAAAGTACTGTATGCTATAAAAATGATGGCAATCTGTTGTCAAACTTTCATTACATTTTCTATCGTTCTGAGCTTATGTTTCAGCTCGATTGCCATTACCACCCCTGCCACTCTTGACAGCTTACCGGGAGTTTCGGGCGGGACCGTGTAATAAAATCAATCATCCCCATCAATCCAAACTAACTCTTGGAACAAACTTTAGTCGGAAAAATATCTAGTATGACTCTAATGTGACATTAATATATTAACTAGGACCAGGTGGCTTGTCGAGATTAATTTAGTTTTTCAAGCTCTGGGCCTGGCGGCCTCTGCCTGGTGTGAAGATTTCAGCAGTTCACAAGTTCCATGACAATGATTTTGATTTTAAAGGGGAATAAAAGGCAACAAACATTAGCCTATAATCATGTAGATAATTGTCAGCCTATTACAAATATCTTGAAATTACTCCTATTTGATTATTTAAGAAGGAGAACAGTGTCTCCAAAAGTTGCATTTTCCTTGCTTGACATTATCTCATGGGGGCTGCCATTTTCTTTACAAAGTAATGTCACGTGAGACCCTCCTAAAAATTGGATTGCTGCCACCACAACAGTTTATAGAGTTATTGAGCTCTTGGCCTCGATATAGAATCATATCTAGCCATAAATAATTATAATCTCTCGAAGTTTTGAAGCCTAATTTAAAGAGCTATCATTTGCCCAATCAGATCTGCCGTATCTACTCCAACCCATATTTCTGTACTAAGCCTCATCATTGGTCAATTCTCACGCACTAGCTAACACACACCTTGCCTTTCCGCCAAGACAAACAAAAGGATCGTGGACGGATGCTCCAGAATTCTCCGTAGAAAAACATCAGTTAATATTTGTTCATCACTTATTTTTGCCTCAAACAACAAGAATTTCAAACCTAAAATCTGGTGAGTTTCAATAATTCATAATTCATGTAATTTACCGAGCAACGTCCACGATACAATTTCGCCATGAGGAATTCTTCCATTCACGTTGTATACAATCTCGTGTTCCACGTTTCTCTGTTCAGTGTTCATTCACGCTGTGTGCACAATCAGTGACACAACAACAGTCCCCGCATCCGGGCAATCAATCAATCAATCACGGCCTCGACAATCAGTTATAAATATAGGCTCTATCTCAAATTCTCAAATCTTAATATTGTCTCTCTTGGTCTCACTTGGCTAGCGTAGTTATTCGAGCTCAATGACGAGTTCCGTTTTCTTGAAATATACAAGATTGGCCTTCTTATCTTATAACCTCTAGTCCAGATAATTATTCTAAGTCTTAATTGTACTGCTTATTTATGTCACATCAGCAGCCATTCATCACTACTCAATCGATCACCAATTAATCTAAATCTTAAGTAAAAATCCAGTCCTTGGATTCATCATTCAGCAATCACTGAATCACTAATCGTTCATCGCTTTTTCACATGTGTGCATTGGTAACGATATAAAATTATTTCCTCAAATTGAATTAAAGTTCAATGGAACTTTAATAACAAATAAAACTTCAAGTATTTACAATTTCGATGTCCGCAACAATAATAACTTCGATAAAATTCCAATAAATACATAAATTCATTGAGTATAAATATGAGCATGGTAATATTACGTACATGTAAATAAGTATGTAAGCAAGTAAGTAAATTCCTAAGGCTAAGACTAAATGAATTCAGCTGCTGACTTGTACTTATCTCATCTCAGCTGAGAAAGATAAATGTTATGTGAGATCCTAACCTATCAACTACGTGTACTGTCCCTAACAGTTTATACTCCGTAGAGTCGCATTCATCTATCAAAAAGTTATTTAATCTTGAACTGACTTCTACTAATCCACAAAGGTTCCAGGACCAATGGTTCTTTTCTGGCGATCTAACTAATGTAAGTAATCCTATTCTTAACTGCCTGCAGTCTCGCTACCGTGTCCCTGCTAGTTACCAACTTTAATAATATAAAACGTCGTTCTCCTGAATTTCCTCTTCCTATCAACCTCTCAACGGGCCTTGTTTACCAGCGTTACAGCGCTTACTAAACTTCCACTCACTTTGTCGGTGGAAAGCTTGTAACAATCAAACATTCTATGTGATAAATAGCCTCAGACGTCCGTAAACATTCCCTACATATCACGGGTTCAAGGGTTGACCTACATTGTTTACTTACTAAGCATTAGGGTCGGTCGACCAACCTTAACCTCACCCTGCTGTCTGAGAAGTCAATTAAAATTAAAGAAGCTTTCAAACTGAATACTCGTACTTTTAGTTAAAGATATGCAATTCCAAGAAATTCCAATCGACAACGTTATCTACCTTTCATTCCTATTTCTTAGAACGACAACCTTTTCCTATAGGCACTGTTACCCTACTTAGATATATATATGGTTAATTAATCTATTAAAAGAGTCAGCCATTGTTCACTTACTAAGTAAACTTTCATCCATAATGAATGATAACAATCTATCGAGTATTGACAACCTATAGTTTTGTAATAACTATATTTTCTTGTTTTTCTACTGCATAGCACTTTGCAAATTGGTATTGATAAATAAGAGGTCTATATACAAATTATTGAATTACTATTAAATTATGCAAGTTCATTTGAATGATCTACATTTACAAGATTTATGATAATCATCTTAAGAACGACTAGCACTTTGCAAATTGATATTGATAAATAAACAAGAGGTCTATATACAAATTATTGAATTACTATTAAATTATGCAAGTTCATTTGAATAATCTACATTTACAAGATTTATGATAATCATCTTAAGAACGACTATCCTACTGGGTAGTATGCTTGACACTTTCTAAGTTACCCCTGACCTCAACATCCTAGCAGTGATCATGTTTACTTTGTGTACTATTCAAATATAAAAGAGAGAAATGAATAAAGACAAAATTAATTCCTAACATAGAAATAATGTCTTACAGGTACTCATGAATTAAATTCGTATGTCTAATACATGTATTCAAATTGTTAAAGGGACCAATATGGAAATAAGCCAATCAATACCAAGCCCAAAAAAGAGCATCTACATATTGAAAGCAAAACCAAAACCATGAAGGCGCATTTCTAAAAATGTAACCAAATTATTTCACAGAGCGAAAGCTCTTCCAAGAAAAAGGCTTCTTTCCAAATTGGTACCAATAATTCCTATCAGTATACAATGTAAATAATGTATGTATGCAAACAAGTAGAGAATTCCATTCAAAGAATCTCAGAACATTAAATTTTAATAAATTCGCTCCATTTCCATAACATCAATTCCATGCTATTCCACACATGAAATTGTCAATAAATATCAATAAACATCTCATTTCTACAATATACAAGACCTTTCATTCCAATCAGGCCTATATTAATATAAAATAAACAACCCCCCCCCCCCCCTGTTTTTTTTGTCATATAAATGCTAGTAAAAGTCTATCAATTTGATTGCCAGCCTTACAGGGTGACGAGGGCATTAACGCCAGAAATCGTCGCACTGCCAACCAAACGGGTGACGAAATCCAAATATCAGTGCTACAATAATCTCACTGTAATCCTTGAACGGAATCTAATATTTATTTTTATAAGTTTGTACTCACGAAGGTAAGTATCTGTAAAGAGGGATAAATCAACAAGGCTGAACTCCTCCCAACGAACTGACTGTAACTGTTATCTGTAATCTGTATCCTCTCGTCTGTTATCTGTAATCTGTATCCTTAGTCTGGTGGGGGCTTTGACTCGAAAGTGCTAAAACTACCAAAAGGGACCCCTATTTATAGATTTTCGGCAGCCGACAAAAAGTGGCCCCATAATGCGTATTCATAAAGAAAACTTTGCATACGCACATAATGCGCACATACACTTCATTGAAACTAACATTGTAACCTCTGCGTATACACAAGCGTATACACAAGCGCACACTCTGCCTAACTCGGGTGAAACCAAATTCCTTGCAGGAACTACTCCTTGAATTAAGGAAAATAATTAGAGTGAATATAACAGGAAGATGGAATAAGACTATATAAAGACAACTTTCAAACATTTCACATACTAAGGTAAGTTCTAACTATCGGCTAAGGCTGACCTAATGCATTTACATCCATGCAAACGACCTTACCGGTCAATGTGTGGTATCAGCGGTTTCACTACTGAATGAGCTGCTACTACGATCATGTGAACATCACATGCACAAACAAAGGCACTCTACGCGCTTGCGCTCACATCTCTGTTTTTAAACTCCGTGCTTACGCACGTAATGGACCATAAAAGACATTTACCAGTCTTATTTTAAGGAATGTAGGTCACAGTGCACTGGGAAACAGCTGATCACTAGAATTGCGCGTACGATGCACATAGTTTGCATAATGTGGGTAAACATTAAGTCAACCAAGTATGATGGGGAGCCCTATGTCTGCGCACCTAAGATTTTGACCTGAAATTCACAAGAATTTCTTTAATATTCCTCCAAAGCTTAATTTTATATTATTCCTGATATTCTAAAGTGTAAGTTTGCAAAAATTCTCGTCAAAATTAGAACAAAAACAATGGCATTTACACAAGAAACGGCGGCCGTGTCATTTCAACATTGAAAAAAACAATGGTGCCCATGTCTGCGCACTCATTCATTTTACACGCAGTTCGGGAGTTTTTACGTGAACGACAACATTTTGAGGCTTGTGAATAAAATGCATTAAATAAGACCTTTTTTCAATATTTTGACTCGTTTTTTGCATGAATACCTATCGCTATGATAAAGATGAAATGTTTGTGTTCGTTGCGTGTTTTGTTTTATTAGAATCGCGCAGTTACGCGTGTGCGCAGACATGGGCACTGCGCAGACTTGGGCACTCTAGCCATACAATTAATACCAACGAACGTAGAGGGCGGCAACACTTTGCAGTCTTGCTATGAGGAAGGTTCACTTCGCTAAATTTCTGTGACCATCGTTTTCTCTCAGAGAGGTTTTTAGGCAGATTGTAGATTTGATTTTTTTTCAATTTATACTTTCAAAAACATTTGAATTAAAATGTTAAAATAAGATGTTATGTTCAATAATATTGTTGAATGATTTTTATAATTTTCAAGAGAAAAAAGATTAAAATGGTTATAAATTTATCATTTTACTTCACTATACAATAATATGTATTTGTGAGGTTGCTAACGTTTTCCTGCTATATTTCGCTGCTACTGCACTGTAATTCGATTTCGATCCATGTCCGTACCGTGTACATTATTGCTACATAATTTATACAGTTCTCTCTCTCGATCTGACCGCCTAAGTAGACTCAGAGTCGGAGCTCGACGATGGATCAATCAAGGTTTGTTTTTAGTTATAAATTTAGATTAACTTATTTGAAATGATGATGAAACAAATTTGGCAATCCAGGGTAATAAAATTAAAAATAGAGAGAGCTGTTAGTGTTACTGTTACTCACTTACTGTAACGTTAATTTGTTCAATTACAAAAAAATTGTTCGGATATATCGATGCTGGATGGAGCGATGATGATCATGACGATGGATGGGGGATCAGATTCGGATGACCGGACACTTAACAAAAATGAAAAAATAAGGCGGCTGGGACATAAGGAATTCTTGTCGTGATAATCATCATCGATATATTTTTCTATAAATAATATCGGGCAAACCCAAAATAGGGGCAGGTCGGCGTACGCGTGCCATGTTTTACAGTGCGGAGATCGGCAGAGGCAAAAATGACTTTACACATGTAACAAGTTGTAATCATAGGCCTAATCAAGTTCAAAATCAAGTTCAAAACAAATTCCAAATATATTTCAAATCAAGTAATTAATGCTGTGATAATCATATTGTCCTCTTGACTTTCAGATTTGTAGTTGTTTGATGAAAATCATAACGATTTTGGCCAGAAATGGAGTCAAACTCGCAAATGTTTCATCGCTGAATCTGGTACAAGATCGTCGCCGCCGCCGCCGCCGCCGCCGCCGCTGGGCTACATTTGCTTGCACACAAATGAATACAGCACGCGCAGACCGGCCCCTATTCTCCGGGTTTGCCTAATAATATCGTCTTCTAAGATAGATCAAAATAGGTCTAACTTAGGCCTAACATTAACAAAGTTAGGCCCTAGCGTTAACCATAATGATAAATGTATTTGTAACTTGTAACTTTTCACAAACTTGAGACAAGGTCAAACTCAAAGGCAAGCATGATGATGTTTTATTTTTTTTTAATTTCAAGAGAGAGAGAGTGGGTTCATATTTAGTCTTGATTCTACTATTTGTAGACCAGAATCAAAGCACTTTTAATGAGAGATAATAATACATCTCCACAGAGTAATATATCATATGGATGGCCTTTGTTGTTTCACTCAGTGACTTTCAGTAATCACATTCATTAGTCTCATGTTGACTTTGATTGCCCTCAGATAAACTTGGCAAGGAACGAACTTGTGGCTGATCTACTTGAACTAATGGAGCCTAATGTTAGAGGTCTACATAACTCAACAACTGTTGGAGGTGCCGGATGAAGTGGAAAATCCTACTATAAAAGACTTTGATGAGACGTGAGAAATAAACAGGTAGGTCTAGACCTAACTAGTTGGACCTAGACCTAATAATACCAAGGAGTTACCACAGGGTATTACAGCTAAAAAATATAGGTCTGGTAATGGTAGTGGATCCAGAATCGGTTTACTTGGGGGGGGGGGGGAGTTTTTAGTTTACATTGTCCAACCAAAACAGCAACAACAACAAAAGAATTCTGAGAGAATGGACATTTCATTTGTCCTTTTCCTTTATCCACCACTGAGATCTGTTTTCTTCAGTGTAATATTAAGTTAGCTGTTTTAGTGTCTTTAAAAATCAATTATGAGATCTTTAGGGAATGTTCAGGGTGATGTCAGTATAAATATAATTTTTAGTCCACCTTAATTATTATATGAAACATTTCATTAATTAATGCAAACAGAAACAAAACAAAATAAGATGGTTGAATACATTACACTTTTATTAAATTCCACAAATATTTTAGGATGGATTGTACATGCAGTTAGTATTTATCCTCTTTGAAAAGATCACGAGGGTGAGGATGAGCGTATCTCATTTTTTTTTCTTAATACATAATAATGCTTCTCTACACGACTCTCCTTCATCTATTTTACAGATGATGATGAAGATGAAGGCTTACCGCTGAGAATGAAGACAAATTCTGAGAGGAACAAATAAATTCTTAGCTGCTCCAGTTTTGCATGGTAGGTCTATGCTGTAAGAGAAAGATTGCTATCAGGGGTGTCAATCCGTTTTTGGATTGGGGGGGGGGGGGCAAAATTATATATTTGCCCTATCAATATTATCGGGGGGGGGGGGCAACTGCCATTGCATAATCGACGCCCCTGGTTGTTATTAGTACCTCAATACAATCTAGGTACACATATTTTTCTTCACATAAACATACCAACTGAATTTTCTTGAGACTTTACTAATTTGGTTGCTTTTGAATAGCCTTGAAAATTTTATGTGTCCAACTTATTTCCTCTTTAAAGAGTTTTGAGAATTCACACTTATTATTCCATTTCATAAAAAGAGTTGATGCTAACTGTGTTAATAGGAAGCTCGAAGTTTCAGGGTTTTATTTTAATTCTAACTGTTGCTTGTTTAATTATGAAATACACAATGGATGCTATTGTCTAAAATCTTTCCTCTTTTCTTTCGACAGATATGGATTTCTACTTCAGCTCTTCCGTGGAATATCCCCCTGCTTTGATCAACATGTATCTCTTCTGGGTCCGCTCGCTATTCAAAAGGACAGCTATTCATAGAAAACCACTATATTCATTTAACACACGTTACGAAGAGCAGTTCTTATGAACAGTTATGAATAATGGTAATTTGTCTATTTAGAAGGACCGCTATTCATTTAGTCACGCATTATGAATAAGCGGTCCTTATGAATAGCGAGGTTACCCCATTTCTTCATATTAAAATCATATCTGGCTTCAAGTATAATATGCATGTTGAGGTGTCGTGGTCTAGTGTATACGTCACCAGACTGTGGATCATATGGTTCACGGTTCGAATCCTGCCGCAGCGCTAATGGCAAAACAGTCATCTACATTAATTTGTCACTCTCCACCCAGGTGAAGTAAATGGGTACTGGTTGGGAGAAATTGCTTAAATGCCTTAGCGCCTTTCATGGCAGCTCGGCTAAAGCTGCAGTAATTAAAGGGCAGAGAGTATATTTGTATAGTAGTTGTGCTATATAAATGGACATACATGTATATTATTATAATTAGAATAACTGAACATGAGTTCAAAGTTCTTCAATTATATCTTGACCATTTTACCCACCCCCTCCCCATTTCAAATGTTGTAGTCACATGCAGCCATTTTGTTACAGTAGCTCGTTAATGTGAGGAGGTCTTCCTCTTCTGTGTGGCCTATATAGTGAGATTACAGGGCCCCTAAATGATATTAAGATAAGCACTGCCAGGGCCACTCCTTTATTAAATCTGCACGCAGTGTATCACAAATTAATAATAATCTTATCTGATTCTATGAATTTATAAATTATTAAGTAAATTATATTATTTTATTCATTATCTACTGAGAAAATCCATACTATTCAACACTTCATTTGACTTGAAACTATCTAATTGTGTGTTTCTCCTGCCTCTTTTTTATAGTTAGATTTATAATAATAGTAACATGCAATATACATGTACCAACCTAAAAGGAGATGGATCATTTAAAGAGTTCTTACAACTGTCAAAATTATCTTTGTTTTTTAGGAGTACAATTGTTGTCATTGGTGTGTGTTGAACAAAAATTAGATGGTCATTTATTTTTCTTCTTTGTAGGGGTGTAGTGGGTAAATAATCTTTAAATTGTAATTCAAATAATTTACTTCTTGGAAAGGGATTGAAATTAATACCGTATGATTCATTTAGATTGATTTTTTTTTTTTAAATGCATGTACATAATTTGTACTCAGAGAATATTATTTGACAAGTCGGCTGTGATGGAACTATATTGTATTGTAGTATATGAAAAAAGTGTATGCAGATGAATTATATAAATTATGTTGGAATTTTTAAAGGAGAAGAAGTAAACGTGTATTTAAGAAGTAAGACAATGTCTAAACTTCTCTAAAAACTGTCCTCATTTCTGCATGCAAGAAAATATTCATTAAAAAGTAAAAAAATATAAACGTATTTCTGAATTGACGTGTATAAACTATTGTACCTTAAATCTTGATTGTGAGAAAGATATACATGTAATTGAAAATTATTCTGTGAACATGATAAAGGTCCTTTCACATTATATCAATGAAATGAACCATATAGGAGAGGGGTGAATGAACCAGGACATGTGATCAATGTGTATGTATGAGATAGAGAGGGAAGACAAAAAAGATGAGAAAAGGCGAAACTGAGAAGATATGGTGAAAAGGAAAGAGAGAAGGGGCGGATCCAGGGGGGCACTTCCGGCCCCTGCCCCCCCCCCCCTTTGGAAGAAAAGTATGCATTTTGTGCCCCCCTTTTAGAATGAAGACCTTTTTTCTTTTCTTTTTTTTTTTGCTTGTCAGCAAATTATGGAAGGGAAACTGGACCCCCATAACCCCCCCCCCCCCCCCCCCCCCGAGCGACTTTTCGAGAAGCTGGCGAGACCAACAAAATACGGGTCTACCTTGACAAACCTTCATTTGTGTGCCCCTCTTATACTCAATCCTGGATCCGCCCCTGGGTGAAGTCTGAAAAGAAGTGACGGCGATGTCAAATTAAATTTAGCTTAACCCCTCCTCTAAAAATAATAATGAAATAGGTTAATAAATGAATATATGCATACATAAATACACACCTAATAACAATATTGATTATTAATTAATTTAAAAAAAAAATTTGAATAAATGAATAAAAAATAATACAAAAAATAAATCATGAATAACCAAGAATTAATGAATAGAATTATTAAAAACTTTTAATAAAAGATAATATGAATTGAATTCATGTCGAAATTTCCAATTTCCAATTAAATTCCCTGCAGCAAGAATCACTGGTTTTGCCTTTAACGTTGTTGTTGTTGCTGTTTGTTTTTGTTTTTGTTTTTGTTTTGTTTTATGGATGTGTTTAGCCGTTATCATAAATTATGAAATATTCATACCCTGACAGCACAGCTATATATATACACGTCCTCGGGCACGTCCAGTGCAGCGAGATGGTATGACGCTCGGTACCTTTCCCTCGCCTTGCCCAGCCGCCTACGCTGCCCTACGCTGACGCTAGCTAGACTGTATACCGTTAACGAGGTCAGCAGACGACGCATTCATTGTTTCCGCATTTTGATGGATCAGCGAATGGATTTTATTTAATTTCAGCAGTACGCCCGCAGCGGGAGAGAGGTTACCCCTATCCCGAAATGCATTGCGAGTGGTCACAAAATCAGCTTGCCGAAAACGTCATGAATTTAGCACACTGGTACAATCACTGATCACAAAGGTGCCTATTTACGATAAGATTATAGATTATAGAAATAAAATTTACACGGTATCATGAATAGAATAATGTTTCAAATAATGTATTCTTGCATTATATATTTTTTTGAAATCTGTATCTATTCATAGTTTCTCCTTTTGTCTTCATGTCGCTATCAATCCGTCATTGTATTACTTAGATTTATGGTTTTGTTGGCATCCTACCAAAATGTGCGCGCACTTCAACTGCATGCGCGTAAGAAGTGAACCTTCCTCATAGCAAGACTGCAAAGTGTTGCCGCCCTCTACGTTCGTTGTTAATACTCAGACATTCTTGTAAAAGAAAAATCTACTGACAATATCAGCAATATTTCAATTAATATAAAAATGTAATATCTAGAGCATTTTCTTCACAGTAATGTCAGAGCAGTTCTATTTGTGAGATACCCACTGACCTATACACTAGCTACCATGACACTCATGATCAGCTGTGGAATGCATGACACTGGATTTTCTCATAATAAACCATTTTTGTAGTCATGTCCATTCAAATGAAGATACTTTTATCCTGTCATATAACCTATTTGTGTCAAGATATTTGGTTCAGCTGTTTCTTTGTTAAGCAGGATTTGGCATGCACTTGTAAGTTGCTTGGTCTGACAAAGGTTTGTCAATGTTCAAAGAAGTGACAAAGACTACGACTGCTTTTAGATATCACCTGTGCGAGACAATGGGGGTACCAAGATGGCTGCCATTTTGCATGGGTGGCTTTAGTTGTACAAAAGCTATTCATTATGCAACATCTTATCCATTGTGTACAGGTAAATGGACATGTACCGCAATGACATCACAGTTTTTTCAAAATGGCAGCCCCCATGGAATAATATCTAGCAAGAAATCTGCAAACTTTAGAGAGACTGTTCTCCTTACTGAGTAATCAAATCAAAGTATTTTCAAGATATTTTGAACAGGCTGACAATTTTCCACATGATTATCAGCTAATGTATGTTGAGTTTCATTCTCCTTTAAGTTAGAGTAGAACTTAGAGTAGGCCCTATCGTAGATCTGCATTTCAAATTTAGTTGATTAGGTCAAACTCCTTTGAAAAATCGGGTTATCTAAGTTAGATGTAGACATAGAGTCTAGATCTAGTTAAGCTAGATCTGACAGTTAAACCTAACAAGTTAGTCTAGAATAGATGTAGGCATAGGGAGGCTAGACAACTGTTAGATACCTAAGACTAGTTAGATCTTATAACCTAGGGGGCCTAGGGCCGGGCTAGGCCTACTTACACAAATGTCTAGGCCTAACTAGTAACTGTTAGATCTAGGACTAGGCCTACTGATGATTTTTTTTTTTTTTTTGTAGGGGGGCCTAGCCCTAGGGCCTATATTATTGGTTTAGGCCTATTCATTTAGGCCTATATATATTTTTTCAGATGCGAGGCCTAGCCAGTCATTGACGTAGGCCTAGGTCTTGTCTTGGCAATTTCTAGATCTACATAGGACTAGACTAGTCTAGGCCTAGGCCTACTAGATCTGATCTAGACTCCTATTCGGTGGTCCAAGTCTAGATTTTCTGGATCTAGTCTAACGTAGGCCTACATGTAGATCTAATCGTAACAGTTAGACATAGTCCTAGACACTAGTCTAGAGTCTAGGGTAAAGCACATTACTAGCCTAATGAAAGAAAGCCTGGGCAGTGATTGAATTATGGTGGGGGGGGGGGGGGGTCCTGGTCTAGTCTAAAAATCTATAAAAGTTTAGAATAGGCCTAATACTTATAGAATATAGGGTCCTTTGATATTAGTAGAACAAATACATTATAAATATACGTTGTGTTAAAAAATAGTGGATGATGGAATACACAATTGAAAAAATGACACAGATGTAGAAAACAGGGTAAAACAATCGAAAATAACGTAGAGAAATAATCAAGCAGATGGTGAGCAAATCTGTTTTAGATCGGCTGGGCATCATAATTGCTGATTTCATCACTATAAACTGTGAACATGGTACATTATATTATCCTGAGAAGCTATGTAATTAAAATTGGTTTTATGAACATTCAACTAGCAGTAATCCAATAGTAGGCCTAGGCCTACATGTAGTTTTTTCCTTTTTTTTTTGCAATGAATCAAATCTAACTGCAGATAGAGTGATGAAACAGGACATGAGGGAGATATATAGAGTGTGAGAGCGTTAAGGGATTATGAGAGAGATAACTTGTGAGATGATGAGAAAGGAAACGATGTTAGATAGTGAGAGAGATAGGAAGAAAAAGGGAAAGAAAGTTTCCAATATCTCTGCCCCCCCCCCCCCTGCCGCATGAGTTAGTGATTCTTTTTGAGAGGGGGAGAAAGAGAGAGAGAGAGAGAGCTGGTAAGTATGGCCCTAGGGGTGGG
>CM046860.1:4663761-4858761 GCA_025617745.1 Heliocidaris erythrogramma | reverse complement strand
AACCCTAACCCTAACCCTAACCCTAACCCTAACCCTAACCCTAACCCTAACCCTAACCCTAACCCTAACCCTAACCCTAACCCTAACCCTAACCCTAACCCTAACCCTAACCCTAACCCTAACCCTAACCCTAACCCTAACCCTAACCCTAACCCTAACCCTAACCCTAACCCTAACCCTAACCCTAACCCTAACCCTAACCCTAACCCTAACCCTAACCCTAACCCTAACCCTAACCCTAACCCTAACCCTAACCCTAACCCTAACCCTAACCCTAACCCTAACCCTAACCCTAACCCTAACCCTAACCCTAACCCTAACCCTAACCCTAACCCTAACCCTAACCCTAACCCTAACCCTAACCCTAACCCTAACCCTAACCCTAACCCTAACCCTAACCCTAACCCTAACCCTAACCCTAACCCTAACCCTAACCCTAACCCTAACCCTAACCCTAACCCTAATTAGGGTTGTGGGACCTGACTTTTTTTTTTTAAACGCCCAGGGTTAGCTTATTATAAGGTGGTTAAGGTTCTAGCCAGAGGGTTAGCTTTCTAAATAGTTAAATATTATTAGGGTTTTTTTTGGAACAAAAATATTTTGTCATTTCCTTTTTATTAACCTTTTACCTCTCAGAGGTACCAAAACGTAAGTTTTGAGGTGCTAAACGGTCAACCCTGGGTTTTGCACCAAACCATTTTGATTAGATATTTTGTTTCTTGCTCTTTTTGAAATCTTTTTGGCCAACTTCAAGCTATCGTCCCCCCATATTTATATTCTGTCGTTGGTTCAGTTTCATTCACGCAATTCTTTCAAAATGCATCAAACATGAAAAAAAGTGACCCTTGGGTACCTTTGCTGGTTTGCTATGTTCCAGATGTCCCGGGACTCCAAGGGTTTTGTTAGATTGATGGGTTAACGACTAACACCTTAACAACCTACTTTTAGAGCCTAATTCCGACCTCCAGGGTTATGGAGTTCATTTCTTCAAAAAAATGCAGTAAACCAACCCTGACACTATCCCATCATCTCTTTTCTATCAGATCAAAATATCAAATAAAGAAAACATAGGCCAAAAAAATTCAAAAAATCCACATGTCTTTATCTTATCATCGGAAAGATATCCTGTAAATATGGCAACATTTGATTCAGTAGTTAATTAATTATAAGCAATTATTCAAAAAAAAAATTCCCTCAATTCTATGCAAAATCACCAAAATCACGTTTTTACCCTATTTTCAACTTGCTCTATTTTCCTTAATAATCACTTTTAGATCAGCGGACTGCCTTAGTTCTGACCCTTAATTCATTATTATCATAATGCAACCTTGTTTTCCTTTCTCTTTTCATTCAAAATATCCATTATTAGCTAACCCTAATCACTCCTTTTTTGCTCCGACAGATATAACTCGGATCTAATCCCCATAGGTTTTCTACAGTATTAGACTCAAAAGTGGGTCCAGGAAAAATCATCACAAACAGAAAATTAATCTCAACCATAAGCTATTTTAACCTCATTTCAATCCAAAAATAACTCTAGAACACTTTTCTGCCAGTGGATTCATGTAAATTCATCTATTTATTGCTCAAAATCCCACAAAATAACTTCATTTTTCATCCCAAATTCGGCATTGGCCAAATTCAACGGAGAGGGCGCTTCCAACAATAACAAACAAAATATTCCCACGGTCTGAAGTAAGCCACTGCCAACGGCAACCTCCTTGCGATCGCGATATCCACCCTTCCAAAATATCCCTAATAGGCTAACATACAGCTTTCTGGGCTATCGCGATACATTACTTTTTTAAAATCTCATACGGCTAACTTCAGCTTTTGCAATATTTTCCTGGATTTCTCGCCCTAACCCTACCAGTGTATTCATGCGCTCATGTAATCCGGTTTTTCAAAATCTCAAACCCTTTCAGCACAAATATAACTACGAGCAAGTAGCTAGTTTTTTTTCAAATCCCAATCAATTGTCCATAAATTAACGTGACTCATCAGTGATTTTTAATTTACAATTCAGTTAGTCAGTTTTTCCCAATCGGTCATCAAATAAATCACAATAGGCCTATTCAGATAATATAGGTTAGGGTTAGGGTTACTTGGGGTTTGTGCATAGGCCTAGTCTCCAGGTATCGCCAGGTATCCATCGACGACGTCGACGGTATTTGAACGTATTGACTGTTGACTGTTGTTATTCATTGTCCGTGGAAAGTTAGATTCAAATTCAGTTGTCTCTCCCGGATTTTCAAGTAAAAATAGAGGAAAACCTACATCTGCAGGTAAGTTGAGAAACATTTAAGTTTATTATTATCCAACCCAACTAAGAAATAGCGTAGCTGTAGGGCCTATAATATCACCAGTTAAGACTGAACTTTTGCCTTTTGGCTTCGCTTAGTTTGCTGCAGCGGCGCGTCACGGCGCTGCCCCCCAGCCCGGCCCGACCAGCCCGGACCAGCCTTCCGTTGGACTTCAATTCAAGTTCAACTAAACTTTATTCAATCATTAGATTTAGAATGAGTCTAATAATTAAAAACAATGTGATAGTATAAGAAATTCATAACATCATGAAAATATAATGAATATGAATTATGGAAGAATAGACATTCACAAAGATTAGAAATTAGAATTTAGAAACATGACTGAGAAAAGAACAATTTGGATGTTTCAATTTCACTTTAAAGTTTAAGTTTAGTCATCTGTCATAGTGTCATGTATTGTTAGTTTACTACTAGCTTTCACACCGGGACCTGTGTGGAGTTAATGTACGTAGTGTTGTGTAGCGACTACGCAACACTTCGCTACCGTACGCTGTCCCTACGAAAGTCTATACCCAGGAACGCAAAATAGGTACGCAAAAAATTGAACATGCTTAATTTTTTGGCGTACTGCCTGCGTAGAGCCAGAGAACGCAGTTTATATGCAAGCCTACGCAACACTTCACCACTGTGCGCCATTCCTACGCAACACTACGCCAAAATGCCCCGGCCCGGTGACGCAAAACATATTTTGATAGGCCTACTTGCGCATGAAATGCAGGTTCAAGTCAGAGCTACGCACCCGCACATACACCAAATGCGATGCGTTCAATGCACCAAGCTTTTGATGTGACTGACGAGATTATCATTTGCGGTCACCAAAACCACCGAGTAATTTTCCTTTGTTTTTTGTAATAATATATCACTAGGCCTGATTACTAATCAGTCATCTTCAAAATTAAGATTTACATTCATGACATTATGTTTGCTAAGCTTTTCTTTCATGTTATCAAGAAACTTTGGCATATGTGACCTGCATATAATCCCAAGCTTTTTTGTTTTGTATACATATATAGGTCAGCTGACACTGCCTTCGCCCCTTCCCAAGACATACCATGGATGGATCCTAACCCTGGCCTAACCCAAAATTTGCCGTCGGATGGAGACGACCAAGAGTGGTGGGTACTCGGTGGACATGAATGCCATTTTTAAAGATTTTTCGCGAGTATGCAGATTTAGTCTCGTTTCATGCTGTCGCCACCAATGAAAGTTCTTAATTGATATCCGGAACATCGTGGGAATCGAACTCATCCGACATAGCACAAAATGAGACCCACGTGGCGGAACCACTCGACTACAAAATCCTGTACATTCAGGCAAAAAGTGAAAAACGGTGGGTGTAGATTATATCTGAAGCACCACCTACAGCGAAAGGGGAAATTCAGGAGCAGATACCATGTGAAAGTAAACATGGCCTTTGATCGTTATCAAGATTCGTTTGGAAAGTTCTCCAGAAGGGGCAAATAGTTAATGAGTTTGACAAAACGTAAACGTGGAATGATTGTTTATCGTTAAAGTGGCCTGGGGTGTTTCATAAAGCTGTTCGTAAAGTTACGAATGACTTTACGAACGACTGGAACATGTTCTTGGGTGCTACACTAACCAGATTCTCAATCATTTAGCACAAGAACTCATCACCAGTCGTGCATAAAATTTGTGCGTAACTTACGAACAGCTTTATGAAACATCCCCAGGTCTACGATTTCATTGTGTACATTTTTCAAATTTTTTATGTTGTTAAAGCCCGTCAAAATAGTTGTGCTTACGCACAGGATACATGTTTGTGTATAATAAGTGTACATGACCTCAGCCATTGAATAGGAGTGGTTGCAATTGCAACGCAGTATGTGTCGTGCATAAAGGGTTTATTCATGTAAACAAGCATCATGTAAATAAGCATTAGCTTATGTTTTTAGTAACTTACAAGAGCTAAAAGAGGGGTGGTATTCTGAGATTTATTTAATCTTGATTTTAGTGAAATAATTTGAATTGTCATAATAAAATGAACGCTTATATGGTTAATGCATGTGCAAAAGTGACTGCGTACGCGGAATTCATCTGTGCAAACACCAATGAAATTTTGCAATTTGAAATATGTTATGACAAAATCTTTTCACTAAAATCAAGATAAAATAAATCTCAGAATACCATCCCTGTTCTGAGGGAATATTATTGATGTCAGTTCTCATAGGGGCTGGACTCGCATAGACTACTTTGCAAATTGTTCATTTAAAGGGGCAATAAGATGTCATATCTGTTAATTGCAGTGCATGAGAGGCTCATTCCAAGCGCAGAATATAATAAGCAGAGACATAAATGCATACATTGTAGAGCTGGATGGTTAAATTCTTTTGGGGGTTTATTTTGTCATATCAAGATCACATGATATCAAGACTATTTGAAGATTCACTGTAAAGTAAACAGGTTTACATGCATTTAATTTTGTTTACAATGCTTTGTATACTTTCTTTACAGTGAACCGTTAATCGCAAATTTGCAGATTGTTCATCGACATGAAGATGACTTGTTCCTGAAGAATAGAATAGAGATGAATAAGAAAAGGACGAGTTGTTTCATCGTTTATTTGCATGTTCACAGTTGAAAAGAGATTTATTGAATGATTGATAGATCACAAGAAAGAGGAGAGAAAGAGAGACGAGGGAGTGAGGGGTATATTGTCCGATCAGGAGAAAGAAAGAGAGATGGGGAGGGGGGCGAGGACGATAAAGAGATTTAATGATTGACAGATCAGGAGGCAGGAAAAATGAAGAGAGCAAATTGAGGGAGAGTATCAATGAGAAAGAGGTAGAGAAAAAGGGAAGGCAGGAGTGAGAGAGAGAGAGAAAGAATGAGGAGATGTATAGATAAAGAGAGGATGCAGATTGAGTGAGAAGAAAAGAGCCCAGGGGCTCCTTTCACAGAGCCATCATTAGTCTTCTTGGATAATACATAGAAACGTTTGTTGTAAAATCAACACGCATTTCTATGGGATGTCCACAGACTTAGACTTGACGGTTTCGTGAAACGGGCCCCCCAGAGAAATAATAAGAATCACATGTTCACCCTTTAAAAAAATATGTTTCTTCCTTTCGCTCTTACTGATCTATCGCCCTGTCTCTCTCTACTCTTCTCTAATATCTACCTCATTCGCTCTCTCTTTTCTTGTATTCCTCTCCTTCTTTCTCTCTACTACTCTCTTAAGCTCTCACACACTATCTACCTTCTGTCTTCCCCTCTGTCTCTAGTGTTCTCAAAGATCTACATGTATCTCATCCTCTAGCTCTCTCCCCCTCTTTTCTTTATCTATATCCTTATTTCTACTATTCTATCTGTCTCTCTTTCTCTCCCAGACACAAAAACACTGTACTCCCTACCCCCACCCCCACTTTTTCTTTCATCTCTGAGTTTCCAAACTCTTACGGTCATGAGACGTACACTTAAAGGACAGAAAATGTGTATATCATTTAGGATTATTTATTTACAAATATTTATTTACAATATTTACATATATTCATCATGATAAACAACACTGAATACTTAGGCTGGTATATATTGGGCAGTGATAGCAGCTAATAATAATAAAAATAATGGTGATCATAATTATAATATAAATATATTTATAATAATGATGCTAATAATACTCATGATAACAAAATTAATAATAAGAACTGTCACCTTCCAACATTTTATCATCAATAGTGCTATCATAATAATGATAAAATGATAATGATTATGATAAAAAGTACTTATGATAACTATTATTCATTACGACTTTAGATCACGTAGAACGCTTTGGTCTCATTTCATGCTGTTGCCACCAATGAAAGTTCGGAGGTGATATTTTGAACTTCATGGGATTCGAACCCATGCAACGTAGCATTAAACTTCAACCGTTTAAGCGATCAGGGAACTCATGTTTCAGGCATGCATGTCCAGACTTCCCGACATTTGATGTTCAGATTTCAGAATATGTCATGTGAAATGGTTTTAGTAAAAAATATCAACCCCAAACATGCAAATTCATATTCTGGGGTTTCATTTCCAAAGGAAATATCAACCATCTTACCCAAAATATGTTGAGATAAAGTTAGAATCAAATATAAACTGCAGTATGCCCCTAGAAGATGAACAATTAAACTGTTACCATGAGTGAAAACTTTCAAATCCAGCAGTTCACTGAGGCAGTTACTGCTGGCTTCCTCCCCCCGGAGTTCAGGCATCAGGCACCTCAACATCTAGAGCTACAGCAGCAGGCTAAACATTTATACAGTATGGTGCTTTGCACTAAGAGTAATAATGTTTTACACTAAATGCGGCAAAGATTCAGGGTAATAAACTCCACAAAACTAATTTGCATCATTTTTTGCTTTAAATATTGATACTCAAGACAAATATTAACCTAAAAAATCATGGGTCAAGTCGGAAAACACTCTTCCATTGCTTTGCAGTACACCATTTAACACAGGTGGGACTGGTATATACATTGTAGTTACTATACATACACAAGTCATGTCTTATGGTTTACTATTGCACATTACACACGTACGTATATTGAGAATCTATACATACACATGCAGGATAATTGAAATATCAATTTGGCGGGAATTCCTATAATCGTTGAGAGTCCTTTGGTTGATTTCATGGCACGCTGCATACGCAAGAAATCTGCGTCACTTCATGGTACATCACATACAAAAATGAGCGTAATCAATAAACAACACATTCAACTGTTATTCCAATGATTCAAAAGCCTTTTTAATTAATACACATCTTAATTTTAAAATTAACATGAAAAACCTACATGTATTGCATCTTACCACCATAATCTTTGACCGTCCTTTGGTGGAGTGCACGTCACGCTGAATTGTAGTCGTTTTCCTCTTGTACGCAGGAAATAGGCTTACGTTCTCTGTGAATGACATGCAAAAATAAGCATAATCATTAATACATATCTTAATTTTAAATATAACATGAAAAACCTACATGTATTGTATCTTACCACCATAATCTTTGACCGTCCTTTGGTGGAGTGCACGTCACGCTGAATTGTAGTCGTTTTGCTCTCATACGCAGGAAATAGGCTTACGTACGTTCTCTGTGAATGACATGAAAAAATAAGCATAATCATTAATACATATCTTAATTTTAAATTTAACATGAAAAACCTACATGTATTGTATCTTACCACCATAATCTTTGACCGTCCTGTGGTGGAGTTCACGGCACGCTGAATTGTAGTCGTTTTCCTCTCGTACGCAGGAAATAGGCTTACATTCTCTGTGAATATGACATGCAAAAATAAGCATAATCATTAATACATATCTTAATTTTAAATTTAACATGAAAAACCTACATGTATTGTATCTTACCACCATAATCTTTGACCGTCCTGTGGTGGAGTTCACGGCACGCTGAATTGTAGTCGTTTTCCTCTCGTACGCAGGAAATAGGCTTATACGTTCTCAGCTCTGTGAATATGACATGCAAAAATAAGCATAATCATTAATACATATCTTAATTTTAAATTTAACATGAAAAACCTACATGTATTGTATCTTACCACCATAATCTTTGACCGTCCTGTGGTGGAGTTCACGGCACGCTGAATTGTAGTCGTTTACCTCTCGTACGCAGGAAATAGGCTCATGTTCTCTGTGGAAAATGATAAACAGCTACCTGTACATAAACTTTCAGTGTTAACAATAAAGAATTTATCAAAATAAAGGGGGTGAATCTATTGCATAATTTACAAACCTACTTTAACCTGAACAGTCAAACATTGCGCAGTAATGAACAAAAGTTTGAGCTTATTTTGTCACTTTTGTGGAAATGATTTTGGCCTGAAAATTCATGTCCTATATTGTACATTCCTTCTCTACTTATGCATAAACTTTCAGTGTTAACAACTAAGAATTTATCAAAAGAAAGGGGGTCATTCTAAATGCATTTCTAGTATTAAAGAGTAGCCAACACACACGTCATACAACTGTTCCATACGTACCGTAGCCCTTCCGATCCGGACGCCGGGTCTGCCGGTCTGACAATGACGAGTCTATGGTCAAAGAAGCAGTAATAAGCAAACTTTGAGCTTATTTTGTCACTTTTGTGGAAATGATCTTGGCATGAAAATTCATGTCCTATATTGTACGTTCCTTCTCTACCTATACATAAACTTTCAGTGTTAACAACTAAGAATTTATCAAAATAAAGGGGGTCATTCTAAATGCATTTCTACTAGTATTAAAGAGTAGCCAACACACGTCATACAGCTGTTTCACACGTACCGTGGCCCGTCTGTACGCCGGGTCTGCCGGCCTGACAATGACGAGTCTATGGTCAAAGATGCAGTAATAAGCAAACTTTGAGCTTATTTTGTCACTTTTGTGGAAATGATCTTGGCCTGAAAATTCATGTCCTATATTGTACGTTCCTTCTCTACCTATACATAAAGTTTCAGTGTTAACAACTCAGAATTTATCAAAATAAAGGGGGTCATTCTAAATGCATTTCTAGTATTTAAAGAGTAGCCAACACACGTCATACAGCTATTTCATACGTACCGTGGCCCGTCTGTACGCCGGGTCTGCCGGCCTGACAATAACGAGTCTATGGTCAAGGAGCTGGCAATACCAAAGTAGGTCCGGTCTTGTCTGAGCTAACGGTCTCCGTCAGAAAAACGAAACTTTTTGAGTTGAATTTTGTCATTACTTTACATAATGGCAGATAACTTTTTGATAAAAGCATATTATTGATAATGAAAAGCAGAAATAGGAAGACTATTAAATTCTAAAACTAACCCTGGCCAAACCAAAGGAAGAAACGCGATATATTTGAAGATAAAAGGTGGTTTAAGTCAGGCAAAACTACTCCAAAAACGTCAAAAATCGAAAATTTTCAGACGAGAAAACATTCCATCATTAAATCACTCTTATTTCTTTAAAAAACAAAGATAATCCCCAAGTTCCTCTGTAGTGATAGAATAATAGTTATTGATCATATCTTACCAGTTTATTACGACTGCCAAGGCCTAATTGAGAAAATGAAAAATTTCAAACATAAGATGCAGATTCGGGTACCAAAAGGTAAGTTCTCGGGTGCAAACGTTAATTTCCAGGTACCCAGCGTTAATTTTCGGGTACCCATAGTTAACCGTCGGGTACCCAAGGTTAATTTTCGGGTACCCAAGGTTAATTGCTCGGGTACCCATAGTTAATTTTCGGGTACCCAAGGTTAATTGTCAGGTACCATAGTTAATATTGGGGGAACCATAGTTAATTTTCGGGGAACCAGTATATTTTCGGGTACATGAGGTTAATGTTCGGGTACCCATAGTTAATTTTGGGGTGCCCAAAGGTACACAACCATAGCCCTAACCCTAACCCTAACCCTAACCCTAACCCTAACCCTAACCCTAACCCTAACCCTAACCCTAACCCTAACCCTAACCCTAACCCTAACCCTAACCCTAACCCTAACCCTAACCCCTAACCCCTAACCCCTAACCCTAACCCTAACCCTAACCCTAACCCTAACCCTAACCCTAACCCTAACCCTAACCCTAACCCTAACCCTAACCCTAACCCTAACCCTAACCCTAACCCTAACCCTAACCCTAACCCTAACCCTAACCCTAACCCCCTAACCCTAACCCTAACCCTAACCCTAACCCTAACCCTAACCCTAACCCCTAACCCTAACCCTAACCCTAACCCTAACCCTAACCCTAACCCCTAACCCTAACCCTAACCCTAACCCTAACCCTAACCCCCTAACCCTAACCCTAACCCTAACCCTAACCCTAACCCTAACCCTAACCCCCCCCCTAACCCTAACCCTAACCCTAACCCTAACCCTAACCCTAACCCTAAACCCTAACCCTTCCCCTGATGATTTACGCCTTGTTCCGAAAGGGTGGGTAGAACATCACAATTCGGCCAAAGCGCCCCCCTCCCCCCCAGTTTTGCCAAAAGAGTTAATGGGGAATTTTTTGGTTGCTTGTCAGAGAATTATGGAAGGAAAAGTGGACCCCGTAAAATCTCATGACCCCCCCCCCCCCCCCCCAACACCTTGCTCCACTGCGTTGGCGGGCTGGCGACAAAAATTCTCGCCACTCATTAACAATAATAATAATCAGGGGCAGATCCTGGGAGGGGGTGAATTAGCCACCCCACCCCTTTTGAAACCCAACTGGCATACCTTAAGTTCTCAATAAAAAAAAATTGCCTCCTTATCTAATTTTCCAGCTCTGTGCCCCCTCTATTACAAATCCTCGATCCGCCCTTGATAATAATATTTAGAAAAAGTAAATCAACAAATCCAGGGGGGTTATGGCATTGGATGATTGGTGGCGTTCCAGTCAACGCGACGCGACCTGACGCTCACCACCCATCCTTTTGGCAAAACTGGAGAGGAGGTTTTGGACGAATGGTAGCGTTCGCGTCAATGCGACGCTACCCATCCTTTTAAAACAAGTCATGGTTTACTGCAGCATACATGTATGTTCATTGGGTTAGGGTTAGAGTTTATATTGCCCTGGTAATTTACTGCAGCATATGTTTACTGGGTTAGGGTTGGGGTTTATATTGCCCTAGTGGTTTACTGCAGCATATGTTTATTGGGTTAGGGTTGGGGTTTATATTGCCCTAGTGGTTTACTGCAGCATATGTTTATTGGGTTAGGGTTGGGGTTTATATTGCCCTAGTGGTTTACTGCAGCATATGTTTATTGGGTTAGGGTTGGGGTTTATATTGCCCTAGTGGTTTACTGCAGCATATGTTTATTGGGTTAGGGTTGGGGTTTATATTGCCCTAGTGGTTTACTGCAGCATATGTTTACTGGGTTAGGGTTGGGGTTTATATTGCCCTAGTGGTTTACTGCAGCATATGTTTACTGGGTTAGGGTTGGGGTTTATATTGCCCTAGTGGTTTACTGCAGCATATGTTTACTGGGTTAGGGTTGGGGTTTATATTGCCCTAGTGGTTTACTGCAGCATATGTTTACTGGGTTAGGGTTGGGGTTTATATTGCCCTAGTGGTTTACTGCAGCATATGTCTACTGGGTTAGGGTTGGGGTTTATATTGCCCTAGTGGTTTACTGCAGCATATGTTTACTGGGTTAGGGTTGGGGTTTATATTGCCCTAGTGGTTTACTGCAGCATATGTTTACTGGGTTAGGGTTGGGGTTTATATTGCCCTAGTGGTTTGCTGCAGCATATGTGAAATGAAGGCTTTAAGGCCAGAATACGACCCAGTTTAAACTATCTAAAATTGATTGATGATCCTAGGCCAGCGTTCTTCTTTCCCCTTTATTTAAACTGAACTTAAGGATAGGCAGAAATGTTGACTAAAAACCAATAATGCAAAAGTATTCACTATTGTATCCTTTATTCTTATTAGAGTTTAGGCCTCATGTTACATGGAAGGAATGAACACAATATAAAACTCAAATCCCTTATTATAAACTGAACAACACACATAAAAGAAAAAGAAATCTGATATCAAAGAAGTACATGATACAAAGATGGTAAAAACTTTATTACAGAATATCAGCTGGCACATACAGAAACAGCTCATAATATTTACTTATTATAAATTGATGATTCATTATAAAATTCTGCAAAGACCATTTTCACATACTTTTAGAAATACATACAAAAAGGGAATTTAATTGAACAACTCACCCAAACTTTTAAAGAATACTTCACTACTCTTCATCACTTTTTACATGCTTTTGAAAATTGGAAGACATTTAATACTTAAAATTTATAAACTGTTCATCTTTTTATCACAAGCATTGCAAAATTACAGACATTGCTCATCCGTTTCAAGTAAATTGCTTCAAGTCCCAACTCTGTATCATATCATGTATTTCATTACTTGTACAAAAGTTATTATCGATCTCTAATCAGTTATCACCTCTATAATCTTGATGATATTTGTAGACAACTAATGAGTTTTGTAGCAGTCTTGCTAATACACTGCAATAACTAAAACTATATTTCCTGACATTTACTAAAATACACCTTCATTCTTGTATGAAAACATGGCTTGCTTCTATATCAATACCATGACTGAGCAACTGAAGTTTGTGGACTGATTAAAATTATTTGTTTCAAGTTAATAACATAATCACATTCGACATAATTTAGTGTTACAGAATATATATGTGTCGGTCAATGAATTTCAAGTGCATGTTTATGAAAATTTGTTCATATGGCTGAATCTTATTCTAAATCCAAATTCAATTTCTTTATGTACAGCAAAGACTGAAAAAGTAAATCAACATGTTCTACAAACATCAACTTTAAATGTCATCACAATGTGCAGAAATAATGCGGCAAGTCAATAGTCAGTCAGTAGAGCCATGTGTATATGTAGCTGTTAATATTTTTTGACTGTTTTGTCTAACTTTGCACAATATTTCTTGGTCTTATTATTACATTTCACTCAAAATTGATTTTTTTAAATGAATGGCAATATAAATACATATTGGTAATCCAACTAAAATTTCAATATGTATACTTAGTATTATCATAACATTTCTTTCATGAAATGAAAGCATTTTAAATAGCATTTAAGTTCACTGGATTTTTTTTCTTCCCAATTAAAACTGAATAACTAAAAATATTCTTAATTGATGGTAAAAAGTTTTAGGCCAATATATAAGTATTAATAGAAATTGAAACACTGATATAACAGCACTGGCAGAAAAAAAATTAATCAAAAACACGCTCTTAAATAAAAATTAATTAATTTCCAACAAAAATCAACCATATTGCAATGCTTGTGACCAATGCAGCAATGAAATGGACAAAATAAGAATATTAACATGAAGGAAAGAACATAAGAAGACAATGATTTCTATAAAACCTTTGATTTACCTTTTCAGAAAAAGAAATTTTGTGAAGAAATGCAATGTCACAATAGCAATTGATGAATCATCTCCCCCCTTATTTTTTAAAAATATAATTGGTGAGAGTCATTACACATTTTCTTCTATGCTTCTTAAAATAAAGTAAATCATCTACATGCCTTATTAATCTAATTACAGGATCCATGTTCGTTTTGTAACACAGCACATTCATTTAAATTTTCTAAAGAAAATGAAAAATGGTAAGTTGTATTTAAGCAGAGTAGCTATCGATCACAGGTGAATTAAAATTCTATTTAAAACTGACAAAAGAATAGATTACCATTGCAGAACCACTACAAATTTTCCACTTTAAGGTATATTACTTTTTGAATGCATAAAAATGAATATGGAAAAAAGGAACAGATGTTCAATTATACGGCAAAGAATAATGAATTTTCAAGCAGAGCCTTTTTAGCAGGATGAATCTTGTAGAGGATGATGATGCTAACAGACATCTTGTTACGTCTCTCACTAGTATTTGGTGCCAGAGAAATTCCTTACACTGCAAATAATCAATCAAAAGAATGGGAAAAGAATATATTAATATCATGGAAGCACGTGATCTTTAGTAGCATATTCATAAACATACACATTTTACATATACATGTATATGTATAGCCAACCAAATGGCATGTACAAATTTTATATTAACAACATTCAAATATTAATATCCTAGTAATACATGGTTGGGAGTGCGTTGGTGCATTCTGGCAACACAAAGGTTTTTATCGTGGTGTACTATACGCACGAGGCGCAATCCGATTATGTTTGACACCACGATAAAAACCTGCGTGTTGCCAGATCGCACTAACGCACGAACTCACAACCATGTATTAATAGTTTTATAAAACGGGTTGGCAATATGATTATGAAGTCTATAACAATGGTTGCAAACCCCATAGAAACGCAAAGAGTCGCACAGTCATGGAGGCT
Organism: Heliocidaris erythrogramma; assembly: GCA_025617745.1. Taxonomy (NCBI): domain Eukaryota; kingdom Metazoa; phylum Echinodermata; class Echinoidea; order Camarodonta; family Echinometridae; genus Heliocidaris; species Heliocidaris erythrogramma. The sequence continues at coordinate 4,844,596 of CM046860.1, read as the reverse complement.
GCCATTTGCTATCCTGGATGATATCACAGAAGCGCAGCCAACAAAAGCCAATCCCTGCACTGAAATGACAATTAAACTACGCAATTTCATTGCGTTTTAAGTTTGCACGCACCAGAGGTACGCGTACGCGCAGCTCAGCCGTGCTTTAGAGCCTGTTTTCCGTAAGTTATCACTTTTTTTTTGCACGGTCACGTGGTGTTATTTAAATCAGGATGGCTAAATTCTTGAACCCATTTTATAATTATCATTATAAAATGGGTTCAAGAATGTAGCCATCCTGATTGGTCAAATCTGGCAAAAGTGATAACGCACGGGAAATAGGTATCAACGCACGGCTGAGCTGCGCGTACGCGTACCTCTGGTGCGTGCAAATTTAAAACACAATGAAATCGCATAGTTAATTGTTATTTTAGCGCAGGGATTACATGAAACGCGCATGATTTGTGTTGGCTGCGCTTCTGTGATGTCATCCAGCAAAGCAAATGGCAGCCTCCATGACTGTGCAACTCTTGGCGTTTCTATGGGGTTCGTAACCATTTTTATAGACTTCATAATCATATTGCCGACCTGTTTTATAAAACTATTAATACATGGTTGTGAGTTCGTGCATTAGTGCAATCTGGCAACACGCAGGTTTTTATTGTGGTGTCAAACACACTCGGCTTGCGCCTCGTGCGTATAGTACACCACGATAAAAACCTTTGTGTTGCCAGATCGCACCAACGCACTCCCAACCATGTATTGATAGTATATTAATGCAAGACTACTATCGTCTACCGTCTACATTACATTAACATATCAAAAATGTGTTCTAGTTTTCTAACAAATATCATGTGCATAAATATTTAATGATATCATTAAAAGCTGTGGTACTATAATCATGTACAAATTTTAGAACTTGACATGAACATGACTGCTCATCAAGCTTAGGGGACAAATATTTTGAAATTCACAAATCTTTTAGAATTCATTTAATTTAAGTCAAAGTTTATTTCCACTCAAACATACATAAAATAATACATAGAATTTAAAAATATATATATATACAAGGTAGCGGTTGCATATTCTGGGTAGTATCCTGGTGTTTGAACCTCTGTCCCCAGTGGCCGACAGTGATTTTTTGTTTGCTCTTTGAGATTCACAACAACAAAATCACTAGTCTTCCATGGGGCCATAGGTATGAGGCTTTTGCTCTTCTTCATGATAGTTCTGCATGAAACCCAAGGAACATCTGCTTCAAGACTTGATTTGTACACCTTTCACTATGGCATGATGCAGTTCACTCGAGTCTTCATTTCTTCCATTTCCTTACTATCTCTGTTGATCTTCTCTCCATGTCTTCTATTTCCTTACTTATCTTGATCTTCTCTGGATCACAGCAGGAAAATTGTGACAGTAGTTCAATGATCTCAGTTGCATAAAAGTAATTTCTTTTGGCCCTTTATTTCTTGTATTTTTCCCCCATTATTCAGCTCTTTTCCGAGTAATTTGTCTTTCATATTTCGAAGCACAAAGCAAATTTTCTGTTTAAACAAAAAGTAACCATGTCCAATGCAAAGTGACAGGACTACATTTACCAGAAAATGAATACAACTCAAGAATGAGGACTCATTCTTAAATGAGTAAACAAGACAATGTCACATTTGAACATAAGGACTGTTTGCTTATTGCATATACCATAACAGAATGAATTGATAAATCTTACATCAGCACCACAAGGCTACTAAGCAGGAATTTGTTAACACTTGGTCTACCATGATCCAGGAGCGCTGTATATTTTTCTGCCCTCTTAATTTTTTCCTCTCTCTCATCAGTCCCTCTCTCACTCTCTCTCTCACTCTCTTTCTGCTCGTATTTTGGTTGTGATTGTTTTGATCTATTCCAGTTTCATATTTATATCCATACCTGAATGATGTGACTCAGAATTATATTTACAATGTAATATTGTCTTGTTATGTTGTGTGCTGACAGTTGGAAGGCTGTTTTTACTCATATAGTGTTATCGCCTTTATGGCTCTCGGCACACAATACCATGTTTTGTCAATGCTTCACATATTACATGTAACACCAATGGAAAGCAAATTTGTGTATTATATATGGACAATAAATCTGGAATCTGGAATCTTGAAAGGTGTGGCTGGAGAAGACCAAAACACTTCTATAGGTTTTGTAGTGGAAAGCCTGATGCACTGCTACCCCTGCACATCGCACAATCAGTTATACTGGGAGGAGAGACCCAAGGGTTACAGTAATTCAGTAAGCTTTTCCCCTCCCAGGCACATGTGACACCAAATACTGATGATAAGAAAAAGCATGCATTATCATATGTATTACCCTCTTTGAAACCCTTGTTAGAAAGAATATGTGTTTGGTATTAGCACCAGTGATAGTACACACTGGCAATAATTCATACCTTTCTTGCAGCAAGTACTGGGCATAGCCAATCTGTTCTTCTGTCCCTGTGATAGTAATGATGCGTTCATTGGAATCTGGTTTGGAGTCTTCAATCTTGATTGTGGCTCTGCTCTGGGTTCTAATTTGGCGGATCCTACACCCTCGAGCCCCAATAATGGCTCCAGCACACTGTGGAAGAGAGAAAACAAACCTTGTTACTGGAGATCCCATTATAATAATGTTACCATTCTGTGAAATTTCCACAGGTGTAATCAATTTGATGTGTGAAAGCTGTTTTCTTTGCTACCTTTTATTTGCTACTATTTATTTCATTCTGAATAATATTCTAGAAATTTACATCTGTCAAGGCTATGAAATAGAGAAAAATTGGCAACAAAATACATTTGGGGGAATATCTTCAGCTTTTCATACTAAGGTATGATAATTCCACAGGCAGAAATGTGGAGATGGGCTATTATGACTAGAAAACAGGAACTGTCCAGAAAAATAAACTTCTCTTCACTCTTATGCGACTATGTTTAATACTATAGAGTTTTTAAAAATGAGAATATAATCTCAAAAAGTACACAACCATTATCAATTAAACTTTCAGCACTTTGTTCTTTAAATATCTTTCAGATATTTTTTTTTTTTTTTGGGGGGGGGGGCAGCAAGACCTGACATTTTTCAAATGCTATAAAGTTGGCACAGGGAATAGCATTATTCATCTCTGATATTTATATAGGGTAGCATATTTTCACCAATAAAGTTGGTCTTCCACAAAACCACAACTATTGAAAACTAAAGTGTAAGATTACTAATATCCCATATTTTCTCTTCTAACCGATTGTTTCTTCCACTAGGCAGCTTAGCCAAACGCAATGGTGCATAAAGACGCAAAAAGGAAAATTGCTAGTTTTGTCAATGCTTCTAAAATTAGAATCAGACATATCTGAATAAAAGTTTTATATCATTTTATTTTCATAAACATCTTAAAAGTGTTCAACAAGGTGAATACTAATTTTACATCCTAATATTTTGGTTCTGCCTCTATAACATAATATTTTGATTTTGAATAATTTTTTCATAATTATGCATCTTTCCTGTGTTTTAACGCGCAAGACATTTCACTAAGCTACCTTACCCTGCAAATGGCATAAGTAGTAAAATTTTATGAGTTATTACAGGTTCTTGAAAATTTTGCATGTTCAAACTTTCTGCGGCAGGTCAGTGAACATTTGGTGAACATGGTGAAAAGTTGAAGAATTTTCAAAGAATAATTGTTGATTCTGGCCATTATTTGAAAATGCAGATTCACCACTTTCACCAAATGTTCACAACTCCAGTGAGATACCCACTCAAGGGATTATAATCACAAATTTGATTAAAAAAGAAATAAATTGTCACTGGTTAAAATATGAACTTACATCCTTAGGAATGGTGACTTGAGTGGTCTTCTCAGTGCCTATACAAGTGAAGCAAGAAAACAAATAGTAGAAAATAACAGTCTCAATTTAACTTCCTCTCTGCGGTAGAGCATATTCCATCATAATATCTACAATACTGGCTGCTGCCTGGTTGAAGGGTAAAGGGAAACATTCAACTCTATTTTATTCATATTTTATCATGTATTTCACTAATTGCACACACACAAGAGAATGCAAACATAGATTTCCAATGGCTTAAATAGCAGGGTCATCAATCCATATTTTGGATTGGGGGGGGGGTAGGATGAAGTCAGCTTAACAGTACCTTTCATAATTTTTAAACCCCTCTTAATTACTAGCTTCTCCACAGTTAAATGAAGCAGGGAAAATTAGAGAACGCAGCGAAATTGAAGTGTGATCAAGCTTTTATATTTTTATTGTTTGGAACGTTTCATTTCCCAAGCTTTGCATCATTTTTCCTTATTTTATACCTCCGGATTTATTGGGGGGGGGGGGGGGTGGGTGGGCAACTGCCACCCCATAATCGCCGCTCCTGTTAAATAGTTAAATCACACTTTGGTCTTTGACAGCAAAAATATACAGTAGATCAACAAAGATTTTGATGTCATTATCATGATACAATCATAGCTTATACCTTTTTGTACAAAAGAGAAATTTGGGGTATCAACATAGGTAAAAAAGGTACACTGAATTCACATGAAACTCATAGTTCCTTATTGGATAAAGAGTCACACATGCTATTTATTTTCCTTGAACTGTCTACTTTCATCATTATTTTCTATATACTTAAAGGAAAATTAAATGATAAAAAGGTACGAAGAAATGTTTCTACTCACTATCCAAGCTTTCAAGATTGCTTCGTCCAGTCTACAGAGATGAAGAGAAGAAGGTGGCAGAAAGGACTTATCATTAAATGAATAACAGAGTTTGAAGTATGAAAGGGAGTAAATGACTGAAATGAATAACAAAGAGTTGGAAGTGAAATATACATGTATTTTGAATGCACTGTCTTTCAGATGAATAAAATACAATAGAGGAACATATCAATAAGCAAGGCCACCAAATAAACACTAAAAGAAATATAAACAAGAGAAGAAATATAGACAGGACTATAGGAGCAACTAACTGGAAGAGAGTACAAGGTGAAAGGGTGAAAAGGATAGAAATATTGAGATGATAGGAATAAGATAAAGAGAGGGGTGAACTAGAAATTAAAAAGAGGGGAGAGGTGTAGAGGGAGGCCATCATTTAATTGGCATCATTGATAGTGGCATGCCCTCCTTCTCCTCTATACACAGCTGTGATAACATCACAAGCAAGCAGACTCCTCAGAGAAAGATCTTCATCTTATCTTGAGCAGACCAAGATCCAAGCAACCAGAGTGCTTGTATAAATACCCATGGGCATACTTGTCAATCCCCTAATATTCACCCCTGGTTTAAGCCCAGTTCTCCTTGTTTGTTGCCTGCCCCACTGGTTATTTGACATGAAGAAATGGGAGAGCAAGAGAGGTGGAAGAGGGTATGCATTATAGAGATGGAGTTGAAGAGGGAGAGGGAAAGACACAGGAAGCAAGAGAGAGAGAGATGATGTGAGAGAGGGAAAGAAATGGGGGAGGGCACTGATGGAGCCGATATGACAATGAAATAAACAAAGCAAAATATGGGGGAGATTATGAAAGAGCACATTAATTCATTTCAAACCAATAAGACTTTGACAAACAAGGGTAGGAATATGAAAAGACATTGATGTGAATTCAATAAGTACATCTTATTAAGATAGGGAAAGAGGAGGGGACAATATGTGTAGTGACAAGGAAACCCCTGAAGTATTTTAGACCCTTCTAGTCATTCTAGAAATACATTTACAAAGTTCCTTCACCATTAGAGAACCCTACCATCCTACAAAGTAAACACACAAAAAACAAATATTTATATTCTCACATATCTCTAAAAAAAATTTTGTTGAACCTACTTTTTAATATTTTTAGAAATGAATTCTGCAGCAACCACTGAGAAAGGGAGGTAATCTACATGGTAATCAGGTTTAAGAATCCTCAGAGATTTACACTTAATCCCAGTAGCGCTCAAAGAGGCTTATCCCATTGCTCTTCACTCTCTACCTCGGCAAAAATATGGGGGAATAAGAAATGGGGCTTGGTGTAACGTAAATGCCAATATGTAAATGATACAGATCGGGGTATCTTCTTGCATTTTTAGAGGACAGTGATGGAAAGAAGCTTCAGGGCTCTTATCCTCCAATCATGACAGTGAATTCCCCTATTTTTTCCTCTAAAACTCTTTCTTGATGACAGAGCAAAGAGTTTCTTAACCCTCTAACAAAATATCCTCATAGGATTTTTTTCTCTAATGATCACCCCCCCCCCCCACTCCCATTTAAAAAATGGGTGACTTCAAATATTGCACATTGAACAATACAATCCAACTTGCATTACAGTCATAATTTAACACTAAAGTATAAATATGTGAAACTGAAATTAATCTGGAATTCCCTCTCCGATATCTCTTGAGGATAAAAGGATAGATTGCACCCAGTTAATGTTCCCTGAAGCCTATGTGGGATAGGAAATAAAAAAAAAAACATTTTGGTAGGAAAGATTCAATGAGGGTTTAATACTTACATTGCCGAAACCCAGAGCACTGTATGAAGAAGCAAAAACAAAAAAGAACATATAACACTATCTTAATAATAGAAATCAAAGAACAATACACATTACATGATAAGGATATTTGGTTTATTTGTACAGAAGAGTTACTTCAAAGCATAAAAGGAAATGTCTACAAACAAACGTCATGTATATATTTTTAATTTGTACACAAATCTTTCGGCATATTACTCCCAGTGTTAAAGATCGTATGCTCGATCTGTAATGAAAAACACAAGTCAGAAAAAATTGGAACCAGCGGGATTCGAACCTGTCATCTACTGCTTGCCGGGCAGCGACTTAACCACCACTGGGAGTAATATGCCGAAAGATTTGTGTACAAATTAAAAATTCCTCCCCAGTCAAGCTTCTTCGTTTACTAACCATTGTCTACGGCGGACCGTTTGAATATTAATGAGTCAGAAAGAAGAGGATCTTGGGTATTTGATTCTAGTTCGTCGTGACTTGGCCGTGAACCAGAATAGCCTGGTGGTTAAGTCGCTGCCCGGCAAGCAGTAGATGACAGGTTCGAATCCCGCTGGTTCCAATACTTTCTGACTTGTGTTTTTCATTACAGATCGAGCATACGATCTTTAACACTGGGAGTAATATGCCGAAAGATTTGTGTACAAATTAAAAATTTCTCCCCAGTCAAGCTTCTTCGTTTACTAGTCATGTATATACTATGAACTGAAACTTTATGCTACTATTACATCTTATCATTTGTAAATAAAATGCCAACAAAAGAATAAGAAAGAAAAAAAAGGAAATTATAATTAAAAGATATTGAAGGCTTGGAAAAAGAATAATCAAATCCATCCATTCTATTAACTTTATTGCATTCATTTGTGTTAAAGTGAGATAGAGGTAGAGATAAACGATGTAGATGATGAAGCAATGGGAAGTCAGTTTAATGAGGAATAGAATAGATTAAATTTGAAGAGAGTTATGTTTCCCAATGAGACTTACAGTGGTTCTGGCATTCTTCCTCCACCTGCTGCTGCTGTTGCTGCTGGTCCTCCTCCTCTTCCTCCTCTCCTTCCTCCACCCATACCACCCATTGGAGGTTGTCCAAACAGGCCCCTTCCACCATATGCTCCACCACCACCACCACCACCCATGTAATCAAATCCCATGGAACGTCCTCCTCCACCACCTCCATATCGTCCTCCTCTGTAGCCCATGTTGCGGCCCACACCCCCTCCTCCACCACCACCTCCCATCTTCTTGTTATCAGGGCCAGTATAACCCCCATAATTGAGGGCGTAGAAGGTGTCAAAACAATAGGGGTCGTATGACTGGGCTGGGCCTTTGATTGGTGTCTGTCCAGAAAAACAAAAGCAAAAGAGTTGGTGAAAATCTGCTTGTATACATCTAACCATTAAATCTTCATTATACTTATAATTAAATAAGATGCATTTAGCTTCAAAAACTACCAGAATTAATGTGTACTGGTAGCTTTGAATAGTTCAGTCCCATTATAATCAAAGAGTGAAGAAACAATTAAATATATATAATTATGTGCACTTCTTGTCATTGCTATGAGTTTGATTTTGGAGTTATTTTACATTTTGATTTCATATCAAACAAATTACAGAAAATATAATTCATTTCAGTCCAGTTCATAATGTGTTAGTTATATATAAGATCTTGGCACTTGGCACCATGCACTACTGAGAGAAAAATAACATAGTTAAAGATGCAAAGTGATAACTTACAGTAATGATCAGTTTCTGAAGCTCTCTTAAAGCATTGATGACCTTGTCTGGCATTCCTCCAACCTGCACCACTCTATCAGTAGAATTGGGACACACATCAGAGTACACCTTGATGTGTGCTCCAATTTGCTGAAAGAAATACAGAGCATAAAATATAAAGCATCATAAGTCTATCCACATTAGCCCATATTCTACCAAATATGTTACACCAAATGCAGGGTTTATACTTGAATTAGACTAAACTGCAACTCAGCATTGGATTAAAACATTTCAGTAAAACACAGGCCTGTCCATATGAATGTTATTATATTCCAAGAGTGTTTTTAAAGTATTTACATGTATGCTGTTGAGTTCCTGTCTGGAAACTTATTTTCATAAGAACATGGAGAGGGTTCATGAATAATTTCAATAGGATTGGCATACAGAGTTCACAAAATATTTTTTGAACATGAATTCATCAAGATTCATTTGTTACCAGATAGAAATATGTGGTTTCAAAGCTTTAAGCAGCTTTCACACATCCCAGGATTGCAACACAGATCTTCATCCATGGTGTTCCGGCGCACAGCACCATGTTTTTGTCTTAGGTACAGAACGGAGAAGTGCGATGTCTCTACCGATAAGCAAGGCAGCAACACAACGTCTGTGGGGAACCCAAAGCACACGGAAGAGCCCAGACTTTTCATTTTCAAGGTCCTTTCACAGATGTATACTTCTCTTAATGGGTTACTCCCGAAGTGTTGATGGTACATATGTTGACTCTGCGGTCACTTTAGAAAAGGTGTCTTTAACTTATCTACCCATGTATTCTCTGTGATTGGCTGTGGCTACGGGGTAACCATGCTAGTCATACGGACCGCTATCCATAACGTGTGACTAAATGAATAGCAGTTTTAAACAGCGAGCAAACCATACACAAAGTACCTCGCTATTCATAAGGACCTCCATTCATAAGGACCGCTATTCATAACTATTCATAATGTGTGTTAAATGAATAGCGAGCAGACCCCGTAGCTACCAGGATTATCTTATGAAAAAAAATTTGTCCCTGGATGACGCCGGTCTCAACAAAGAGCTCTCGTTGGCTCCATGGAGACTCCCGGAGGAGCTCAGTGGCTAACACAGTGGTACACGGTGCCTACCAGGAGTAATACAGATAATTTTCATCCGTGTAATCCGGGCAAAGAATTGGGCATATTCAATTTTTCTCCTAGATCGTCTTCATAATGCCGGTGTACCAAGGATCACGCCCGGAGAGGCCTGTCCGGCATATACACAGTGAAATAAGAATTAACACAGAATAACAAGGAGGATCCTGGAGTGATGATTGGTGTTGATCTTTGTTATAATCCTGGTATGTGTGAAAGCCGCTAAAGGTACAAAGTGACTTTAGTAATATTTTAAATGATTAACATATTTTCCTCTATACAATAAATAGCATCACTAGTAAAAAAAAAAAATGCTGTTTCGTAATGAAAGCATTGCAATAGACAAATTAGCATTTACATACTTTTGTAATGTATAGGGACATGTAGATAGACCAATATTTTGAATAAAACCATAAATGCGCTTCCATAATATTACAATAAAAAGTCTTGCTTTATGTATAACCTCTTCTACCTTCTACTAAAAAAATGAACAATTAGCAGTTTACATTTTGAATTTTAATTATTTGGTTTAATTGTTAAGTAACTGTACATCGATTGTCTTCTACTGCAAACAAAATTCATCTGCCCATTCCTCTTTCTGAAACTTAAACAAAATATCTCTTTATTCCAAAAATTATTGAACATTTTCATTATAGGTTGAACTTTGTCACCAATTGAAAATATAATGTATAAGATTATAAAAAGGAAACTGGGTAAGTGTATTACCTCTCTCATCTCCTTGATCTTACATCCTTCTTTACCAATAATAGCTCCAGCTAAACTCTGATGAACCAACACTCTCACAGAACAATGCTCAGGATTCTGCTTGTTCTGTGAAATTGATACACAAAAAGAAAAAGATATGAATATGGTTAACACATCACTGTGTGCATAACAAAAGGCCAAGAACAGCAATTATAATATTTCTCAGATTTAAATTTTGTAATGAAATAGATACTATAGAGAAGTTGTAATTTAAATGTATTGTGGAGATGTGATATACATCCACTGGCTGTGCATACGTGAACACTTTTCTACCGAGCACAAAGAGACATAATTAACCCAATGAATATTGAATTCTCTTATTCTCATAGGCTTAATACAGGGACCAAGCAACTCACATAGGCCGTTAATACTTCTACACTATATAGAGTGTAGATCATACTCTTACCTATCCTTTGAATTGTTGTGAGGGCTCAAAACTAAAAGCCTTTTCATAGAAAAATCAATGATGTTCACAATACTTTGGACATTTCCTAATATTCATATGAAATTCCAAGTGTAACAAATACCAGTCGTCTTGGGGAGGAAAATCATTTTTTTGAGTATACCCACTTCTCAGACTGTTCGATACAAAAAGAGAGATGGATACTTGAAAGTCAAGCGGTTCATGCTAAGGGCGCAACGCATCTCATTACTCTGGGCGAAGCCTGGTAAGCCATCGGATATAGCCAAGAAACATAGAGCAGGGCTTTCAGGCAAGATATTATAATGCTGTATCAGGGCCTGCCACCTTGAAATCCAAGGACCAGTCAAGGACAATCTAAGGCAAAATGGAAGTCAAGGGGTTATATTGCCACCTGATGGACATTTTCTTGAAGACACCAATGACTCTAAAGGAAGTGTTCAACCTCCAGAATTTTTACAAACTTGTGAGTGTTATATGAACGGAAACCCTATCAAATCCATTACTTTTCAGGATTATGTCCTTATTAAACTGAACATTAGAAGTATTGTATCTACCATCCATGTACATAAATATCTGTTTTTTATGGAAATATGTGAAATCTCACAGCACAATAAAGTAAATTTGTTGAGTAATTCAATTACCATATCAACATATTAAAAAAAAATCATTTCATAGTGACTTTGTATTAAACAAAAGTCAATATGAAGTTATAATACATGTGATGTATACATGTAGGTGTCTAGAACTATACACAGAAGTCAAAATTGAATGAACATCAACCTTTCTACCTGGATGACCTCAAAATGAAAGACAGTCACTCTTCATGTAGTCAGGGATCCATTCAAATATCTAATTTCTATAGTTTACCTTCTCATGTCAGTAACACAGGCAGGAGAGCATACACATAAGCAACAATTGGTTAGCTATTTTATTCTATCATTCATGGCAAAGGTGAACTTTCTGTAATGTCCTTTTCTTCAATGAATGAAGGAATTTACATCTGTGCTGTCAAGTGCCTGGTGAAGGGAAACAACCCAACAAATTCCAGCATTAAACAGACGGCTGCTTTCTACTGAATATGGAGTCACAGATCCGGTTGGGAAAGTAACCATTGGAGCAGATAATAAACTGAGCAGCAAGAACCACCCACTCATTTATTCCTTGCTTGCTTGCTTGCATGCATGCTTGCATGCTTGAACACAACACAACTAGAGATTGGCTCATTCATCAGGAGGTCAAAAACAAGCCAAGCATACAAGACATCATAGGAGTAGGAAAGGAGAAAAAGAAGGTTGAAGGTAGATGATGATCTTCAGGGGCTAATGGTAAATAAAAACAATAAGTGAGTCCTGGATGAACCATATTTTTTCTTCAAGAATTATGATAATGAAAGCACATATTTTCTTTGAATAAAAAAAAACTGTTTATGTGAAGGGATTATTAAGAGAACATTATGAAATGATAAATAAACCATATATGTAAATAACATTATGCAAACAATGTTGAGTACAGGCCATTCAAAAATTGTATTGGTTGAAGGAAATGGCCTTCCAAAATGAAACTTCAACTGGCATTTAAATTATCCCCTAAGTTCCACCTACCATTCGATCAAGTTGGACTCATATCTCTCAGCCATCTGTCTCTCCAAACCCCTCTCCTTCATCTCTCTATCTCTCTCTCCTTTCTATCCTACCTCCCTTTATCTCTCTCCCACTTTGTAAGCTATTCATCTTCAGTTTCTTCTAGCTGTCTTCCCCTATGCGTAATCCTACAAATGATGGATTTCGCCAGCATGACATATCACATTTCATGAATCTTCATCTTTGCTTTCAGGGAAGGGGTACACATATTCTCTCTTTCTCTCATCCTCACTGTTACAAATGAACAAAGCTTACTATCCCAAACACCAATGAATTTCCCAAGCTACACCCACACAAGGTGAGTAATAAGGTTTACCATACGAGTGTATGCTTCATGGACCTGTTACCTTTTGTACACAAAGGTGATCTGAAATGTAACAAAGTCTATGACTCACTAATGGGTACTATCAGCCTGTTTGTGACTGACAGGATGGAAGATGTATACATGTGCAGGGGAAGATGAAGGATATAGGACAAAATAAAATGACTCAAATTGGTTAGGTACTGATCAAACTCCTTGTGGAAAAGAGACAGTGATGACCGCAGAAACAATGTTGAGTCAAATGAGGAATATGGGAAAGGAAACCGTAGAAATATTAATAATTGGAAAGCATTCAAAACACCATTTCATAAGGTGCTAAATATCATTATCCCTGCATAGCCTTGGTGTCATGATAAGGCACTCAAGCATTTGAATAATTTCTTCCTATCATGTACCCATCTACTACACCTGGGTAGAGAGTAGTGAATGTTGATCAATGTCTTGCCTAAGGACACAAACTGGGATTCACACCCAGACCAATTGTTCCATAAACACAGTGACATTGACTGCACCGTGGATATAAGATTTTTCAACGGCTTTTACAGGCTTATAATTGTTAAAAAGATTGTAAAAGCATTTCTAACAGGCTTCTTATTAATTACACAAAAGATTTATTATGAACAGGTAAAATATATATTTTGGGCAGCAAAAAAGAATAAACAGATCTAATGGTGGCTCTCTAACCTTACATATTAACATATTAACATCAATATGGTTAACAAAGCAACCACATGGTGCAGCAGTTCAAGATTCAAATCCTCTATTTCTGAAGCTACCTACCAGGAATATCAATAACCCATACAATTTAGCATAATCTTGCATATTTATAAAATCAATTTCTCTTCCTGCTTTATGCTTTATGTCTAGTTTACAAACCCTACTGTGGCTTGATTGTATTTAATCCACATGAATCTAGTTAGATCAAAGATAAAATCAGCAGTGACAAATATTACACACTTTGAAAAAGGGAAGCTTTGACACTAATTTTAGTAACAATTCATTACATAATAAAGAATTTAAGATGTACTATATTGACAAACCAGGTTTATCTCGTCATAAATGTAGTTATTTTGTGTAGTAGACAGGCATATATCATACAGATCTTTTCGAAATGTATAATGCACATTGCTATTATATCTCCAGAAACATGATTTAGTTATAAGCTGTGTACTTGTAATTCACTTGTCATCTGTAATCTCTTCCCCATACCCGGACGCACTAAAACTCTAAGGCCTCGTAAACATGTAGTACATGTGCATCCTAGCTCTTACACATCTATTCCCTAAACTTCTTCCCTGAGTGCCGGCCGAGCTAACGAGCTAAGGCTAACATTACCCAGCTCGGCTGTAATTCCATCCTTCCTTGCTTTTGCACAAGCAGTCCCTGAGGAAGCCTACCGATCGCTGCATGCGCGGCTCTTCAACTATTGACCCGTAGGCGCCATGCTCATTAACATATATAGATACACAGTATCAGCAGTGTCCATGGCATTTTACCACCACCTCTCTCTATTTTATTCACCACTTTTCTGTCCTTTTTTCCCTGGATATCTTCAGGGAATGGAAAAATTTTCATGTTCAACGTGGTTCTTCTGAAGAGAAATTCATTTCATAAATGATGTGTCTCCAGCTTACGTTATCCTCACATAGTAGACATAAAAGTAGTTCATTTCTTTTTCTCTGAACAAAATTGTAATTGGAGAGTTTACATGGATAATCATCCAGCTTGATGCTTATTAGGCCTATGCCTGGAATGCCTTCAAATTACATATTTGCATGCAGGGCTCCCTTAAAAATAATATCAAAGTCTTGAAGACTCATCTAAAATGCATCCTACTATAAAACACTGAAGACTTTCAATGCTGTAGTTGTAAAATCCAGCTTATCATTTTCCGTTTTTTACCATATCTCAGGATTAAGAAAAACCTGAATTAAAAATGAGATTTACAAACTGCAATGACTGAACCTACAAAATAATGTTTGTACAGAGATAAACCTAACAAACCATAACAAATTAAACACAAATATAAAAAATCACCAAAATAAATTGTCCCATGAATTCATATTCTAAAAACTGTTCCATTAATGTTTATAGAACATGTCCAGAAATCCCTGCAATCTGATTGGTTGAGAGGCATTGATCAATATTTACTGGATGCATGAATTAAGCCGCGATATATAAGCCTCGAAATCGAGGTCAAAACGATATCCTTCTAAAATGGCGAATGTGAGAGAGCGACGATATTTGACTGTTTACAGACAGAGAATTGCAAGAAATGAGACAAAATTCAGATGTTAATTTTTGTTGACTTCGGATTCTGATGGTAAGCCCATATAATCTGATTAAATTTATACCCTATCAAAAAACAAAAAAAAACACTGTTGCGTTACAGTCACAGGCTGTATGCTGCATACATTAACTGCACTGCAGCGACATTGACTGGCCTGACAGAAAAGTGAAATTGCTATGCTTATGGCAAGACTTTCACTTGAAGTTCTCAGAATCTTTGCATGAATTCTTCAAATTAATTGATAAAATTAATTAATTTCATGTAAATAGACTAGACACTAGAATAGTTCTAACATAGACTGGTTGTTGACTGTACTAGTGGATTCTTATTCTAAATTTAACAAAAATATAAAGTTGACATTAGTTAGCTTAGGGTTAAGACTCTTGTAGAAAAATGAAATTCTGATATTTTAACTTTAAATACCCAGATTTTCAGTTCTCTATGGAACTTATTAAATTTATAAAATCTATTTATGATGCATGAAAATAATTTACCAGTTCAAGCATGAAGCAGTGGCTTGTAATAAGGTGTTTTCTCTTTTCATGCATCCGGTAAATTTGCCATGCATCGGTAATTACCGGACGCATGGTTGAAAAAATTGATTTTTGGCAAAAAACTGTCCACCGTTCTATAAAACAGATGATGCACATGCTTTTTTGTATGTCAGTAGGACTAGTGTGCATGCGGTAACTATGGAAACTAGTCTAAACCCACTCAGCTGTGCCTCGTGGGTTAAACAATTCCATAGTTACCTTATGCACACAATTCCTACTGACACACTCAGACCTGTGCATCATTTGTATACTAAACATGATATAAATTTGAAAACTCACCTCATCCAGTACAGGGATAATGTCTTGGATGCATTCCAGTGCTGCTTCCATATCCGTGGTAACAGTAAGGATGCTGTGAAGAGAACCATAGCACATGATGTAATTTTCAATGAACTGTGAGATAACAAGAATAGTATTATTGTAAAAACATGCCAATTTATTTAGCAAACACATAAGTACATGTAAGCATTCAAACAAAAGTGTTAATGTGGTTATATGCACAGAGATTAAAAGTAGCAAGCGATCTACAGTAGCAAAGATGTTTGAGTTCAATGATCTTTATATTTCAGTGCCAAAAAATATATAAATTATCTTTCACAAATCTTTTTTTTTTTTAAGAATTGCAAATTATGAAGTACACATAAGACATAGTTTTGTGCAGTATAGAGTAGTTGAGATTGATTAAGGGTATGCGCCTGTCATACTTTGCCGGATAAGGCAAACGCATGAGAAAAGAATGTCGATTTCTGGCATCCGTTGATATCCGTTAAAATTTGTTTCATGTCCTTTTTATCCATTGGATGGATGTTCATCGTCAGGTGATTTCTGTCAAAGCGGCCAGAAAACTTTGTGCATGCATAAAATTTTATCTCGCCAGAAACGGATAGCGAGATCAGGCCCTTGTCCGATGGTTGTACGTTTTCTCCTGTATGTGTACTGTACTCGGCCGTTTCCACATGTTTCCATCCGCTAGGCATCCTGCAGGGTCCATTGCTGCAAAAGATGGGACAGATGGAAGGGGCATGTACAGCACATCAAATGCATACACATCGTATAGCCACAGGATGCCTGCAGGATATCTGCAGGGCAACTACTGGTCAGAATGCATGTACATGTTACGGATGACAAACGGACAGGACGGCCATAAGTGATGATTACGGCATATCTACAGGATATCTACAGCATATGAACAGGACATGGAACTGATGTTTAACGAATATATATACCGGCCTGCTATTGACACCGGCACACCGATGTACGTTTCATGCGTCACTCATTCATTTCTTGTGCATTTTGTCCAGTGGGCATGCGGTGCATGTTCGTTTCTCAAGCGTTGGCGAACGTTCCACTGTACTGTATACATTCGCCCCAGGTGCGTTGTTTGTGCGTTCTATTCGGCCCCTGGACCATGCATGTACGCTCGTGCAAAATGGAAATTTACACTTCGTCCATGGGACTGACGATTTGAACAACGGATAAACAAAATACCATCAGTTTCTTGTACGTTGGGCCGATCCGGCGATGTGTGACAGGGGCATAAGGAGATGAAAATGCAGGTTAAAATTGCATTTCAAATTAAAGAATTTTCAAGATATGAAGTGTGCTCTGCTATTTTCAATTTTTAGCATGCATTAAAACAGTTAGCTGAAATTTTGTAAAATGGCATTTAACAAGAATTGATGACTGTTTGCTGATATTTTTCAAACATTCTTGCAAAACAGATGGTAATACAGATTTTATACTTATCATTTCACTTTTCAAAAATGTTGGTCTAGTTTCTGATTAAATCTCTTTTCCCTTCCATCAAAGGTGAATGTAAAGAAGGAAGCAAGGGATTTAAAGGAGAGGGACAAAGAGGATTTCTTTTTAACAGAAAAGAAACACCATGCAGTGTAAAATAAATCCTTTTGAAAAATCCAAGAGAAAATGTTAAAGTAATCACATTTCCAATTGATCTACATATCTTAAATGAAATCTCTTTAAATAATTTCTTGGTACTGCAAAATTTCAATATGGCACGAAAAAGAGACATGATAACGAAGCTTTTCGACCTGCACTCATCAGGTTATCACGCAGGTATATAACAAATTACTTGAAATCAACTATATTATACTCGGTGAACCCGGACGCAACCTAGACGCCGTAATTTCAGAACAATCGCAAAGCTTGGACGAACTCCTTTTGTCTGCACAGAAGAGGTTCATACGATTGAATGTAAGCAGCTTCCAGAAAGCGTAAATGCGCTGAGCTTCTGGCCCGGGACATAATTGAGAATTGATCGTCGGCATAGCTTTGTGCGCAAGCTGGATTGTTCAGCAAGTGGAGACCAATCGCTGAATCACATTTGGCTATCTTTGGTCTGTTAGCGTGCATTTCAGATTTGCAGGCACGGACGGGCTGCGTGCGCTGATTGGTTGTACGGTTCCGAATAGTCGAGGGGATGTGTTGTTTAATGCGATCAGCCAACCGCTGAGAAGTACGGCCCACGTACCTGGCATCGCACCGGCACTGAAATTGGTAGATAACATTACTCAAGTGGGGGGTGGGTAGTACATCCTGGCTAGTTGACGGTAGCATCCTGTGTGTAGAAAACACAATGCATGTCGAAACCGCGTAATAGCAACGTGACACGGCGTGTTTGATCTGACTGGCGTATTTGTCAGATACCTTACCCCTCCAGGGTAGTTTGAGATACACGGGGCATTTGGCAGGTCCAAATCTGGTGTCAGATTTGGATTGTGCCTCCAGCGTCCGTGTTATGGTGCGAGATATAACATGCTCAGGGCAACCATTGTCAAGGAGAATAGTTTTCTCCTTGACGTGGTTTCGACACGCATTGTGTTTTCTACACACAGGATGCTACCGTCAACTAGCAAGGATGTACTACCCACCCCCCACTTGAGTAATGTTATTTACCAATTTCAGTGCCGGTGCGATGCCAGGTACGTGGGCCGTACTTCTCAGCGGTTGGCTGATCGCATTAAACAACACATCCCCTCGACTATTCGGAACCGTACAACCAATCAGCGCACGCAGCCCGTCCGTGCCTGCAAATCTGAAATGCAGGCTAACAGACCAAAGATAGCCAAATGTGATTCAGCGATTGGTCTCCACTTGCTGAACAATCCAGCTTGCGCACAAAGCTATGCCGACGATCAATTCTCAATTATGTCCCGGGCCAGAAGCTCAGCGCATTTACGCTTTCTGGAAGCTGCTTACATTCAATCATATGAACCTCTTCTGTGCAGACAAAAGGAGTTCGTCCAAGCTTTGCGATTGTTCTGAAATTACGGCGTCTAGGTTGCGTCCGGGTTCACCGAGTATAATATAGTTGATTTCAAGTAATTTGTTATATACCTGCGTGATAACCTGATGAGTGCAGGTCGAAAAGCTTCGTTATCATGTCTCTTTTTCGTGCCATATTGAAATCTCTTTAGAAAGAAAGAATAATATAGCTTTTAGTGACAAATCAATTGATGACAGAAAGAAAACATATAGAGTAGAATAGGAGATGATTAATTTAAAGTTAATCTTGAGTCCTGATAATGGAAGTCAATTACAAGAGAAACTGACTGAAAGTAATTCAGCATTGTTTATTATGCAGTAGGTAGTAGGTCCATGGTAAAATGAACAGAAAAATATGAAAACTTGTCAGAAATCACATTGACAAGAAACCATGTATTCTATTCCTTGATGAGAAGTCAGGACAGCTACATCAGATTTCTTATCTCTCTTGCCTTATCAATATTTTCTACTAAATTTGTTGAACAGAAAAATATTTATTTCTATTATTGCACATTTTGGTGTAAGTTTGTTTTGAATCTGTAAATGTCATTTTCTGTCATTGCCAGAGCTCAAGATATTATCTTTTCAAAAGATGATGAAACAAGAAAAAGTGAACAATTGTCAATCCTTTATGAATTTGTATTTAGGGATGAATTAAAAAAGTAGCATGAATGGAGCCAATTGCATTTCAAAGAAGATCAGAAAACAATAAAACACATTAATGCTATATTAAACTGGTTTAAACAAACACAAAATGATAAAACATTGATGACACCTGAACAAAAAAAAAAGAAAAAAAAAAAAGGCACCAATAATGCAATATCCTCAGCATGCTATTCTAATAAATGTTCTGGAACCCAAGTAAAATGGAATATCACAACAAAAAAAGAGAAAAAAAGCAAGCACCTGTGAATACATGGATATCTTATATGACAACAGAACTCATATCAATTAGAAGGGAAATGTGTACTGATTAAGCTACTAGTAAGCAGTAGTGGGACATACCGCTCAGGCCCGCTGCAGTCGGGCACTGTTATGGTGGCATTGTACTGATGGGTTGGAAGGACAGATGGACCGTGGATCGGTTCGGGTCGGGCCAGACCAGGTGGTTTGAGTACGGGCCAGGGAGTCGGACCCCAACGGATCAGATTGGCATCAGATCGGGCGGGCGGGCGGGCGGGCGGGCAGGGTTGGGCGGATGGATGGTTGGGCGGATGAATGGATGCATGGAGAAGAATCAAGTGTAGATCCAGTTGTATGTAGAGGATCAAGATGGGTTTGGACCAGGGTCATTGTCATTCAATGAAATCAGTCAGGTCCAATATAGCAGACCACAATAGCCAGTTTTTAATCAAATAACAGTCAAGTTTAAAAGCAGAATGATTTCAAACCAATAATTTATAGGTCCATTGGTCAATACATGTATATATCAAATAGTTCAAGTTCCAGGTAAATTTAGAGACAATTTTATATCCATAAAGTAACGATTAAAAATATTTGCAAGAGTATAAATTAAGTTGATGACAAATATTGGTGGTCGGTAGTGGGATTCCCAAGCACACAGAATCCAATGTACAGCCAGCGGCAGAAGGATCGGTTTAGACCGGTTCGGATCGGAGATGGGACAGAGAAGACGTCGAATCGGATCGGGCCAGGGTCAGCGTAGAGGGAGGATAAGAGAGAGAATGGCCATCAAGCCTTGAGGGCAAGGGGCATGAACAGAGTACTTCTTTCTTTCTTTCTGCTAAAGTTTACTTGAATGGAAGTAGCATTTCATCCATTTTGTGCAGTTGTGAAAAACACAGGAATTTATACTACAGAACATCTATTTCAACAAATATGGAAAACACCAATGGGCTTAGAGTAAATATGATCACTTTGTTCCTTAACATAGACAGAGAAAAAGTGATATCAATTCTATTTGGGAAAACAGAAAAAGAAGACTATCTCAATTTGTAGGTAATTAAACCCAATTTGCTTTCATGATCTAAATCAAAGCATCAAGTTACTTGTGTATGTCATTTCCTATCTACGAGATGGAATGAAGATAGCCACAAAGAAAGAATTACAAAAATGGAAACAAAAATCTGATATGTCTTGAAACTAGACAACTAAAAACGGAGGTTCACTGGTCCTTAACCCAAACAATATGAAATATTCAAGTTTATCACACAATTTAACTGAGAAGCTTGCCCTTAGCGAAGTAACCTAAAAATTTGCAGAAAAATCCTCTTCATTACCAACTGTGAGCTAAGTGTACATATGTTTGTTTGTTTGTATGGCAAGAGGTTGATAAAAAGAGTTTCATAAACTAACCTTCTTTCTTAGTTGGTTGATGTTGGATCCTTCTTTTCCTATGATCCCACCAGCATTCTAAATAGAAAATAAAGACACAAATTGTGAGAAAAACTGGTAAAACATTTTCTACAGACCTTTTAATTAGGCATGAACAATACCCATACACAATGGAACAAAAAGCCAGTATGGAAGAAAATTCATGAACTCATTTCTATTTGTAGACTAATATGGTATTTTTACAAGACATGGCTATAGAAAAGATTGATTAGATGAAAGTAGTTACAAACAATGTATTCTTTCTTGTAAACTGTGAGTAGTTTTGCATACTTGCACTTGACTGAAATGAAAAAAAAAGTGAATATTTCCTGAGCAGTCAACAAGAACAACACAATCCAGCACCTGCCTCTGCAGCCTTTGTTCCAGGCTCAAGCAGCATTTGTTTGGCTCCTAATCTGATTGCAGCAAAGCCACACAAATGACTGAGGCCTCGGCAGATGTGGGAAAATTACTAAAGAGAATAAAGACAGAGTGAAATATGTATGGGTTTTATATACAACAAAGCCTATACAGGAAGTATTGTGGTGGTGGTGGTGGTGGTGGTGATGATGATGATGATGACGATGAAGGTGGTGGAGGTTGTGCTGGAGTTGGTGTTGGTGATGATGATGCTGCTGATGATGGTAATAGTGGCGGTGATGGTGGTGTTGGTGTTGATGATGATAACGATGATGATAATGGTGATGATTATGAAGACAATGATGATAAAGATATGAAAAGCTGAAATGAGTAGAATATCTGTGGCATGTGTGCATAGAGACAAGATCACAATGAACAGAATGAAGTGGGCAAGTAGAAAAAAAGGGAGGAAATAAGGAGATTAAAAGTAATATATCAAGCATCAAAAGAAACAACATCAAGAAAACAGGAAGCAGAGCATCGAAATTATCAGGTTACTTTGATAATTTTGTGTCTGAATATTCTATAAGTTTACAGCTACTACATGTTAAGCCAGAACAATGCTCAAGCTAATAAATGTTTCTATCTCAATGCTTTTGTTCCTACCAAACAAACACAAAGACAAGGATTATGACAATTAACTGTCTCCAAGATCATCTCACCATCTTCATCATTACAAGGCTAAGAACAATCCCTCTTGAAACTCTTCTGTAAATATTTAAGAAGTATGCTTGTGGTCTCTTTGTTCGACGAAGGTATTCTGGCATGAGGCTATACAATATTTCATTGGTTGTTATGCACTACTAATCAAAGACAGATGAGAGATAGACAGAGACAGAAACAAAGAGAGAGACAAAGAGAGACAGACAGAGAAAGAGAAAGAAAAAGAGAAAAAGAACGAGACAGAGAAAGGGAAAGTTAGAAAGATAGAAGGTTAGATAGGAGGAATAGGGAGAGGGAGGAAGAGAGGAGGGTGGAAGGGAGACAGATAAAAGGTAGAGGGAAAGAGAGAGACTGAAAGAGAGGGAGAGAGGGAGAGGACAGTTACGGGTTGAGAATGAGGAAAGAAAGGGTGAGAAAAAGAGGAGGTAAAGAGGGGGTGAAGTCTTACACTCTGAGCTGCACTACAAGGGGTACTCAGTACAGCTTGGAGCAGATGAATCAGGAAAGTTCCTTTTTAGAAAAACCACAGGCTCATGCCGAATCTGCCTATAACTAGGCATAGACCTGGCTCGCCTGTTGTATAGGACGACGGGTCGTGTGGACAGCCTACTCCCAAATTCTATTGTTGACGAGGGGGCGCGTGGCAGGCCAATGGCTAAACAAATACCTACAACAAAGGATACGTGAGCGGGATAGAATAGTCGGACCATGACAGATTGTCTGAAAAAGGGTTGGAGGCAAATAACAAAGCAGGCTAAGACCAAGTAATACACGGAGTAGGAGAGAGAGAGAGAGAGAGAGGAAGAGAAAGAGCAAGCAACGCAAAGGTCACACAGGTGTTAACAGATCCAGATGCCACTCTGTAACACAACATACATGAAAATGTATAATCAAAATTAACAAACACAAGAAGAACATATTCCAATGGAAAGAAAAATATTTAGATGCTCTTTTATTCTACACAATTACACAACATCAATGTTTCCCTATGATTTTAATAATATGTCACAAATATTATAGAAAAGGCAGTTAGAATCCTGCATCATTGTATGATAAAATTATGTTCAGATTTAATGAACACCTTTGTGAAACCACTATAACGAGTTTACGCCTTCAATTTCAACTTACCACGATAAATCTTTTGTCGAAAATACAAAAGCAAATTCATCATGACAATGGCATATAGCTCCCAAGACACTAAATTACATGGCAATAAATCGCTATCATTGGATGGCATAAATCGCTATCATTGGATGGCATAAATCGCTATCATTGGATGGCCATATCCACAAAATATCATCTGGACACATTATCACTTCCTAAAGATGAAGAGTGTTGAGTAGAAAGTTCCAGCCCTCAATTTTAGTCTCTTTTTTCCTTTCTCTCAGCCTGTCTACAGCCTCCCTACAGCCTCCCATTTGAAGAACAAGAATGAGAAATATCATTCTTACTGATCAACATTGGTACTCGATCCAATCACTAAATCATACAAATCATCTCCATGATGGCAAGTATGATCTTCCAATGTCTCCTACTAGCCTGGCCGGATAGTGAGTGCATCAGCTTCCACTACTACATCTAAATCCCATAGCAAGTTCAATGCTTCCTCATCACTCATCTTGTTATCTGCATACTGGTATGATGAAGATGGCATACTACTCTAAACAACTGCCTGTTTGAATCTGTTACTCCCAGGCCATATACACAATCCTTTTATATACTCAGGTCCCCTTCACCCCACTTTCTTTGTCTCTCTCTCACTGTCCGTAAGTCACTCCCCTCTTTCTTTCTCTTTCTCTCTCTTTCTCTTTCTCTTTCTGGCTCTTCCACAGGGTCTCTGTTAGTTCATTCATTAGTGACTCAACTGGATGGTTGAGTAGCTGCTAAGCCTTGGAGTCAACAATGCACCATGTGCACGTGCCAGTGAGGCTAGCTCTCCATAAAAGCTTCATGGACCTCCACAAAGGCTCAAAACAACAGAGTGTCAACCAGGGAATTATTCAAATTACAAAGCAATATATTCTCTTTTTCCCTCCCTCTCTCTCTCTTTCTCTCTGTGGCAATTTACTCTAATTAGGGATGATACTATTCTCAATTTTTCTCCCATGCATACAGTGGTCTGTCAAATTAGCACTAATGACTGTGGCTAATTAAGAGATGTATAAGCCCTGGATCATGTGACCAAGAGTTACTGTCTTTAGACATGCCATCATCAGTAATACATTTAGATGTCAAACAGTAAATTAATAATACAAACACTGAAATGGATGACACAGATACCACCTATTCCTTGGACTTTCCCCACCCTATTGTTAATGTTTTTCTTCTTCATAATGCATCCATTAGACCAGCAAGATCAATCGATTAAGAATTGACAGGAGATGAATTTGTCTTTGTCTTTGTTTGATAATATGTTGTGTGTGGGAGTAAGCTCAATGCAGATGTATGTATTTACAATGTTGTTTAGATCTACAAGATAAAAGAAAAATAAATGACTGACACTCATTGAAAAAAAAGACATAAACTTCTATTATTTACGAATACAACTAGTGTTTAGAATGTAGCAGTTATCTTCACAACTAATGTTGGTGTTCTCATTAAAATTATATAATTCTTTTACACTGCCTTAAGTCATGAAAGATGGAATTTCACTGTATTTGAATGAATAAAATAAACACCAACAAAAGTAATAATTCAATTTCCTGCTCCATGCAGTATGGCTTTATAAACAAGCAAAATTCTAATGAAATTCAAGTGATTACACACAAATATAATATTCACTTGAGAGTAAAGATCATGGGGGAAAACAACAAGAAACAAAACTTAGAAAAAAGGGTACAAATCATATTCTGTCTTTGTATTGAAAAATTATATTGTGATAACAATATTTTCACGAGTTTGTGTACAATGATAAGAGTTATGGATTTGACTTGTATGTAGTTTACATGTACTTTTCATTATTTGTGACTCATAAACTAAGAGAGGGGAGAGGAGGAATAAAAGACTGAGAAAAGAATAAAGAACAGCTAGTAAGCAACAGTTGCAAAGCTGTCAGCCAGCCAGGAGCTAGAACCCACATAAAAACTCATAATCCCATGACCCAATGAGCAAGAAAAATGGGTAGAAATCCTCCAATATCGTTACTTTATCCCACATAATTTCACCCTCTTTTCTTCTGTCTTCATTTAGGCACATGTAATCTATTTCTGATCACCAACCACCTGCTTATTGGTAGCAAGCATCTATTGTGTAGCATCACACACCCAACTCCCAAACCTCAATACACAGTATCCAAATCAAGAGAGAGACAGAGAGAGACAGAGAGAGACAGAGTACCTAAACCTATATAATTATTCCATTCTTTGGGGCAAACAAAGAAACAAGACATGCTTCGCTGATGTGATGCTTGGCCTTTAGATGAGAAAACACTGGATTCCCTAATGAAAATTGTGTCCCATTAATAACGCAAATTTGCTTTTCTTTCAATTATTCCCCCATCCAATCATCTCCTATTCAGAAGGGCTGGAGAACAATTATTATTGCAGCACCAACTTTTCTCTTTGCAATCTGGTTAATTGGTAACTTTATGACCTTTGATACTGTGTGGGAAGATACAGTTCTCTATCCTACTCTTGTTTTGATCTCATCCCTGAAACCTTCCAGCTATTCCTGCCAGATGACACTCTCGATCTGCAGTTTGGGAATATTCTTCATATTACTTGATATATTCATGTTAATAATAAACATACTCTCCCCAACCAGGTGATTCTTGTATTAAGCCTAGGAGAATATTCAAAATTAGACAATGGGTTAAGCTTTAAAATACCCTCATGGTGATACTTCTTCAATATCTGAAGTAGAAAGAGACGAGATGTAACAACAAGTTTTTTTTTAAAGTATACATTTCTAACCATAGTATATACAACTTAATTATCAAATTATAGGCCTTAATAGGAATATCAAAGAAAAATCTCATTAAAATCTCAAAATTCCTTTGTGTTTAAAAAACAAGACAAAATTTTATAAGATGACTTAAATAAAGTACAGTAAACAAAAAAGGCTTTATATGAACATCACAAACATTTCCATTTCAGACATACAATCTACCCCCTTGTAACAAATCAGATTGAGATGAAAATCAGTAGAGCTTGTAGATCACCTTCCTAGCTATACCTCCAGTATGACTGTCAGTTTGAATGTATCATGTATCAGTAGACAATTTAGATTCTTGTGAGAGCACTGAAGCTGTCCTAGCACAGGAACAAGAGGTGAACCTACAAGAAAGTGCAGCCTGCCAAAGGAATACAAGTCACATGAAAAATGACAAGTTCATTAGCTGTGAACTGGCATCTACATACATGTAGCTTTCCCTGTGCATGAATAAAATGCCCAAATTAAAAAAATGAAAATGCAACAGGGAGTGGATAGGGGAGAAACAAAGAGAAAGAGAGAAATCACAAAGGAGAACAAAATGTAGTATTGACATGTAGAAAAAGAAACAAGGGACAGGATTGAGGAAGAGGGGAAATTGGACATTTATTTGGATGAAAATAACTTTACTGAAGAAGAAGAAAAAATAGAACTACAGTGTAATGAATAATGGAAGAAAATAATATGATTAAAATTTTCTAAAAAGTGCTTGAACCTTCAAGATGACAACATAACTATTTTTTAAAGAGAGAGAGAGAGGGGGGATGAGAGAAGAGAAATATTGAGTAGTAATACAATGTTGTATCACATTTTAATAGCTATAAACAGAGTAAGGATTAAAGATTGTCTCTAAGCTAAATAGCTACAAACATAGTAAGGATTAAGGATTGTATCATAGCTAAAATGCCAAGGTGGGTTTGCTATCCATAGTAATTCAAAATAGGCATCCTTGAGTGTAAAACCAGTCCCAATTTAGGGGCTCGCAGGGGGACACTTTAGCCCCTCTATTCTTACAAATGCATCATAGAAGAAAGGGGAGTAGTCTGAGTAAAAGCTGAAAGAAATTTAGATGCTAGTCAAGCAAGATGGTTGGTGATCAGTTGATGATGCATAGTAAGTGATGGAATCATTCTGTCTTCTCTGAGACAGCATATAAATCTCACACCCACGGATGTAGAACATAGGCACATGTACTTTGCTCAAGGCCATATTCAGGGAAAAACCAAATTGTATTCAATCTGTACACAGCTCTCCTCTGCTTTACAACAGAAATAATAGAATGAAATACATGCAAAGAGGTGGAAACAAAAAAGCATTTTTGAAGGAAAAAATACGTGTTCCAATATTATTAAATTTGAAGCAAAAATACTGGAAAATTCATGTAGAAAATCAATTATCAAAGATTTGATGAGAGAAATTACTGAAAGAGCAGAAATAACTGAAAGAGCAGAAATAAGGAACTCAATGCACTATTCCTTCAATTTTCATTTCATTCTTTTAATTTTGTTCATATTTCTTCAACTGCACTGTAGTGTTGAACAATTTGGGAGCATAAAATTGCTTTCAACACATAACCCAAACTGCTCTTGAAGTTTAGTGATTTGCTTCTATTCTGAACTCAACATATGAACCCACTAAATGTGAAATAAGGCAAAAGAGATGCAAGCAAAGCTATTTTGGAAAACAAATGTAATATAAACCTCATTTAATGAAAATTAACGTATTAACTTATATGTGAATAATTATGTGACAGGTGACTACACAACAAAAAGAATAATACATAAATGTATATATCCAAAATATTGAGGGTTTTTTAAACTAATTTCAATCAATTCTCTCTCTGTTTTCTATAATATGTAACACGTATCTTGATGATGAGGAAAGTGATACTACAAATACACATGTAATAATTATGTTTGACAATTTAGATTAATCTACTTGAGTCTGTTATCAGTCTTTTTTTTCTTCTGTGAGTACAAGAAGAAGAACTTACATTGCTTGGGATCAAGAGTCTCAGAAAACCTTGGGTAAGAACTTACAATGCTTGGGATCAAGAGTCTAAAGGATACCTTGGGTAAGAACTTCTACTGCTTGGGATCAAGAGTCTAAAGGATACCTTGGGTAAGAACTTCTACTGCTTGGGATCAAGAGTTTAAAGGATACCTTGGGTAAGAACTTATACTGCTTGGGATCAAGAGTTTAAAGGATACCTTGGGTAAGAACTTACACAGCTTGGGATCAAGAGTTTAAAGGATGCCTTGGGTAAGAACTTCTACTGCTTGGGATCAAGAGTTTAAAGGATACCTTGGGTAAGAACTTACACAGCTTGGGATCAAGAGTTTAAAGGATGCCTTGGGTAAGAACTTATACTGCTTGGGATCAAGAGTCTAAAGGATACCTTGGGTAAGAACTTATACTGCTTGGGATCAAGAGTCTAAAGGATACCTTGGGTAAGAACTTATACTGCTTGGGATCAAGAGTCTAAAGGATACCTTGGGTAAGAACTTATACTGCTTGGGATCAAGAGTTTAATGGATACCTTGGGTAAGAACTTACAATGCTTGGGATCAAGAGTCTAAAGGATACCTTGGGTAAGAACTTCTACTGCTTGGGATCAAGAGTTTAATGGATACCTTGGGTAAGAACTTATACTGCTTGAGATCAAGAGTTTAAAGGATACCTTGGGTAAGAACTTACACAGCTTGGGATCAAGAGTCTAAAGGATACCTTGGTTAAGAACTTACACAGCCTGGGATCAAGAGTCTAGATGAAGCTTTGATTAAGAACTTATAGTCCATTAGACAGTTCTCTTTAGCCAATAGTAAACCTAGAAAGGGTCTTTGAGTAGAAGCTTTTTTTTAATTTGTGATCCCTTGTGGTCTCTGAACATTTTCAGCTTTGTTGCCGAAAAAGCAACTGTGGACATTTGCATAATCTGCATATCAAAATCCGATGTGTTGTTCATCTTGTGCATGCAATGCAACCTCATCAGGGAATTGTATTGTATGACAGCTTGCATTGCATAAGATTAACAATAGTTAGCATTGGGTGAGGCCCACAAATTGTGCGTAAGTTGTGTTGCACTGTTTAATATACCTATACATGTGGTCACTTGGATTTATGCAAATTATGCAAAATTCCCAGTTGCTTTTTGGCAACAAAGCTGCAGTTGTTCGGAAACCACATGGGATCACAAATATAAACAAAAACTTCAACGGAAAGAACTTTTCTAGGTTCATAAAAAGTCAAATTGACTATTACACTGCTTTTGATCAAAGAGTCAAAGGAATATGTTGGTTAAGAACTTACACTGCTTGGGATCAAGAGTCGAAAGGATACCTTGGTTCCATCCCCACGAGGGCGCTTGTTGTTCTGGTTTGCTGCTGCATTTTCTTCAGCAGATCTCTTACCACCTAGAAAACAAAGTCAAGAAATCAAAGAAAAATTAATGGATGAAAAACACTGAAAAAGGCAGTGTTTATAAAGGTGGAGGTGGTTTATGCAATATTAAAATATGTTGCCATTTGATGTATTATAGGCATGATCGCTATGGAACCATATATATTTGACTAAGACTATGACAAACAGCACACACGGCATGAAATTTTGTTTGCGACCAAGTCATCAGCGACTGCGGGACATGAGCGACGAGGAAAGCGAAATCATAGGGCAAACATCGCAATATGGAGGATGGCGACAAAATGAAAGTCACATGTCTAATTAAGAAACCTGGGTAATAGATGGCAGAATAGTAGACTCTACAGGAAGATGATGGAGAGTGGAGATGGAAGGCTGAGAAAACCAGCAATTATTAAAAACTGGTGATGCTTATAGAGTGATGGTGAAAGCAAACATTGACTTAAGACAAGTCAATAGGTCTCTTCATCATCTTTACTTCCGTGTGTGCAAAGTAAGGACCCCCAAACTAAACAGACATTGGTATTCTTCAATAATGGACATTTTGTAAATTTTTACAAAATTTTAAAAATACATTAGATGTAGATTTAAATTTGTATAAATTAGTATGTTTTCGGATACTGATATTTCAGGATGTATCATACCTTTAATAATTGCACAGAGCAGATCATCTGTATATTGTCTGCTACAGTTGGAAATGACTTCAGTACAAGTCAGTATGTTCAAATTTTTTCAGGATAACAGGGACAAATTTTAGGGATTGTTGTTTTCATGATAGATAATCAACCATTGCTACTAACTAATTTATATCATATCCAGATGGCACTAACATTGGTATGGTGGTGTAGTTTAATTTCTCCTGTTTTTCACTATATTGCTACATGTATTTGCTTTCTTCTTAGCAAGTCTTACATAGTGAATGAGTCCATGGGTGAATATAGTGTACATTCTCAATTTCAGATTACTATTTTTCTTGGTCTACAGATAATAAATGTAACCATCAGGCTTAAAGTTGAGTTCTGGTCATGCAATTTCATTGTGAAAGAAACTGTCTCAAGGCAACTGGGAAAGGTTGACCATGTCTAAATAACGATTGTTTTATACTGTGTTGTTATGGAATCATCAAAATCTCACTGAAAGCACATGTACTGCACACAGAAATGGGTATATGGGAGTATACACACGGCCGAACATTTCAGCTATTTTCTAGTCATTTTTAAAATATGAAGGCATTTGAACAAAAATCCTTTTCAGGGGATTTTTTTTTATGATGTTCTTCCAACCTGACATAGAACGAATGGGAAAGCTCACAAATTATTTTTCACTTTTCCCAGAACTCATCCTTTAAAGAGAAAGTCCACTCTGGTACCAGGTTGGCTTAAAAAAATTATGAATGTTTAAATTTCTAATCAATCATAGGTTTATTGACAACTCTGATGTATCTTTTGAGCATCTCTCCAATTAGTTATATACTGAAAAATTCATAAATTCACAATTTTTTGGAAGAAAATTGTGAAGAAAATATTTGATTATACCCAGGCATTAGATTTATTAAACACACCATTTTACACATCCCATATATATGAAAAAGAAATATTTCTTTAATGGCAATCATGAAAATGAAAATTTGTGATATTTTCAGTACAAAGCAAATGGGAGAAGTGCTCAAAAGGTAAACAGAGTCACCAATTTGCATTTGATTGATTGCAAATTGAAATATTCATAACTTCCTTATTCTTTACTGGATTTTCCTCAAAATTTCACTGATCAATCTGTTCCTCTCATTTTTCTGCTTTTCATGAACTTATCTTGTTTTCAGGGTGAATTTCCCCTTTAAAGACCTTAATATAGATGTCCCTGTATTATCTTGCCATAATCTCAGACTAGGACTTGCACAGCTCTCAACTAAATCTCTAGTGACTGATTTGAGACAGGTGAATCCATCCCTTGCTTAGAACTTAAAAGTGTTCATGAATAAGAAGGAAGGCAATAAGAAAAGAATTTTTTAAAAGAGCGAAAAATTCTCCCGTAAATCACTCTTGATTGGAGGGTTTGGGGAGGTATACCAAGAAGCACCTGCAATTCTGACACTCTTTAATGAATAACAGCAGCATAGATAATAGGCAATTAACTGCATTATTGAACCCTTTCTCCAGTGTGTAGCTAAGGTCTGTTCTTTTTAATGACCAAACTTTTCAAAATGTACATATGATTATCATACCATGTTATCCTTTTACAGCAAAGAATTTGTTTACTTACATATTTCAATGATTAATTGCATTTTGACAGTCCGTGAACAGGACTTGTGTTTATGTGCCTTTGAACTGTTAATCCACTGGAATAAATATCTGAATAATCAGACTGCTTTCATTAGTTTTGCAAGAGTGACATCAAATGCATGAGATGGATATTGTCATGGAATGATCAATTAAATCTCAGAAAATCACCTCCTTAAACATACCATGCAACATTTGGAATGAAACAGAACCCCCATGCATCCTAAAATAAGTACCATTCCTACTGACTTAAGGACAGTTTCCATCCAATTTTTTCATTCTGTTTCTATCAAGCCCGCACCCAGCTGCCAAAAACACATGAGAGAAAGCCTTCTGACTGAGTAACTGTGTGATGGTGTGAAGCAGACAGCATCAGCCCTCACACCCTCTAGACTCCCGTCTCCCTTCCACCACCTGTCTCTGTCACTGCCCGCTTCCGCCCCCATTTATTCTCCACCCCTCATTGCATAGACTGTTTCAACAGCATCCAGATGGCTGTCTTCCTGTCTCTGCCTCCAATCTTAAAATTCCAATAATATTCATACAAACTAAGAATCAATCATATTTCTCCATCAAACAGTAGATACACTACTTCACATTTATTTCTCTCTATGGTAAAGTCATCTTTGGATTTTTTAGTTTATATGTTTGTTCTCCGATCTTAAGCAGATGTGAGCCTGTAAAGGATTCAAGGTTGAGCGCAACGCTATTGGTGTCAGTCATTTTCCCAGCATTCTGTCTCCACACCTTGTATTTGTGTGAAAGATTGAATCATAAACAGTTCAAAAATATTGCAAGATACAGGAAACTCCCATCATGACTTTTTGCGCACACGACTTTCCTCTCTTCTGAGAAAATCCTACAGAATTAGGTCACATTTATATAGTAGCTGTTTTTTGCATCAAGGATGAGAAGGGGGGAACAAGATTGGGATATAGATTGAGAAGCATGGAGAAGAATGATGGTTTGTGCGTAATGGTGGGTGAGTCATACACAGTGTTTGGTATATAAAATGGACTGCTGCTAAATAAATAATAGAGCATGATTGCTCCAGCTAGCTAGCTTTCTGATCGTGTGGAAGAGGGTAGCATGTGAACATGTCATGGGGGAACTGTAGAGCACTCTTCTCGCCTTTAATACATAAACCTTCTGTACATAGTAATTAGTAAATTGTGTACAGCACATGCTATATCACTCATGGTATATACAGGGAGCTATACTTGTACATGCACAAAGATGTGTCATATGATATATGCATAAATTTACAGTACCTTGCACATCGCAAATGCAATTCCAAACAATATGATATTTAAGAAACAAGTAATGTACAAGCAAGAGCACGAAACCCCGAAAGAAAAATCTATCACAATCCCACAAAATCAGAACAACTGCAATCTCTCAAATGGTTGCAGGGGACACGCGTCTTTATAGAAACAATACCCACTCCCTCTTGCTTGGCCCCCATAATTTGTCGAGTAAACGTCAAACCGGACTTGTGTCCGCTGGCTGACTCTGCACCGTAATATGACTGCTCAAGCAATTGCTACACAAAACATGCCCACAAGCAGGGCTATGCGGTTGCCCTGTCGTATTTGCATTCTAATTCTATCGAAAGCATACACGCATACATGAGGAAAGGGCCACTGAAGGGGTGAAAGAAAGAAAGCGAAAGAAGTAAAGAGTGACAGATCGAGAAAGAGGGTGAGAGATACACAGAGGATCATGGAAGAACAGCGACTAGTAATGAGTTTCAGTGAGGGAAAGATTCTTTTTTGTTGTTAACATAGTGAAAGAGGAAACCTACATTGGGACGTGATCGTGCACAGTTTACCTTGGTATTGGAAGGACTGACTTGAAACATAGCACAACATAGCTTGCCATGTAAGCAACATAGGGTTGTTACATAATACAACTCAGCTTGCCATGTTTAGGCTTGCTACATAACCATCATGTTATAAGCCACACTGAGTGATGAGCAGTCCTGAAAATGAAGCCATGTGAGTCAATTTACTAGACATAATCAGTGTTATTTGGATTGGTGAACATAGCTTTCTTCATTAAACTTTATCATTAATCCAATTTTTACTTGGGGAAATGGGAATGCTCTTTTTAAGCAGCTTAATATATCTGCTATGAAATGGAGAAAAAGAGATGTCCAACTGTTACATATATCATAAAACATGAATACTGGATAACTTGTTTAGCACAAAGCTAATCTGCCACAAGGTCTTTAAAATGTAGCCTCTTTCTTTTCCTTTTTTTTTCAAGATAATGCACTTTAGATCTCCTTGCCTTTCTTTGACAAGTTGTTCTTAGTAGAAACAAATTGTTCCTGGTTGATAAGTTGAGGAGACTATATTGAGCATGATTGAAGGAGGACTGCCACATTTTGAACACTGTTAAATGCAGTTAAAGAGCCAGATTGTCTAGATTGCCTGCACATAAGAAAAGTTAACTTTATAAACTTAAACTCTTTACATACCTAATGTATTCAAATCCTGATCAATTATCACATCTAAACTAGCAGTGGGTATTGGGAAGAGAATCTAAAGTGGCAGTGGTTATGGGTGAATCTATCGTAGCATGCAGTGGGAAATGGGAAGAAAAGTTACATGCAGATTAACAAGGTACCCTGTACTTTTATACCCCATACACCTACCTACTGTATGAGCCCACATCTACCATGTATTCCCACATACAACATCACATCACTCTGTCTGCCAATCTGCCACTTTGAAAAAGTCAAGCCACTGTGTGATTGCAATCCAACTACACAACTGACAGCAGTTTAACTCCTTCTCTAAATGCATAAATCATGTTTTTGATGGCCTCAACCATGGCACCCCATTTTTTTTTCAGTTGTCTGGATGGTTGGGATTCTCCCCTGTTCGAGCACTCTTGTAGTTAGTTTCCTGGCTTACTTTATCATTTGGTACATGCTTCAGAACTACACATTTCAATGGCTGTTTACAGATATAAACTGCAAAATATAGTCCATATCAAGAAGAATTTCAAAGAGAATTCTACACATACAGGTTTAGAATGCTACTTACCAAAAAAAAGTGGCACTTACATGAGCAGGTAATGATAATGATAATAGTGAAAATTGAAGATATAGGCTGACAAGTTAATATTTATAGAAAGGAGATGACTAAACAATAAGCCAGTTCGGGGTTAGCGCATGGTACAAATGACCCCAAATATCCACAGATATTTTAGACATGGAGGGTCCCTTTATGTGCACTTCAG
The DNA here is from genome assembly GCA_025617745.1 of Heliocidaris erythrogramma. Taxonomy (NCBI): domain Eukaryota; kingdom Metazoa; phylum Echinodermata; class Echinoidea; order Camarodonta; family Echinometridae; genus Heliocidaris; species Heliocidaris erythrogramma. The sequence goes on along the minus strand of CM046860.1, from coordinate 4,809,654 downwards.
AAAAATAACTCTGGGAGTGATAGAGGTGCCTCATGAATAGCTTTTGTTTCCCCCTTTAAAAAGAATACTTCCACCTGGATATCATGGAATGCACCATTAGTGCATAATTGAATAATGATTACATGACATTCATGAGCACATATCGAATATTAGTGTCAGTGGGTTTTAGAATTTGGTACAGATGACCTTTATCTGCTCATGCTCAGATTGCATCTCCGAAGTGGCTTATATGTAAAGACCAGCTATGTACATACTGGATCTAGAGTAGATATGAAAGTACCACAGTGGTCTAACATCCATTTTCTTTCCTGTTATTACCATATTTCAGTTTTAAAATGTATGTCTATTTACCTCTTTCGCTCTTAAAATTTACCAATCACAACCTGCAAGCATATGAATGTTAAAACAAAAGTTTTTATCCATTTTGTTCAGGTGCATGCAACAGTGAGTAGAAAATATTCACATGGTCGTTTAGATGAGTTCTTTCCTAGCACGGTCAACTGCATTTCTTTTTTTTATAGGTTGCAACTTTGTGTCTTTGTGACTAACATCAAGAATAACATGCCATGTTGCCAAATGCCTACAATAATTGAATTCCAAGCCATGCCAAGCCTGAAAGCCTAATCAGTTATTCCTTCCTGATTCCCTCCATCTAATAGCCTCCACTGTCCTGGCACTGGGTAATGCAAGCATAGAGTTCACTACAATGCTATTAGGGGTCTATTCATGCACTGAAAAGTGAATGATGTAATCCAGCACTAATGAACAGTAGGTTCTTTCTTATGCAATTACCTCATCTTTTATTGGTTTTATAACAAACATACCATATGCACTAATTATGTTTAGGTAGAGTTGTAGGCCTACTAATACATCATTACATTTAGATACAACAACTATGTTATATTCCATTAGGAATGACTTGTAGAGTTGTAGGCCTACTAATACATCATTACATTTAGATACAACAGCTATGTTATATTCCGTTAGGAATGACTTGTACTCAAATGCAAACATATATTTTTCATTGCAGCATTATCTAATTTTTTCAAATTCTTTTGAATTTTTTCCCCCTAACTTCCTTACCAGATAATAAAGCTGGAGCGCCAGGAGCGTCACGACATGATGGACATGAGTGCTATGCAAGAAGCCACCACTATTATTAGCAAGAAGCCTCCCCATCATTATTATTATCATTATTATTATCATGTATTATAAATAAAATCAACATCTAACAAAGCTCTATTTTGTCTTCATTCCACTTTTTTCATTATATTTCACACTATATTCCAATATAATTTATACACCAAATATCCTGTTGCTCTTCCTTCTTTCTTACATATGATCAAATATCATTGTTGGCTCCTCTAAACCTTCTCTCATAACACCATCCCATTTATTGCTTCCACCCTCCACTTCATGTCCATTTGGGGGAAGGAATAAGCCCTGCTCACTGAGGGTTGTGCGTGTGGCGAATTGCAATCGACACATTTACAGAGCCCCCTTCGTCTGCTTGAACAAATACAGAGGGGTTCGTTGTCATTCAAGATGGCACATAGCAATCAATAACTTACGCCTGCTGCCTGTCTGCCCGTTTTTATCTTTCCTCAACCACGTATAAATTGCTCCGATTGGGCAACACACTTCACAGTGCCAACCGTCCGTCAATCAATCGCTACAAATTTCATTGGGGCGATAAATTCATTTCAAACCCACCATTGGTGAGAGAGAGAGAGGGGAATATTCAAGCACACATCAGAGAGAGAATGAAAGATAGAGGAGGATTGATAGAGAGAATGAGAGAGAAAGGATAAAGTTTAATGCAGGGAAGGGTGGAAATACAAAAAAACAGAGAACAGATAGATTACAACCATACTCCAAAAATGTAGAATTCAAGGAATATGGGAAAAGGAAATTTATGTACAACAAAGTAAAGAAAGTATGTGAAAGAGAGAAAGAGTAGAGATGGAGAGAAAGAAGAAACAAGAAGTGAAAATGAGAAATAAGGGGAATAAAGAAAGAATGTGGAGACAGAGAGTGACGGAGTATGGGTAGTAGAAGGAGGAACAGATTGAAAAATAATTAAATTTTAGGTGGTATTTATTGACAGTATTTAATGCCTCAGGAATCCATCACCAACATTTCTTTTTAAACAAGAAAAAATGGTAATACGCATGCATGTTGCAACTGTCAGTTATTACTCTTTATTCCAAATAATATTTTGGGAGTCCGTCACCAATTGGATATCCGAAACATCACCATGTATCCAAACTTAATCGTAAGAAATGTATGGATTCATTGAAAAGATAAGGTCTGTAACAAAATAAATGAGCTCTTTCTAAATATTTGGAAATATTTTGCATAATATTCATTAAAGATCTGATACTACAATATAGGACATATATTTATATATGTGTGTGAGTAATTTGTATGATATATTGGTGACAAAAATGGCTTTATATGTTAGGTTCTAACATTTTTAATGGATAGCCTACAATGAGATAGTACAGTGAGACACTTTGGGAAAAGGCAAAACTAACACATAAGCAAAAAAGAGATAGAACAATGTAAAGATAGAAAATGAAAATGTACAGAGAGTAGGTATCTACTGCATAGAAAAGACAAAGCAAGAGATGTCTTAATTTTATCCCAAGATATGTGTTTATCTTTCCAGACTTCAAAGTTGTTTTCGACATGGGCATGAAGTTCATTTCAACAATCCTAGGGCCTGAATTATTGCAATAAACCCAAATCGGTTCCCATGAATGACTAACCAATTTAATCATGCTCTGATAAACCAAAGGATTTGGATCATAAATCAAAAACGCTCTCCCAATTTTGGAAGGAAGTATGCAGGAAGTTTATATCTTGTCTACCTGTAGAATGAAATATTTCTGCTTTGTACTCTTGGATCACAAAATATTTTCAAACATGAGTATATGAAAAGCTTTTAAATTTAATTCCAATATCAATAAACTAATGAGAAGAATTATTTACATATATCTAGAAGCCAGATTACATCATATGAACATAAAATAGAGGTATATCTAATAAACTAAATCTTTTATTTTAAAGTTGCGCTTCAAGTTCCAAATTGTTGGTGTATATTTTTGTTGAAGAATGGCTGTGGAAAGTGAAGGTGCTCAGTCTGAGATTGTACCCATGGGTACATTATTTATTCTTACATGGATTTTCCTGGTCGGACTTCCATAGCATGCTCATTTACAAACATATTCATAACTTATCAACATCCCCAGATTAACGTTATTTTTAACTGCTATATTTATCACTGAATAGACTCATAGAAGGTTAACTCTTTCAGTGCCGATGGCACGTATATGAGACAGATAGACTTACCAAAGGAAAGGTATATGGTGGTCAATGTATATCAAACTTTGAGCATAAATCAAGCATTCTAAACATATGGTTATAATTATATGCTACCATAGAAATTTTCAGAGAAAATTGCAGATTTTTAAAACTATATTGCCTTATTTCAACATTAAACAATAGTAAACAAATGAGAAACCAAAAAATAAATGGACAAAAAAGAAACTGAAATGTAATTTTCAATAATTCTTATGCATAAAGTTTGGTAAAGCAATAATGTTTGCTATCATAAGAAATGGTAATAAATATCTACAAGTTTTGTACACAATATTTTGCGAAATAATAGATGGTTAATGAAGTGTAGACATTTGAAAAGTAAGCATTGATCACATTTTGGTAAAAGTTTGAGGAGAGCTAAACCCCTTGGCACATTAAGAGTTAATCTCATTTATGTCTTCCATTCTGAAAATATCAAGAAGTGCTGTAGCCAGCAAGCACTGTAATTTGGTGTTCACATGAAGAAGAGAAGATGTGCATACAAGTAGCACCTAGTAACGAGGGGTCATTAAAAGCATTCAAAGCTGCCATTCATGGGAGAAAAGATGAGATGAGACAGATGTGATTTTGACCTTTGATCATGATTCTTGAGTACATCATGTGAAGAAGTACCATTAATAACAAAATTCTTTAAGAAATACCTAAAGAAGGGGGAAATACTAAATGAAGACAAAGATCATAATATAGGACACCATATGGGTATGAGATATGCACCAAGTATGCTAACCTAGTAAACCCTCTTGCTTCTCAACATATTCAGTTCATTATTCAATAAATATCATCCTAAACAAAAACAAAAAAAATAATAAAAGGGTTGACAGCACGATGTCAATAAGTGAGTATGAAATGTTGAAATGTACCCATTAGCTTTAAAGCACAATAAGCTGTCAGTATCAACCTCTAGCTCCTTTTTAAGAAAATATTTAAATAATGATTCCTAAAGCATTGTTGGTGAAGACATCATTTATCTCAGACCCAAAATGTTTGCTAAGTTGTACCTAAAAGTCATTTCTTCAAAATATATATCTCTGAGGATGAGTATTGGATTTTGGAGATGTAATGTCAGCAACTGAGTGATTTGTTTTTCATAGTAATCTGAAAGTGGCACATTAAAAGCGATATGAAACAAAGCATAACTAAAGGATGACAAAGGTATGGGCATATTTCTGCTTGCCTAACCTCTTGACACACTTCTCAATATTGTGGGACCGAGAGGTGTCAGAACAGGTTAAAGAAAGTCCACATAGACTGTCCCTCTCTACTCCCATCTCAATGCAGTCTGCGGAGGAATGAAACACTATTCCAATCAACAGCCTAAGCTGAAATAACCATTTCCCTCTTGTGTATGAAATAATGATAATAATAATAAAAATATAATACTTTTTTATAACATAACAATTCTCTTAAAAGAACTAATAGGATGATAGCTCATTTTCTGCCAGCAAATATAAGAAAGTTAAGGTAATATAATGAATCACTGAACACAGTCAACTATACATCTCCAGGGCTTCGCACTGCTTCATTTTATGTATTCTTCCCAGTATTATTTTGTTTTAGCTGTAGCAAATATCTTCCGGTAGTACAAACAAATTCCATGGTATTCACATGTATGCATGTGTAGTAGCCAGTTCTTATTTGAATGGAATGAGTAATGAGTAGAAATGCTTATTGGCATCCTATATAAGCACTAGACAAAGAGCAGGTCCTCCATGAATCTAATAAAAGCAACCAAGAGTCTTGAAAGGTCATAACTCATCAAGGCTAACTACCTTTGACAAGAGAGAGAGAGAAAGAGAGAGAGAAAGAGACAGACAGAGACAGAGACAGAGAGAAGAGAATATGTGAGGTGGGTTTGGAGGATGGGCAAGGTAGAGAATGGATGAGATAGATAAGGGCAGAAAGAGAGAGAGAGACAGACAGACAGAGAAAGAGAAAGAGACAGGCAGATAGAGACAGACAGAGAGGAGAGAAGATGTGAAGTGGGTTTGGAGGATGGGAAAGGTAGAGAATGGATGAGATAGATAGGGGCAGAAAGAGAGAGAGAGAGAAAGAGAGAGAGACAGACAGACAGAGAAAGAGAAAGAAAGAGACAGACAGAGGCAGACAGAGAGGAGAGAAGATGTGAAGTGGGTTTGGAGGATGGGAAAGGTAGAGAATGAATAACATACAGAGGGGCAGAAAGAGAGAGAGAGACACACACACACACAGACAGACAGACAGAAAGAAGAGAAGATGTGAGATGGATTTGGAGGATGGGAAAGGTAGAGAATGAATAACATAGAGAGGGGCAGAAAGAGAGAGAGAGAGAGAGATACAGACAGACAGGCAGAAAGAAGAGAAGATGTGAGATGGGTTTGGAGGATGGGAAAGGTAGATAATGAATAAGATGAGAGAGGGGCAGAAAGAGAAACAGATATGGAAATAGAGAAAAAAAAGAGAAAGATGGAGAAAAGAGACAAAACAAAAGGGGGAAAGAATGAGAAGAGACAAGGGAGAAAAGGGAGAGTGAATGAGGTGGAGAAATACGAATGCAAATGTGTGGTAGGCAGAAATGGGAAATATACATACATCTGATGAAAAAATAAAATTAAAATAATGGAAATAACTGATTATGTCAATTTTAGTCAAGTATATCACTTAATACATGTATGCATTAATACCAGTTCATCATTCTCAATATCCTCTCCTTCTTTTTCTATATTCATGTATCTATTTCTCACTTGCTCAACTTATTTTTTTGTTACTATTTCTCAGTCCCAATTACTTCTTTTCACAGTCTATTGATCTTTTTCATTCACCAATAGTGTTACAGGATGCTGTTGCTGAATCATTCCTTATTAAATTTTCTCTTGTTTGCTTTTCCTGCACCTTGCAATAATCAAAAGATCCAGGGAGACTTGGTGAAAGATATTTATTTGTGTGTGTACACAAAGTGGAGTGGCCATCGGCAGTTCAGATCGTGGGGAAATATAGACAGGATGACAATATCAGCCAAAAAATTCCCTTCAGGCAGGAGGAAACTAGATATTACACCTCCTTTCAATCTCACTGACTTAGAGATGCAGTTAAAGGAAGATATCAGGTTTGGTAAAACCGATCTTGGACTTTCTTTCACATCTTTGTGAGAGTAAACATGATATCAAACACGGACTGCATGCCATGTAGCTCTTGAGCATAAATCAACAACCAATATTGTTAATTGCTTGCATATAATAACAAATTTATTGCCTTCACTTTCACATCTTGGTGAGCTCTCGATGAAAAGGTTTTATAATGCTTTAGTCCCATCTCCATCCCAATGTCTCTAATTAAGATGCCATCAATTGAGAGCGAGAAGAAACCTGATCATTGGAGAGTATGATCCTCTGGTCTGCCCAGTTGCCTTTCATATCAGCTAAGATTAGCATGTCATTTTAGGAAAGCTAAAAAATGGTGTCAAGCCTAGCAGGCAACAGCCCTAGCTCTGACTTTCAAGAACAATGCACATTTCTTGAATTATGATCAGCTCTTTTGTTTTATTAGGAAGGAGTATACATGGACAGTTCTAGTTTATATGACAGTTATATACAGTTGAATATGATATTAACTATGGTTAATTGAGGACTAAACTGACAAACTGGCAAACTGCTATAGACAGTATAGGAGAGATTGATATACTGCATAAAAATTCTGCGGGATCATGTAAAATTGATGAACTGGTCATCATTATCTGGTGAAAAGTGCCCACAATGAAAAGTACAATCCAACAAAAGAAATTACATATTTGATTGTTTGATTGTTGTTTGGAAGATAATAAGTTACTTATAATCTTGATGGTAGAGAGCTAGATAATGATGGTGGTGATCTAAAATAGAAAATAAAAAATTATTATGTCCAAAGAAATATTTGATGATTAATGATGGCTATTTCATTCAGAAATTCATTTCATTTTTAGTCATGCCTTCCTCTTCTCACTTGCAGAAATTGACATATAATTGTGTGTGTGTAAAAGAAATTAAAAACCAGCACACTTGCATACATACAATGCATTTCCCAAAGCTCTAACACTTATTATGAAAACAGATACTACAGGTCCTAGTCGCCTGCAGTGGGAAATGGTAACGTGCATGGAAAAATGCAGGGATAGGATGAAAAATGCATGACTTGATGACAAGCCTCAGAGGTCTCATATTATTGATAATTTTCTTTCCTCCCAAGGAACTTCCCCCTCTATGTTGAGGGCAGGCAGCGTGAAATGAGATGCAGAGCTGACTAATGGGCTAGAAATTGGTCTCCTGGATGCCTGGCTGCATGGCAGATTCAGCAGGGCATTGCGTGTCATCTATGGCTTCCTCCTTGCCCACGGGTTGAAGGTAGATATATATCATCTCTGGAGCAGAGGTGACACAAGACAGTATACGTTTAAAGGAGGATGGATGGATACATTTGCTTCAAAATAATGGATAGTGAAAACAGAGGATGATGTCGTAGATCTGTTAGATATTCAGATAAATATAAAATTAAAAGCGGCTGCATAGAATCTGGTTTCGCTGAAACCACTGGCTAGTCTTCGTAGTCTAGTTGCAAACAAATTTTCAAATGGGAAGACAGCTCTGGGGAACTTTGATTTGAGCTATGAAACCATTCTCCCTTTTTCATTTCCACAATTGTGTATATATATATATATATATATATATATATATATATATATATATATATATATATATATATAAATATAAATAATATAATCTTCATCTGTAGTAGATGTAAAGTTACTCTTTCATTCTATCTAATCTTCATCTGAAGTAGATGATTTCACTACAATCCTAGCTAATCTTCATCTGTAGTAGATGTGGATTAATCTACCATCCTAGCTTATCTTCATCTGTAGTAGATATGGATTACTCTACCATTCTACATAATCTTCATTTGTAGTAGATGTGGATTACTCTACCATTCTAGCTAATCTTCATCTGTAGTAGATGTGGATTACTCTACCATTCTAGCTAATCTTCATCTGTAGTAGATGTGGATTACTCTACCATTCCAGCTAATCTTCATCTGTAGTAGATGTTGATTTCTCTATCATCCTAGCTAATCTTCATCTATAGTAGATGTGGACTAACTGTCCACCATCACTGCATTTGTAAAAATCTAAATGCTCTTTAGGTTAGGCTGAAAATAATTATATCTACAAAACTGAACAAAACTGTATTACTTTCTTTCTCTCTAGCATCCAAAATCTTTAGCACATATACAAGCCTTGATAAATAATTTCTCACACACAATTGTGTACACCTGGTAACTACTGCTACTTTGGAGCACTCTAGATGGAGATATTTAATATTTTCTTGATAGGACTATTCTAGCAGAACCAACCATTAACTGCTTCATTTGGCACCAATGCCCCACAGCACTCTCTCTCTCTCTCTCTTCCTCATTCTATGCCATGTTAATCATCACCCCACCACCAGCTTAATGACAAATCTACTGCCTTGTGTGGGAATCAATGTATAAGCATTGCAGCTCGTTTGAACTATGTTGGTAAAAGCATGAAAAGTAGAAATTTAGATAGGAAAAAATAGGTCTTTGAAGGTAGCACGATCTCAAATTCTAAATAGCAATCATATGGCTGCCTACCATAAGGCCATTATTATTGCAATTGACAAAACATGGTCATAACTCGCAACCAATGACACCTACAATTTTAATCGTTCATAGTCTACCTTTTTTATTATTATAGGTATGTAGATTAAATACTACCTTTGGATAGTGGTGTATTTTAAATTCTCCAGGTAGAAGTACTCTACTTTTATTAAAGAAAAATCACTGTCTTCCCACCCACAGGAGTTGTTCTTTTTATTCAAATCACTTCTATGAGATCATATGTGACCAGGCACCACAAAACCACCAAAATGTTGCACTAAGTGATTTTCAGTTAGAGCTCAATCAAGGCATTTTTGTTTTTTTAGCTTTGGGTATTTCCTGAAAGAGTCTGTTTTTTTCTAAGTAATTAAAAAATTTGGTGGCACCAAACAATCTAAAAGTGGTATTTTTGACAGTTTTTAGTAGACTTATGTTTGTCTTCTCTTAATTTTGTTGTATTAGTTTTCTTTTTTACAACCCTGAATATTTGTCTCATTTTGATCATCCATAATTTTAAAAAAGAGAAAGTTCTTGTATTGTATTGATACTTGTTCATTAAGATGAGCAGGATTTGCTTAATCAGTATGCTAAGTTTTAGGACAATCTAATAATTCCTTCATAGAAATTTCTAGTGAGTTCTAATCCTCCTTTTGTCACCTTTGCACAATACCTTGCAAGTCAAATTTGGGTTTATTTCCCGAAATTAACATTCTGTGGGGCTGGGCATTCTACTCTTTGTACAGTGGGTTAGGAACATCCAATGCTAATGAGTTATGAATTATTTTAAACAGAGAATTTCCTCTTTCAGAATCATACCTTAATCAAAAATTCATTTCTTACGACTTTTTGGTGGTTTTGAGGTGCCTGTTCACATGTTTCCATTCATTTGATGAGCAAAAGTGTTCATCCTCTCCTACTGTTTGAAAGAATACATTCATGGAAGATAATAAAGGAAATTTTCTAAGGAACTGTTTAAAAAATTGCAAGTAGATCCCACTACTAGATCATCAAGATGGACATTAAATGTTGTGAACAGATATGCCGAACAAGAGATCTGAACCAATTTGTGGGAGATACTTTGCATTAAAAAGTTCCATCAAGCAAAGGCTTCAGACAAGAGGTAGCTATTCTCTCATACCAAACATAATCTCTGATGCACCCATTATCCAAAACTTGTGCCTCATTTGGATTTGAAGTACTGAATAATTTAATCTCATCGGTACCTTCTCAAATATGTTTCAGCAGATAATGTAAGTGAAGGAAAATTGGCAGGGCTTATGAGATAACAAGAAGTCAATATATCTAATCAGGTTATCAGATCTCTCTGCTCGTCTATCTTGGGACAGAAGCCCAATCTTATATGGCCTGCAGCCTTAGATGACACTTATATTGCTCTCCAGAATAGGCAATGGTAAATGAGTCAAGAAATACATAAATGTCCACAAAACATGAAGAATTAATGTTTTAGCAGTAGAAAAAAAAATGTGTAGTTCTAATGAGCAATAAGAAAGAAATAATATTCCTGCAACAAGAAATACTAAATAAACACACGCACATATGCATCAGCATAAATGTACGTGTGGGCCTTATGAACATTAATTATGTCAAATTTCCCACCAAATATGAATTATTCATGAGCAATGACTAACCAAAAGTCCAAAACATATTTGACGAAATTCACAATAGAAAGAGGAAATGGCAGGGGGTTCAAACATAACTCTGCACAGATTAAGAAGCAGTTTAAGAAGATTGGTTTGGTAGATATTAGTATGCAGGCATTTCTCTATATGTAAATCCTGTCAGTTCAAAGCACAACATCATTTGACATTTGCTGCACAAAAAATACATGTCTGTTCAACAATAGGATAGGAAAGAAGAAGAAGCCATACTATTCATCGGAATATTCACTCCTGTAGGGATGACGAGCTGCAAAAATGGGACTAATGCTTAGCCAAGCATACCTTGTAGCAGAGGCCCGCTTACAGGGAAGAGCCAACAACAGTTAAACTTAGGATTATGTCATGTTCCTTTTTTCCTTAAATACAACATCCTTCATTTTGTGTAGCTTATTGTAGTTGAATTTAGATTAATCTATACCTTCTGAATGAAATCTATTTATCTATCATTAACTCTACCTTTGTCTTGACCTCACTATTTCTTTCTGTCCTCTGTCCTCATCTCCTTGTCTCTTTCTGTCCTCTGTCCTCATCTCCCGGTCCCTTTCTCTCCTCTGTCCTCATCTCCCTGTCTCTTTCTGTCCTCTGTCCTCATCTCCCTGTCTCTTTCTGTCCTCTGTCCTCATTTCCCTGTCTTTCTCTCCTCTGTCCTCATCCCCTGTCCTCATCCCCGTCCTCTGTCCTCATCCCCTTGTCTCTTTCTGTCCTCTGTCCTCATCTCCCTGTCTATTTCTGTCCTCTGTCCTCATTTCCCTGTCTTTCTCTCCTCTGTCCTCATCCCCTGTCTCTTTCTGTCCTCATCTCCCTGTCTCTTTCTGTCCTCTGTCCTCATTTCCCTGTCTTTCTCTCCTCTGTCCTCATCCCGTCTCTTTCTCTCCTCTGTCCTCATCCCCTGTCTCTTTCTGTCCTCTGTCCTCATCTCCCTGTCTATTTCTGTCCTCATCCCCTGTCTCTTTCTGTCCTCTGTCCTCATTTCCCTGTCTTTCTCTCCTCTGTCCTCATCCCCTGTCTCTTTCTGTCCTCATCTCCCTGTCTCTTTCTGTCCTCTGTCCTCATCTCCCTGTCTCTTTCTGTCCTCTGTCCTCATTTCCCTGTCTTTCTGTCCTCTGTCCTCATCTCCCTGTCTCTTTCTGTCCTCTGTCCTCATCTCCCTGTCTTTCTCTCCTCTGTCCTCATCCCCTGTCTCTTTCTGTCCTCTGTCCTCATCTCCCTGTCTATTTCTGTCCTCATCCCCTGTCTCTTTCTGTCCTCTGTCCTCATTTCCCTGTCTTTCTCTCCTCTGTCCTCATCCCCTGTCTCTTTCTGTCCTCATCCCCTGTCTCTTTCTGTCCTCTGTCCTCATCTCCCTGTCTTTCTCTCCTCTGTCCTCATCACCTGTCTCTTTCTGTCCTCTGTCCTCATCTCCCTGTCTCTTTCTGTCCTCTGTCCTCATCTCCCTGTCTCTTTCTGTCCTCTGTCCCCATCTCCCTGTCTTTCTCTCCTCTGTCCTCATCACCTGTCTCTTTCTGTCCTCTGTCCTGATCTCCCTGTCTCTTTCTGTCATCTCCCTGTCTCTTTCTGTCCTCTGTCCTCATCTCCCTGTCTCTTTCTGTCCTCTGTCCCCATCTCCCTGTCTTTCTCTCCTCTGTCCTCATCACCTGTCTCTTTCTGTCCTCTGTCCTGATCTCCCTGTCTCTTTCTGTCCTCTGTCCCCATCTCCCTGTCTATTTCTGTCCTCTGTCCTCATTTCCCCGTCTTTCTGTCCTCTGTCCTCATTTCCCTGTTTTTCTCTCCTCTGTCCTCATCCCCTGTCTCTTTCTGTCCTCTGTCCTCATCTCCCTGTCTCTTTCTGTCATCTCCCTGTCTCTTTCTGTCCTCTGTCCTCATCTCCCTGTCTCTTTCTGTCCTCTGTCCTCATCTCCCTGTCTCTTTCTGTCATCTCCCTGTCTCTTTCTGTCCTCTGTCCTCATCTCCCTGTCTCTTTCTGTCCTCTGTCCCCATCTCCCTGTCTATTTCTGTCCTCTGTCCTCATTTCCCCGTCTTTCTGTCCTCTGTCCTCATCTCCCTGTTTTTCTCTCCTCTGTCCTCATCCCCTGTCTCTTTCTGTCCTCTGTCCTCATCTCCCTGTCTCTTTCTGTCCTCTGTCCTCATCCCCTGTCTCTTTCTGTCCTCTGTCCTCAATTCCTTGTCTCTTTCTGTCCTCTGTCCTCATCTCCCTGTCTTTCTCTCCTCTGTCCTCATCCCCTGTCTCTTTATGTCTTCTGTCTTCATCTCACTGTCTCTTTCTCTCCTCTGTCCTCACCTCCTTGTCTCTTTCTGTCCTCTGTCCTCATCACCCTGTCTCTTTCTGTGCTCATCGCCCTGTCTCTTTCTGTCCTCTGTCCTCATCCCCTGTCCTCATCCCCTGTCTCTTTCTCTCCTCTGTTCATTTCTATTCTATCATTTCTCTGTCTATTTCTCGTCTGTGTCCTCATCTCCCTATCTCTTTCTCTCCTCTGTCCCTGCTCTTTTCTATCATCTCCTTTTCTGAAGGATAAGCTGACAGAAGCATTAGGAGTTTAGATTGATAGGCTTTCAGAATTCGTCATTACCTCTAATGGATCGGGACATAGAATTTTGCATAAATTTCTAATGTGACCTTTTGTGGTATGTATTAAGCTATCTCATATATGATCTCTCTATTGTAAGTGAGATGATGGAAAACTGAATTTGAGGTGAAACGAGACAAGATAAATTGCCAACAGTGCACTTTAAACATTGCTTTAAGAAATTGTAAAAGTCTGATAAACTAAATTCAAGAGGATTGGGAAAAATAGCAAAATGTACAAGTATAATGAGATTGCTGCAAGCATGATGTAAACACGTCAATAATAGCAATGCATGAAAATATGCTACTATGTCACAGACAGGAATGTTACTCCAAAGAGAAGATACAAGGGACAGATGGGTAGTTATTGAGAATGAAATTAGATTGATCAATGGCAAAGAAGCTGTAACTCAGACAAGAATGAAACAAAGTAGATTGGGATTTAGAGTACAGAAAGAACAAAGGACACCCACAGAAGAAAAGAAATTAATGTAAACTTAGAGAATGCTATAAATAAGAGAATTTAAATGTGTCTTCAACTCATTAATCTCCTTTTTAAAGTGATAAATCCCTAATCTGCATAATGGGTATACTCATTCCCCATTTTTATTCCTGATTTCCAAGAGTCAATTTTATGAACATTGGAAAGCACCTGAAAATGCCCCAAACTTAAAGTGGAGCCCCTCAACACACACTCATGGTAGATGCATGGTCCCTTTGTGCAATCATCTGTCACATATTACCCTTTTATACATATATCTGGTATCCCCTAATTTGCAAATGTAGTTCATATGCGCAGTATATTGAATCATCTCTGCCCCTCCATGACATATAGGCTCATAACCCCTTCCCAAAATGAAAATACTATATAAAGTTTGCTATATTCCCATTTATAAATTTGGCAATAAGAGAATAAAAATAATTTTCAAAAACAGGTATTTGCTGTTTTGCTCATCTCAGCTAACTAAAGTACCAAAATCACAACTACACATAAGAAACAAAATGATGGTTCCAAACAAGATATCCATTTCCCTATCCCCATTAATATTTTGTTGCCAGACATTATGATAAAGGTAGGACAACTGATTGTCCATTACAGGACAAACTACAAATTAGGTTAAAAGAATTTGTGAACACCTGAGGTTGCACAACATCAGGGGGTGCTCTTTTCTCATGAGAGATGGATTTGAAATGAGATAGAGGGGTGTAAGGGAGAGGATGAGCATGGGTGGGGTTAAATTAGCTGATCAATGACCTACCACAAGGTTCCATCCATCTTCTATTTCAGGCTATTACCCCATGCCCATCTGCGCTACCCATCTAATCATTAAGCAGTAACAGCACCGTTATGCCTTCAAATGGCCATTATGTGCACAGACTCTGCATACATGTAGGCAGGGTGCAATTTACACAAATTTTTAATGGAAAATCAGCAGAGGGCCAAAATAGCTTAAGGCACGGTAAAACAAGAGCAAGTAACAATTTTAAGTAACTAAATTGTGGAAATCTGAGGACTTTCATTTGTTTAGTTTTACTGTCACACTTTTTTATTCAAATGCAAAATTGGACAGGGACTAGGTCACCAACAATTTACCCATAGATGAGTCACCTGATAAAACATCTTAAAGTGGAAAGCACATCTCTGTAAGATCACTTTACTTGTTTCTATCATATTAAAGATGAATAAGATACATGCATCTCCAACATATTGGTAACAAAACAATTAAAAACTATTATATTCAATTCTTAAACATGGTGAAAAGTAGGGGCTCGTGATCAAACAATGATTTCTCATTAACCATATTCCAATACAAACACATCCATTGTACTAATATTCTTCCATTTATCTAATTTTTTTTAAAGGGCAATCTGACCTTTGTATTAGGTAGCTTAGTGAAATGCATAAAGACATGGGAAAGAAGTTTTATCTGTGCTTCTAAAATCAGAATCAGACATAAACGTCTTCATATTATTTTACTGAAAAGGGTCCAAAGAGATAAATACTAAATCTGCATCCTGATATTTTGGTTCTGCCTCTATAGAATACAATTCTAATTTTGAATAATTTTGTCAAATGTGATTTTCCTGCATATTTACATGCTATGATGTCTAGGCTACCTTAGTCAATTTGTGTGAAAGCAGAAAAAATTTAAAAACAGGATCTGAAAGAAATCAGACAAAGAAGAAAACAGTTAGGAATGTCTAAAAATGAAATCACTAAATCTATGGGAATCTCAAATTGGCAATTTGGTCAGTTGCTTGTGGCATATTCCAGTCAACTTTCTGTTTGTCTTACACCAAAATATCATTAATCTGCGTTTTTCTCCCAAATGCCTTTTCACTTAAGGAAGTACCCATAATATATTGTAGAAAAATATGAGCAAAGGTTCTTCAAAAAGAAGAAGATCCTACAGAGTAATAGTTCTTGAAAAAAAAATTACATTATAGTCATTTTGTGTGTTGGAACACAATTTTAATTTCCATTTGTATAGCAATTACAACTTTTGAAAATCCATAATTTTCATATAGCTTGTCCGATTACATTCAAATTTCGCCAATTTGCTTCTCTGATTTTTCAGCTATCTTTTAGAGCAATTTGCCATTAAGGTTTGATTTCCCTTTCAAATGGCACATGAATACATCAGAACAGAGATGTAGCTTGTACTAATTAGTTCCATAGTTTGCACTTGAAGCATTTGTACAGATGAAATCTCCCGTAAAAGTTCTAGAATATCTGCTTTGAATCTATCAGTGGTCTGCCCTAATTAACCCTTCTCGTACAGGTTCCCACATCACCGAAGATAGGGTAGGTAATTTAGTGTAAATTGTCAAACTGCCGCGCGACTGTGAGTAAAATTGGTTGCCCGCAGCTTCATTTTTAGCAAAGAGTGTTCACCACCATCTGATGGATTTGTAATTAAAGCCAATGCAGGAAGAATGAGGAGCAAGCCACTTTGGGGCCCACTACATCCCCTGGTACTAAGATGGGGTACATGGCACTAAAATGGAATTTCTGGAGAATCAAATTGAGTTTGGAGCTACTAATCAACATGCAATTGCTTTTTGCTCTTAATTGACAAATATTGGGAGAAGTAATCTATCTGGATGGAGGCTTTAATGAAGGGTTTGGAAGTGGCTGTGAATCACAGACTATCATGTTGATTGAAGCCTGATCTCTTTGCCAATAAAGTAATGAATATATGATTACCTATACTGACCCACTGGTGATGACTATGCCTGTTCAAATGTAACTTTCTTGAGTAGTTGATGCTTTTGAGTAGGAGTGTTAATTAAGCGTTGTTCTATTTCTATACTAAACGTGAGATGTAATCCGGAACAGGCAATTACTGTTCTTCACTTAAACAATCACCCACAATAAGATGATCTTTTTTATAATGATTATATTGTTTGATTAAATATATAGTAGGGACGATTCTCAGCTGATCAATTATACTGCACATGTAATTGTATACTTCACAGGAGTAAAACAAAATATGTACAAGCATTATCAAGATGACCAGGAGCTAAGTGATTTCAAAACAAAGTTTTTATTTCAAGAAAATGAAAAAAATATATTTAAAATTGAATGACATTTTATCAGTATCAAAAAATAATCTACAAATCACATGGAAAAGGAGAACATCTCAAATCAATATTTTCAATTGATATTATGACACACATATAAGAAGAGAGTAGAGAGAACAAGGGCTCTTTGAGCCAAGAACTGTTAATACAAACCTTCAAAGTTTTAATAAATGACGTAGAGGTGTCGTGGTCTAGTGGATCCGTCACCGGACCTTGGATCACATGGTTCATGGTTCGGACAAATCTAACAACAGTTACAGTATTATTTAAGGATTTTGGCAATGGAGTAAATCAGAATGTAAAAAAAAAATAGTACTTCTCCATTAGGGCCCTGTAATCAATCAAATGTCCCTTTAGAATTTATCCACCAAATCTAACTGATGTCATACACAGTTTCTAGTTTTTGTTTCTGTGAACATATTGAACAGTCAAGTGTTCATGAGAGAAAAGCAAAATTTCTTTATATGTAAGCATTAATTTTTCAGTAGATCATTTTTCTATTTATAATTGAGAATGAGATATGAAATATAACATGCATAGAGATAAATGCTTACAAGACTTACAACCAACATCATGTGGCCATATTCTTTCTTTAAAATGGGTATCGAGTGCTAATTCAGAATCTATTGTTATATGTGACCCTGCGCGACATTCTCAGGCGGAAGTCGCAAAAATCAAAAAGTTTAATTGTACATGCTCTAAAATCTCTGGTTCATAAGCTTTAAAATGATGTATAACAACTCTATTTTCCATAAGTAGAAGTCATCGTAAAAAGCTATTAAAAACATGGAAAGTATCAGAATGGAAATCTAAATAACGGAGAAAATCGCATTCAGAGTTTTGGTGCGAAACAAAAGCCGAGGGTGCGAAATTTCAGTGTGACCCACTTCGAAACTTCCTTAGCAATGTTCCCCCTTGAACTTGCCCTCTCGAGCATGAGGCAGAGTAGCATGCCGTGTGCAAACAAAAAGATATTACTCGTGGTACACTGTCACGTGACAGACTCACTCCATTGGTCAGTGGCTGACCACTGCCCGCACTTTTTGTTGACTTTTAGCCGTGGACCTGAAGGTGCATTTGTGACGCGAGCAGGTGGCAAAGCCAAGGAGCTATTACAGCCCAAGCAGTCATATTGCCCATGTTAAGAATTCAGATCCTTTTAACTCTTTTCATAAACTTAACCAGCATGATAAGAATCCGGATCAATTGTCCTGCCCTTGGACAAGAACAAAACAAGACACGCATTTAAGCAGGAAGATGGGGGTGAATAGAGCTCCTTCTGTTCATTTTAAACCAAGAATCAATAATGCTGAGAGGCACAGGGGCATTGTTTTCAAACCGGGCCCGTCAGCATGGTCGGGGTACGTTCTATTCAACCATAATTCCACCTTACCCATTCAAAACTGCATGGTGCATTGTTTCGCAAGTGAAGCAACCGAGAGAGATCGGGTTTGTGTGAGGGTGTGTGTGTGTGGGGGGGGGGGGGTGTTTATTGCACTTAAAAAGTAACATAATTCCCCATTATTTTTTTTGATCAACCTTCACCATGCTTTATAAGACAAAAATCACTTTGAGCAATAATGTACTTTTCAGACTAAAGAAAATTAAATTAAATATTTAAAACACGCACTTAGCTTGGAAAATACCCTTTCCATTTCGAAAGAAATCTCAGGAGTTAGAAACTATATTGTTTGGCATAAAAAAAAAACAAATGGTTAATCCCCCCCCCCCCCTCCAAGAGAGAGAGTTTAGGTCGACTATTTCAATATCTAATTTAGGCAGACAGGTGTTTTATTTCACTGATTAAATGCCAATTCTTGGTGAAGAAATGCCACTTTCAAAAGTTAATGGTGCCCCTCCTGAGATGAAATTAGCGCTTCCTATTCTGACATCCATCCCCTCCAAAAGTTACTATTTGTTTAAGAAATAGATACATAGGCATGTTTTTGTGAGACAGAAGTCGCTCGGCTATCCTAAATATGTCAATGGTTTGGAAATTTGAACGGCAGAATCCTAAAGTCCAATCTGTAAACATTTTGTTGTGTTTTGTCAATTGCAATTATACACTCATGTCCTCTCGGATACATAAAAAAGAAAACAAGCTTTGTTTTTCTGTTCTATATCAAATCAAATTGATTTTATACAGAGGAGATAATCTTCTGTACCTGAAAATACAGAGTTAACTCGTGTAAAGAATGGAAGATAAAGAAATAAAAGGTAAAGATCTAATTGATCATAGTGCTGTTTATAGGGCTACTAATTCCACCTTTCCATGTAATAGAAAGCGTAGTAATTTGAAAAAGAGATCAAAATAAAAGAATCATTTGGACATGTACTAGGAAACTAGGGAACTCTTTTAGTGCAATTTTTAAGAAAGCAGCAGATTATTTATTTTATGAAAGCTGAAATAGAGTGCAGATATTACGTCAAACAAAAGATCTGTTATATCATAGCGGTGTTTCAACTTAATCTCTGTGTTTAGCCTGAAGAAAGTAAGGAGATGTGAAGAAAACAGTTGGCTTTCAAAAGAACAAAATTCACGAAAACATTGTGTCAAGAGCGATTTAGTGTTAACGGGTGAGAATAATGAAAACTGGCTATTGAGCGTGAAGAAAATAAGGACGATTATAAAAAGAAAGACCAATTTATTATAGCGCTGTTGATATTCATTCCACTTTTTCTGAGGTTTCATAATTCCAAAAGGTTCGATATTCCGAAGGTTTGTAATTACGAAATTGGAATAGGTTAACTATTTCCGAAAATGACAAACAGAAACACCCGCAAACACGGAAATATCTACGTGGGGCTAACCGTGAAAGAGAAAAATAAATGCCAAGAAAGGGAATCAAAAAATCCCTTGCAATCGGCAAGAGTGACTACTAAAACACAAAGTACTATAATCTAAACGAATATAGGTACCTAAAAGTGCTTTAACTATGTGAAAAAGCGCACCAAAAAGATACTATACGACCTGATTTCAGGAGCGCTGTGACTATACGTCCTAACTCGTCGGGGGCGAGCAAGAAAGAGGAAGATGGCCGTAGCGTGTTGACGCGCGTGAGTGGCGAAGGGGACAATAGGATTACGGGGGGTGCGCACAATATTGTGACTCATGTGTGTTAAATTCTCGAAGGGGTCCCGTAGTCAAGACTACAGGCATAATAGGTAGGTATATATGATTTATTGCAGTAAATTTCATAACCCCGAAGGTTCACAATTCCAAAAACGCAATAGAATCTTTTCATTTTTTAATTTCATTTTCGGTATCACAAGCCTTTGGAATAACGAACCCTATATACTTCATTTTAGGAATTATGAACCTCAGAGCTCAGGATAAACAAAGCTTCGGAATAGCGAACATCCAGAATAATGAACCTTTGGAGTAATACAAGAAATGTTCAGAATTATGAACTGAGCTCTATTTCACTTTCTGATTCATGAAACCCCTTGTATTGGAAATGTTTATGCTCCCAATTGTATCGAGTCTGTTACTCTTTAAGCACATCTTTTAAACCAATAGCAAATTGAAGAGATTTTTAAAATGAAGATGTTAGCTAGAGTAAACAAAAGGTCATTAACATAGTGCCATTTTAAGTGAATCCTGCCCCAAGTTTGGCAGATGTTTGAAAGCGGGCCCGGTATGGTTATTTCCCGAAAAGTTTTTCCTCTAGGCTTCGTTGCGACCTCGCACTAATGCATGCACAAAACAAACTATAGACCTACACTTCTTTAATAAGCAAATGAAAAATTAACTAAGAAAAATTATTATGAGCTTTAAACCGCGACTTACTTTGTTATTTGTCTTACCAGTAAAACAAAAAAATGGATGGTAAAACGAATTCATTACAGAAAAGGACGATTTGTTTTCTAAAGAATATAATTTGACGATTTCAAGTTGAATTCTGTACACCCACGTACCGGTCATGCATATTCAGGTACCTAATTACATGACAAGTAGGTGTACCACGATCGAATGACCAATCATAACAAAATCCTGATGAAGCGTTTTGGAAAGGGTAAAGACAAATACAGTTTTCAGGTAATCATACTTAGTATTTTGACTTCAAATTTTGGGAGATGGTATATGAATCATTAAAGAATCCAAATATGTAAAAAAAGAAATTTGGGGTGAAAATGAAATTTACACTAAAACACCTTATTTGTAGACAAGTACCACTTGCAACTTCTGCCTGGTTTTGTCACGAGCGGTCACATATTCAGAGATGCATGAAATCTATGATAACTGGAAATCAATAAAGACATGCTAGTTCTGTTGATTGAAAAACACAAGTGTTCCATCACTGACATAAACCTGTTTCAAATAACAAGTGCTGAGAGCTAAAAAGGCATTAACGCAGTGGCGTAACTGGAACTTGGCGTCATTGCGAGGAAATGATGAGCCCAAACTGCTTGGAAGGAGATTTGTATTTTTTTCTTCTCGCCAGCCCTTCAAGAATTTTTTGTCAGCCCTCCAGAAGTCACTCAGCTGGGGGGGGGGGGGGGGGGGGGGACCTTTTCAGATTTTATGGGGTCCACGTTTTCCTCCATAATTCTCTGACAAGCAAAAAAAAAAGTTTATCAGCTCTAAAATAAAGGGGGGGCCTACAATGTATACTGGTCTTCATTTTTCATTTTTTGGTCAAAAGCTGTCAACTAGTGCATTAACATATACACTATAAAAAATATTCACCGATGTTCTAGCTCTAAAAAATGACAAATTCATTAAACTTGCATAACACACATTCAAGCTACCAGAATGTATACCAAGAAATATTTTTGAAATACTTTGAATACCTTGATAATATAATCGGACAAGATAAGAAAGTTCTAAAGAATACAAGTATTTCTCTGGGCAAATGGGCTGAAAGCCCCTGCATAGAGTAGAAGAAAAGTGTGATTAGACAGTATGTTCCAGTCTAAAGAATCAGTATTGCCACCTTACTACTAAAATTGGGCTGCAATATATAATGTAGAGGTTAAAGTATGAGCCCTATAACGTTTTAGAGAGATCACGAGACTGACGGCCAACAAGTAAAACAGCCCACATGGCTCCGAAATGCTAGTAATAATTCCATTTACATTACAATTTTAAGAACATTGTGATCTTTCATTGGAAGGTGACGTTAATTTTAAAAATGAATAAAATGGAAATCTGTATGTACTATCTAAAGTCTAGCTCAATAAATCAGGTAAGCAAAATTGATAAATACAACATACTATCTATGATTTGCAATATACCTTCTGCTGAAATGCAAAGCAAGATATAAAAACTGATGTCTCTTCTTAGAACCTACATCAAAATACAGATCCATCCGTCATGCTCATAACAAGTTATACTCTTCCTCCCAGACTTTTCTCAGAAAAGCTCCTCAATTACAGTGAGGTACATTCAATCCCTTCAGCATTTTAGATGTCATCTAAGATGTTATCTAAGATGTTATATGCGTCTCTATCAAAGATACTATAGGTTGCCAAGGTTGGATAGTGTTTTTCTTTTCTGTTTGTTCTTGATTTACAAAGCAATTTTAGGTAATATTGATACTTCATAGATTGTCCTTTATGTAACATGTATTGATATAAAGATATAAATTGAATCCATTTTCAATTCTGCAATATGCTGCTGAAAGTTCAATGCTTATTCAAATTTTTTAAAGACTTATTTTGAATCATGATAAAACTTTACTCATGATATACATACTTGACCATCTTAAAGCTTGATTTCTAACACTTTATGAAATTTCGAACTTGCCATAAAGCAGTTAATTAAATTTGGAAAATACTTGTACATTGATATCAATTTTAATTGACCATCAGCAAAGTGATATTTTCTTAAAGTAAAATATGATTCATCTGAAATTATTCACTTTGCACAACATATCTAAATTTGTGTAAAAATTCATTTACTGGGAGGTATCTATACAAACATGTGGATATAAGGATTCAAATAACAATACCAGAGCTGTTAATTCAAGATAATGCAGAAATCAAATTGAATATAATTGTTTGAATCTATTAAAAAAACAAATTTCAATAATTTGACATACAGGGAATGAGTGTTGTATTCAGCACTTTGTAATTTAATGCAAGTGAGAGAATGTAGGGAATATGTTGGTTAAGAGCAAGGGACAAAAAAAAAGAGGATAAAAAATATGAGAAGTCAATCATGCAAATCTTTCCATTTGAAACTGAATCCAATGGGGCAATGAATACTGACAAATGCACACAAACTACACTGTTTTTCTTTCCTAGTTGGCAATCACAAAACAAATGTGCTATGGTGTCTGGTTACTCATGTGCACTTGCCTCAGGGCAAAATTTCATTGCCAAAATACGCTCTACTCCGGGATGAAATTAGATTGAGAAGAACACGCCGTGTTTGGTCAGCAAAGGCACGCTGATCGGGGGCGCTGAGAGCAAACAACGGTGGTGAAAATGGCGGAGGGTTTACAGAGATGGCCAGACATTTTTTCAACCTTTTTTTTTTTGAGGGTAGGCTGTAGGGTGTATGAGAGAGAGTGAGCATTAGAGGATGAGAGAGAAAGAGATATATAGAGATATATATAGAGAGAGAGAGAAGGTGCTTTTAGAAGAGTTGACTTCTTAGTGCATAATGAGTGAAGAATCATGTAATGATATGATAGTGGTAATGATATGATAGTGGTATTGACTATGGTTTATGAAGTCAAGATGAAATTAAAGTTGTATAAAACAAACTCTACTTCAACAAGGATGTGACCATCATAATATCTACTTTCCTATCATCAAAAATACATTTGTTTTTACTAGTCATGCCAATGTATGATCCAAAGTGACCCAATATTGCATATTTACTGCAACAGGTTATCCTGATGGAGGTAAAAAAAGATAAAATCTGCTCATTTTTGTAAGCAATGATTATGCACAATCTCTCTACAAAGGAGAACGTGTGATATCTACATAAGATGGCGACATACTAGTGCATTCACTGTGCAAAACATTGCTTGTGCTCTCATTGTGTACATTTGCCTCACTGAATCTAACAGGTAGTTATAAGTGATGTCATTCAGATGCTGGAAGAAGTGATTTCAAGATTTAAAAGCAGTCTAATGTTGTCTTACCTTCATTATCAGCCATCTGCTGCAGCTTGTCTCCAATGTTCATCGCTTCGGCCATCTTCCTTTATTCGGTTTCCAGGATGATGTTGCGTGGATGCGAATACAGGCAGGGAACGAGCGATGTGTACCGATGTACGTGCTTGCAGGTCTTCTTTCCTCTCCTTTTTTTTCTTTCTACCTCCTCCTCCGCGCGTTGGACGAGGCTGTAAATCCAGCCAGAGATCAGTGGCAAACTGACGAGTGATGGATACGAGGCGGTTATTTATGCAAGGCTCAGTCGACCAATCAGATTGCAGGAGAACAGGGGGCACCTGGAATAACAAATGAGGCCATTAAGAGATGCTACTTGTAAGGGTGGAGGGCGAGGGCTCATTAGCAATTCAAATAAGCTTCGTCAATATGGATGCGGGCAACTCTGGGTATTCATTCACTATGGTGCACGAAATCGCATACAAATACACAGAAACCACTGACATGCATGCACACACACTATAACACATGAACCAATCCTAGACCCACACATAGCAATCCCTGTGTGTATCCAAGCTGGGGAGGGGTGGGGAATGGCATGGTTTTATGCATCGATTATGGTGGAGGGAGAGCATAGATTATGGAATGGAAAGGAAAGGGATAGCTATCCGAAGCATTGCAATATTGGGCTTGTCATTACAATAATGGACAAGCAAGCCATCGATGAACAGACCAAGCAATGTAATTACTAGCTTCAAACAATACACACGGCCCTTGTGTCTGCCCAACCATGTAGTTTTCTGCTTTGCAATGAAAGGGCTGGACTTCCCGATCCTGGGCAGATAGCAAGCTAGCTCATAAGTCAGTCAGTTCAAGAGTCTGTTAGGTTTTGGCTCCGAGCATGATACAATAAGCTCAGGTTGTATTAGGCATGCATGCAGGCATGCAGGCATTCAGGCAGGCAGGCAGGCAGGCAGACTGGCACACACCATGAATCCTCCTTGTCTAGCATTCACATGGCAATGAGAAAGATTGTGGCTATATGCCCACTTGTTTGCATGTTGACTGGCACAAGGGCTGTAGCTAGCTCCACTATGAAATCTTCCTGTCTATTATCTACACCCTGCGATTGCTAGGGTATTTAAAGACTGTCATGTTATTCGACAAATGTCAAATCATGCAACAACATTAAAAGAACCCACACTTTTCATTGACCTTTAAACTTCACCTCTGACCCCTTATATTTGCCTATAATATACACACATCACATTGCATAATGGTTTGATCCATCATTACAATACTATATTTCTAATTTTATCACAACTTTCATGAATATAGCAAATTAAAAATGAAAATGTATATTCCTTTGAAAAAAGGAATGGACAAAAAATTCATTACTATCGTTTTGTAGTTTCCTGTGGATAGAATCAACGAGAAGTCTTTCTGAACTCTCATCAATAAATAGTCAAAAATTAAAATTAGAATATTTGAAGACATAATGCAGTGGGTATCAATACTCCACTTGTATTCTTAATGTTACATAAATCTTTTTCAAATGTGCATCTGTTTGCCCTCAATGTTTCATTTGTTCATTGTATCCATATTTTATCATGCCCTACACTTTTTTTCTAAATGCACAAGCCGTATGTAGTTTTATCATGTACACGTATATGTATGAGCTATAATTGTCAACCATTGATGTGTGTATTCTTATTTGTATTTGAAATCCAACTTCTGGTTGCAATAAATAAACAAATATAATGTAATATAATTTTAAAGAACTTGGTTTCAGGATTTATGTACTCCTTTATCAATAAATGCAGGTTCCACAGTGGTAAATCAATTTTAAAATGAACACAGCATTGTCCGTTGATAGTCAAAAGGGCATTAATTCATACCCCTGAGACACAATGAATGATCTTCTGACAGCTAGAAGGACATTAACTCATATCCTTTAATAAAACAGCTAACACTCTTCTGGCTGTCAAAAGTTGATGAAGGTGAGAGAATCAGAGAAAAGGAAATTGAAGAAGAGATCTTATGGTTGGGGGTACATGTATTGAAGTAGCTTCTGTCTCATTCCATGCTATTTTAGTACTTACAAGAAATGGACACATGGGAAAAAATATTAGCAAATATGACCCTATCCATTTCAAATTATGTTTTCTGTTCAAGATATCTTATTTCTCTATGAAATAAAGCCTTTGAAACTTCTGAGATGCAAAAAAAATCCACTTTTGTTTCAATTAAAAATAAAGTATGGTATATGTCAGATCATACATTTGATTCTTTATCATTATTGTTTTCTTCATATTTTTATCAAATCACCATTTACATGTAATCACAAATTTTTCATCATCATTGATTATCCTCTGCTCAGGGCCAGAAAGGTATGAACTCATATCATTTAACCCATTGCCTATGGTGGCAAAATGTGTTAACTGTGATAAACCTATTGGAATGAGAGAATTCAGTAGTCAATGAGTTAACATATAGACTTTAATGTCCTTCTGGTTAACAAGAGAGTATATTTATAAATGGAAACTTAGATATACCTCTGTTGCAACATTCAGTCAGTGTAAATTATTCACTTTCTATTTCAAACCTCCCAGATACACCCCACACACACCCACACATACTTAATAGGAACATTAATTTCCTATATTAAATATGCTTCTTCATAGGCATAATAACTTAATAACATAAAAGAGTCAACCGATGTAGCTCACAATATGCCTACTATAACGGGTCAATGTAATGAGATTTTACTCCCAATTACAGGAAAAAATCATCCATAAAGGTGAATTGATTTTTTTTTTTTAATTTCTGCTCAACTCTTTGGCTGGAAAAACTTAAGTCTAGGTTTAAAACCTGACTAAGTGGACAGAATTAGTTCGATTTATGCAGCACCAAGTGTCTACATTTTCATTCCATTAAGATTACCATAATTCTGTAACAAAATGAACAAAAAGAAATCATTTCATTATGAAATCAGCTACTCCTTTTCATTTCATGACTTGATTTACTTTGTATACTCAATTTGTTAGAGAATTACAATAATTAGTATGGTATAAAGATGATTACACATGGCACTCTATAAAACAGTGGACTAACTTAAGCTGATCTGCTTTCATAAACAAAGGACTCATAATCAGTGGACTAACTAAAGCTGGTCTGCTTTCATAAAGACAGGACTCATAATTAGTGGACTAACTTAAGCTGGTCTGCTTTCATAAACAAAGGACTCATAATCAGTGGACTAACTAAAGCTGGTCTGCTTTCATAAAGACAGGACTCATAATTAGTGGACTAACTTAAGCTGGTCTGCTTTCATAAACAAAGGACTCATAAACAGTGGACTAACTTAAGCTGGTCTGGCTTCATAAACAAAGGACTCATAAACAAAGGACTCATAAACAGTGGACTAACTTAAGCTGGTCTGCCTTCATAAACAAAGGACTCATAAACAGTGGACTAACTTAAGCTGGTCTGGCTTCATAAACAAAGGACTCATAAACAGTGGACTAACTAAAGCTGGTCTGCCTTCATAAACAAAGGACTCATAAACAGTGGACTAACTTAAGCTGGTCTGGCTTCATAAACAAAGGACTCATAAACAAAGGACTCATAAACAGTGGACTAACTTAAGCTGGTCTGCTTTCATAAACAAAGGACTCATAAACAGTGGACTGACTTAAGCTGGTCTGCTTTCATAAACGAAGGACTCATAAACAGTGGACTAACTTAAGCTGGTCTGCTTTCATAAACAAAGGACTCATAAACAGTGGACTGACTTAAGCTGGTCTGCTTTCATAAACTAAGGACTCATAAACAGTGGACTAACTTAAGCTGGTCTGCTTTCATAAACAAAGGACTCATAATCTGTGGACTAACTAAAGCTGGTCTGGCTTCATAAACAAAGGACTCATAAATAGTGGTCTAACTAAAGCTGGTCTCCATTATTTCCACTGGTGGATTAGTAAAAATGGAGAAAAATTGAAAATTTTTACTATTTCTAAGATTTTGACAAAAAGCATAATTGTCCTTCAAGTCGTTCAGTGACATTTCAAAACTGTTCTTCACAAAATACAAATCAATAAAACATTACATCATATAAAAATTACATAACTCTATATCATTCTTATTCTGTAATGATACACATAATTCAGATGAAGCAGACCCGTATAACCATATATTCATAAAAAACAAGAAAGGAGACAAAGACAATATGTTTATGGAGTTATAACAGTTCAGCTAAACTATATAATGGACAGGATATTTGGAATAGTTGCCTAAAGAAGTATATAGGAAATATCATTGTAAATAAAGATATTAGATAGGGGGAGAATAAAAAAAATATTTGGCGCAAACAAAAAATACTAAAAAATGGGTGTTTGAACAGGAGAAACACAATGTTACATGTCGCTGGCCAAATTTAAGAAGTGAGAAATAAATCTATATGATGGCCATCTCTGCTTCTCTTGAATACACTCTCACCTCCATCTCTCTCCCTATCTCTCTCTCTCTCTCTCTCTCTCTCTCTTTCCCCTTTCCTTCTCGCTCTCTCTCTCTCTCTCTCTCTTTCTCCCTCCCCCTCCTCTCTGCCTATCTCTATCTTTTTTCTCTATTTTCCCCTCCCCTCTCTCTCTCTCTCTCTCTCTCTTTCCCCTCCCCGCTCTCTCCCTCTCTTTCCCTTCTCCTGCTCTCTCTTTTTATCTCTATCTCCATCTTTCTACTCCCCCTCTCTCTCTCTCATCCCTTCATTGCATCAATAGGGAAAATAATTGTATTTGTGGATTCTTGAGAAAGCTGAAGTGTATACTCCAAGGCTCTCAGCATGAACCCACTATTTTGGGTTGATATTTTCTCCTTGTGGACAGACTCTCTACACACTCAATGAATAGTACAAGACCTTTAAATCTCTTTGCATATTCAACCTCAATCTTTCTATTTTGCAGCCCAGAATCAGAATTTTGATTAGTGGCTAGTTTAGAAGACATAAATCTATGTGAGTCATGAAGTAAAACATCTTCAGAACCATCTTTAAAAATTGCTGGAAATCTTTTCTTCTTATTTTTACTGAAGGGTACAACTCATATTTGCAGATATGACAAATAGCTCTCTTTCACTATCTTTATTTCTATAAAATCCACAAATTAGTGTATTTTTAGTCACAGTCTGCTAAAATCAGAGATTTAGAAATGTCATGAATATGGTTGCCATCAAATTCCAGACCACATATATATAACCATTTGGATATAATTTTAATTTTGGTATAACATGCATTTTCTTTCCATAGGTTCCAGCCGGCCTTGGTTATCTTGGGCTTAACTCTTTCAGTGCTGATGTCATGTATATGTGACAGATAGACGTGCCAATGTCACATAGACTTGTCATTTTCATTCACCAATTGCTCGACCACAGGAAAGGTATATAGTGGTCAATATATATCAAAATCTTGAGCAGAAGTCAAGCATTCTAAACTTCAATAAGCGAATGTACACCTAAATTTCCAAAAACGGGCACATGTTGGCTCAATGCGCTAGAGACAGGGGCTTTCGCTAGGCTGGCATTACAATGCTCAAAAGAATCCAGGAATTCTACATATAAGAGGTACCGTCCTTTAATTTGGTATAAATGGGTTGAGAGAGATGACTTAACTGTCTTCTATGTACAGGACATAATCATGAGAAAAGGATTCAAACTCGCTACCTCTCTACTGTAACTTAAGTTAAATAATATACCATGACAGATATGTACATCATTTTTCACTTCAAAATTGTTTAAAACTTCACATGTAGAGGGGGAAAAAATCACAGCAGCATAGATTTGTATTTCATTTATCATCAAAAACGAACCAATGAAATCTGAAGAAAAAAAAGAGAACAAGATTTTTGATCCTTATCAAAAATGTGAATGGGTTTAACATTCTTTATAATAATAAAAATAACAATAATAATGGTGAAAACTTATAAAGCGCACACACCGTCCAAGAACACTCATGGCACTAGCCCAGCAACAGTTCTCTTTAATCCAGGTATACTACAAAATCAGTACTAAAAACTTAAAACAAATTAAGAGTATAAGTTGATCTGTTGTCACACGAAGGAGCAAACGAGGGTTGTGACGTTTCGACCGCTAACTGCTAGTCTTCATCAGGCAATGTGGACAATCGCCGCTGCAAGCGACTTTTATAGCGTAAGCTGCGTTCCGGGGGTGCCGGAACTGCCGCGCTGCTATTGGTCCGTGAAACCGACCAATCAGAAACCGCGGACTGTGCGATCGGTGAGCGAGATGCGGACGTCGGGGAAAATCCCGTCGGTGCTGCTGGTGCTGCTGGCGCTGCTGGCGGGCTACAGCTACTGGCTACTGGCGGGCGAAATGCGGACGTCGGACGGAGGGCAACGGTAGGGGGCGCATGTCGGCGGATGTTTACACCCCAATAATATCAATAGAGATAACGGCATTGACATCCCGGAGGAATGGCTCCCCACCATCCGCCGACATGCGCCCCCTACCGTTGCCCTCCGTCCGACGTCCGCATTTTGCCCGCCAGTAGCCAGCAGCGCCAGCAGCACCGACGGGATTTTCCCCGACGTCCGCATCTCGCTTACCGACCGCACAGTCCGCGGTTTCTGATTGGTCGGTTTCACGGACCAATAGCAGCGCGGCAGTTCCGGCACCCTCGGAACGCAGCTTACGCTATAAAAGTCAAAATTGTCAACATTGCCTGACGAAGACTAGCAGTTAGCGGTCGAAACGTCGCAACCCTCGTTTGCTCCTTCGTGTGACAACAGATCAACTTATACTCTTATTGTTCTACCACGATGATCAACATCTTCCGCACTATTAAAACAAATTCACAACATTTGCATCACCCACTGCGACTCTCAGCTCCACCCGGGGAGGCCTGGTGCCCTCTTGCTACTCCGTTCACTGACAATTCAAGGGACAAACCCAGTCAGCAGATAACTCTCAGGAGCTCTAGCACCCGAGGCCACCAGGCCCCACACGGGCAGCCAATGAGACTAAAGGGTGATAACAAAATAAGTTAAAATGTATATATACATGTAAGATTTTAGTTTTGGATTTAGTAAAATAACTTTGCACTACTTGAGGAAAACAGGATTACAGATGAAAAAGGTAAGTCTTAAGAAGATCTTTAACTTTAGGTGGAATGTTGAGATTAAGCCTGAGTCGAATCGATTGGTTAGCCGGTGTTCGATCGAAGACATCGAATCCCGAATTCGTTTTGGCAAATCCGGTGCATCGATTTGTAGTCCGCCAGATTTTTGACTACTGTAGCCACCATGAAAAAAGCAAATAAAAAAAGAAACTCTGTAACGTACAGCATATACTAGCAGAGAATGTGAAGGCGACTTCAAAGTTCAAACTGTTGGCTAACTTTCGCTAATTCGCTCGCGGAGGACGTCGCGCTTTACCTGTGCTTTCTCTATGGAAAAATCATTTTGTCGTTACGAACTGAAGTTTACGATAATATTCTTGCACTCTCTCTGCATTGTCAATTTGACAATTGTATAACTGAACATGATAAATACGGGCATGAGTGTTCCTACTTAATTCGCAATAACTAATATCACACTCTCATCAGATTGGCAATTACTTCTGAATGATCTATATCTGAAGCTGAATGAAGTCGAGTCAGCGACGAAAAGTTTATTTCCTATTTTTTTTTTTTTTTGCATCGAACAAACGTGTTCCATTCAGCTCTCCAAAGACAAAGTAAGATTATTAATTCTTTGAATTTGAATCATTGTCGGGTGTGTCGACAATGAGCATCGCTTCGTGCGACACTAGAGTGATATTTTGGCTAGCCATACGGACTAGAAAGTAGAAACTTAATATTTTGGCTCGTCCGCTGTGATTTTTACTAGCCATTGGCTAGCGGGCTATCGTTAATGTCGAGCAGCGAGAGCCCATACATATGCCCGCGATGCCAGCGGACCGGTCACCGGTGCATGGTGCATGCACTGCGTGCAACTGTGTGCAACTCTGTTTTGCACCGCCCATCATTTATTGATGCACCGGTATTCGATCGAATCAAAGCCATCGAATCCCGGATTATGAAATATTCGATATGACTCAGGCTTAGTTGAGATACAGCGAAGTGAAGAAGGAAGCTTATTCCACAATTTGGCTGCTGCATGCGAAAAAGCATTGTCCCCCCATGAATGACGGGAACGGAGAATTTGCAGCAACTTATCTCTTCCAGTTCTTAGGGTACGAGTTGGATTGTAGGGGTGTATTGTGTCTTTAATATATTGTGGCGAAATTCCATGGAGGAACCGATAGACAAGTAACATGAGTTTAAAGTGGATTCTTTTCCGGACGGGTAGCCAGTGAAGAGAACGTAATACAGGTGTAATAGAGGACATTTTTGGTGTGAAATTAAGCAGTCTTGCACTAGAATTTTGGAGAGATTGCAATCTATCTATTGCCATTTGGTGAGTCCAAAAAGAAAAGAATTACATAAATATAAGTGAGATGAAATGAATGCATGGAGAAATTGTTCACACGCTCAAGGAGACAAAAATTTTCGTATAAACCGAAGGTTGCGCAATTGATATCTCACAGACTTTGATATGCTAGATACATGCTCAATAAATGACATATTATCATCAAATATTACACCTAGATTTTGCACCTTTGCGGCTAGCTTTATGACTCTGCCACCTACATGCAAAACCAAATGATCATGATCAGCTCTCAGTAAAGAATTCTTAGAGCCCAGTATAATAAACTCAGTTTTATTTTCATTTATTTTGAGACCATTGGAATCCATTCAGCCTTTCATATCATGAATGCAGGCTTCTACAGTTCTCATAGCATCAGCAATTGCATCTGAGGAAGGACGTACAGAAATGAACAGCCGAATGTCATCAGTGTAACAATGATATCTTACATTATACTTTCATATAATCGTACCAATCGGCTGAAGGTACATAGAGAACAATAACGGACCTCCAACAGAATGTTGTGGTACACCATAGGTGAGATGAGTTTGGTCAGATTTAGAGTTATTTACAGAAATGTACTGGGTTCTTTCATCAATGTATGATGAATACCACTGCAACGCAGTGCCTGTGATCCCGAGAGAGTGTAGTCTCTTCACAAGTATTGTGTGGTCTATAGTGTCAAAGGCACTGAACATATCAAGTAACACAAGAAGTGTGATATTACCTTTGTCCATATCAGAGAGGATACTGTGCACAAGATTAGTAAGCAATGTTTCCATGATTTTTTTTTTTTTTGCTTTTATAGTGTACGGATTTCACTTTCTTACTCTGTCTATGTATTGTTTAAAAGTCACATGCATGTACAGTATTTACATCTGTGAGAAAAAGTGTGGTGATAAGTGGACAGCAACAATGAGATAAAAAATCACAAGAGAAAGAGAGAAAATGCAAAAGAATTTGAAACAAGG
Source organism: Heliocidaris erythrogramma (assembly GCA_025617745.1). NCBI lineage: Eukaryota > Metazoa > Echinodermata > Echinoidea > Camarodonta > Echinometridae > Heliocidaris > Heliocidaris erythrogramma. The sequence continues at coordinate 4,776,309 of CM046860.1, read as the reverse complement.
AAAATAGCAAGAAAGTGAAAGGAAGATGTACTTTTGGAATCAAACGTTAGAAAATTATGCTACAAATCAAATTTGCTTGGAATCAAATTGGTCACAGCATTTGAGAAAATAATAAAAGAGGACACATTTTACATTTCCTTTTCAGTCAGTTAGTGAATAAGCCTTTCCGCCCTTTGTAGAGTTCCTGTGAATAAAGAAACATTGACATCAATTCAACACTTGCTTCACATTGATGGGCAAGTACATTCCTTAGCAAGCAAATTTATTTTGGAAAGTTTTTGCTAACTGACCTTACTTGCAGTAAGCTACAGTCTGTACCTGTTTCTGCACCTGTTTTAAGCCTTTTTACTAGACATTTCTCTTATTCTTTTAGGATAGCAACAGAAAAATAAATCACCAGTTTTATGGAAATTCCAAAGGGATATTTTTTGTGCATGAGTGAACATCAGCAGGTAAATACCTGCTTGAGAGACATAAAAAACTGGGTGATAGATCATTTGTTGATTCTGCACCTAGTTTATGAACAGTCTCCTTCAGTACCTTTGTTTTTGTGATTCTGCTGACTACTTTACAACATTCTCAACATAATCATTACCTATTCAAACACACTGACAAGTAGCTACTACACTAGTCTTTCTCTAATGAATAATCCTATAGACTTTATATTCAATATTGTTTTCAGTCTTACCAGCCCCTTTAATTAAGCAACTACATATTGGCTCTCTACAAATTCCCAATTTGGACTGAATGGAAGAAAGAAAAAGATGGTCACAAATTGGCAAAATTTGGTTCATCTACAGAAATTCAGTTATTTACAACAAAGATTTCACAATAACGAATATTTATTTAGTATTGTCATTTACATAACATTCTAATTTGTACATGAAATCGACATTAAGCACAACACAGTTATTCTTCTGGATTCTGGAATAAATTACTAAATAGTAAAGAGTAATGTTAAAGGTAAGCCCTCAAAAACCTTGTCAGATTTTTTTTTTTTTTTTTTTTTTAAATAGCAAGATACTAGCAATATTAAGATACTGTGAAGATTTCGACTCCTAAAGCTTAGTATTAAACAAATGAGAGGTGAAAAATAATTTATATACTGGGCCAGGCACGTAAACTCCAAACAATGGCAGCATGCACTATACACTATACACATGTTTATACTACACCCAGAGACATACAGGATATCTCTGTGCGAATCCCCACGATTGTTGTGAGGGGAGCAGTCGGGGTGGAAAGGTCCTAAAGAATGGCAGTGATCTAGCATTCCTGACAGATATTTACACTGACATTCACGAGAAATCATAAAGGAATACCAAATGATCTCTTAAAAATATCTTTTGATACAAGGAGACCAACATGAGACTATATTTAAAAATTTTCTTTCAAATTTCCTTTTTGCTACCAATAAGCTTGGAATCACATTCATAGCATTCGAGAAATAGTTGTAACTTAGCTCATTATCAATTTCAAAATTTTCAAAGATGTTACCCAGAAACTCAGTCATTATATTGAGCAGTATCCTTTACTGAGAGTCATTAACTTCTGAATTCTGTATTGATTGACAACTATTATTTAGGAACGAGGTCAACTTGTTCATGACAGTATCAGTCTACATAAATTGCAATAATGACCTAACCACATCTCAGTTTAGCTTCTCTCATTTTTTTTTATGAACATGATGTCACATTAACATGGCATCATATTCTATGGTAACAGTAAATGTCAAATACCAAGGAAAAAACATAAGATTTATAGATATGTTCATTTTCATAGAATGTTCATTTCAGATTTACTTTGCCTTTTCATGAATTTTGAGAAATAGGTGGGATTTTATTAGAGAATTTGATATAAATTGAAGTGTTTTCACAGAAAGAAGCGATGAGAATATTGACACTGCTGTGTGCAGTGTAATGGACCCGCTTTAATTATGCCCATATTGATTATGCCTAGTCAGTGAACAATAGCACTGAAAGCCTAGCAAGCTTAATGTAATAACTCCATTCCCAACGTGCCTAATGAAAATATAATAAGAATTGCTGGCTTGATCGCTTTCATTCCTCTCCCGCTGCAGACAAGAGCAGTGGCGTGCATGGTTACCGTGGATACCAGGCAGGACAAAACATCGTCGCTGGCATCGACAAATGCTCGCTTGATACTTGACACGGCCTACTCAAGGTTATGTCTGTGCCATGCACGCAATGCAGAAACAGAAAATATGGTGGGTTAAAAAGAGGGGAAAAATGAATGCTCAAAAAAGGAGGAAATAGCAAAATACATATAAAATAAGAAAAGAGAGAGAATGGAGGAGATTGTAGGATAAAATAGAAAGTAGGATATGAGATGACGGAGACGGACGAGAGATAAGATAAGAACATGAAGAAAAAAACATGTCCATAAGCGAACAAAGAGAGTCACAGTTAATATAAATGTAAAAAATAATAAGTTGACAAAGGGAGAGGTAGAGACAGAAACAACTGAACATGAACATTAACAAATACAGAAAGACATGCAAAAACTATTAGGAGGTCAGGATAATATACAAAATGAAATTTATTTAAAAAAAATCTTTTTCTTGTTTTATCTATTTCTTGATTGATTGATAAATATGTGGAAAATATGTTTTGTTTCTTTATAGAAAATTACAAGCACTGAAAGATAATTGCATGCATTACCATGAGAAGACTGAATGAATGCTGACAGACAGCTTCATTACATGAATATAATTACATCATAACTAAAAGAATCTCATTTCTCATTCTCAAGTCTTTCAAAAATCTAATGTCCTTCTTGCTCTTAAGAAACAAAGCTAAACAACCTTAGGAAAACCTTATTTCTACCCCTTCAAACAAAATAGATATGATAAACTGAAAATAACCTAGACAAAAAATACCCTTTAAAAAACAGGAGAATGGGGAGAAAGAGAGAGAGAGACAGGGGGAAGAGAGGCTAAGATAAAGAAATAAATTGGAGAGAGAAAAACATCTTTGAAAAAATAAAGAGATATTTGTAGAGTGCAGTAAGAAAGTAAAAGGCAAAATAACTAAAATAAGAATAAATCACAGATTTCACTTTTTTCCCCCTCTTTCTGATGTTGCAACAGAGCTTGATTCTTGATCAAGACAGGAAATTCACAATTTTCTGACACAATAGCCAACTGCTTTAGAGTAATATGACTTCTGGTAGGGACCTGACAATTGATCAGTGGGAGGGAAAGGCACGTAAAATCTATAAAACTAAGAAAAGAGAGAAAGAAGGAATGGGAGATATAAATAGGAAGTGAAATGAAAAGAAAGAAAAAAAAATGTCAGAAAACAAATTTAACCCAAATGTCACTCAAATTTGAAATACAGTGAAGGTAATTATAGGCATGTCTAAGGCTGTTGATCTCAAAAATCAAAATTATGTGTTATTTTTTTTCATGACATACACAACAAATCTTAAATTGTTGTCAGCAGTGGAGAAGTAATCCAATGTTTAATTAAACGTTTCTTTGATGGGTTTTTCTATCTGACATCTTTTTTGGTCAAAAGTCTCATATATGTCTATATTTGCTTTGGCTAGAAATCAACATCCTTGTAGGGTGTCTAGAAATATGTACACATAATGCTTGATCAAACATTTCTCCTCTATTCATTTCCGGGAGTAAGATTTGCTAAAAATAATTTATTTTTACTTTTCCTTCTGCTAGTAAGCAATATTTTTGCAAGAAATATAAATTTAATGCTTTGTTGGAAATTTCTTCTGGAATTGTGGTACCCTGAGCATTTCTACAATTTTCCATCAAGTCCATTCAAACATAAAGTATATAAGTTCAATTGTCTGTTCCAAACAAACTGAAGTACACACATGTACTTCAAAAAAAGAATTGACAAACATCAGGCATTAGAGAGTCAGAGTTCAACCTTCACTACATAAGTGGTATGCTATCTCCACAGTTTCAAAATCAGCTTCATTGTGGAAAAAATTAAATCAAAATTGGCTACAAGGTCTTCAATTGATCATCAAATTTGATCACCCTTCAAGAGAAGGGGAGATAGAAGAGTGAACAGAAGAATAAGAAAAAAAATCATAAAAAATACAAATGAAGGAAGAGTCCACAAAAGATTTTAAAATAAATAGGTAAGCAAGATCTATAAAAACATAGACATAGGCCGTATTCTAAAATCGGATTTAACTTAAACTCCAGTCTAAGTTAAACCAGAGTTCAATTAAAATTGAGTTAGACCGCAGGTCTAGTCTAAATTTCTGTACAAAGTTAAACCACATTTTGACTGGAGTTTAAGGAAAACCGGAGTTCAGACTGTGATTTTCTTAAGTCCGGTTTAAAAAGCACATTTAGACTGTGTTTAAACCACACTTTGACTACGATTTAAGTTAAACCGGAGTTCAGAATACAGGCCATAGTGTTTGGAAAATACAAGAAATAGAACATATCAATAACAGGCAGATCTAAGGTAGATGGGAACTTACTGATGAAATTTCATTCACTTTGTAATTTCTCTCCAATTTCTCTCACAGCCCTCCTCCACCCCCCTCCCCCCCCCCCAATCCTCTCTCTCCTGCTTTATCTCTCCCTCCTCCCTCCCTTCCTTTTCATATCACTCCCTCTCCTTATACTCTCGCTATCTCTCCCTCCTCCATCTCTTCCTCTTCATATTGTTCCCTCCCACTTTGCTTTCTCTCCCTCTCTCTTTCTCTCCCCCTCTCTTTCTCTCTCTCTCTCCTCTCTTTATCTCCCTCTCACTTTCTCTCTCTCGCTTTCTCTGCATCCCTCCTCCTCCCTCTCTCTCTTTCTCTCCCCTCTATCTCTCTCTCTCTTGATCTCTCTTTCTCGCTCTTTCTTTCTCTGCATCCCTCCTCCTCCCTCTCTCTCTTTCTCTCCCCTCTCTTTCTCTCTCTCTCTCTCCCCCTCTATCTCTCCCTCTCTCTCTTGATCTCCTTCTCTCTTTCTTTCTCCATCTCCCTCTCACTTCTCTGGAGTACAAATATTTTTCACGCTGCATATTACTCATACCAACAATGAACACAATTACAAGGCTGGTTGGAAGCACACAAAAGCTATGGCTAAGCGTGCTAGCAAAGCAGTCATTCCTCAGAGGTATGGATCATTTCAAATTATACCTTTTATATGACACCATCAATTTCACGAAAGAAATTAAAATATGGCAAGCACTTTAAGTGTAACCGGGGCATTACCGGTACTAAAAAAATATCTATAAAATATTCTTCATACCAATGATTTCTAATTGAACTTTGTTCTTTACTCTTTAAACCCACAACATGCACTTTGAAGTTGCTTCATTTATGTAAGATTTTCATTTCTTTTGTTCAAATCTCTCATAAGTTTAAACAGAAAATGACTCCATTTACTTTCTGTTTTAATCTAACACATCTTGCATATTTGCGGAACAAGTTCAAGCATTTTCCCAATCTCCGCCTTTCCATTTGTTTCAAGTTACTTAATGCAAGAATACTTATACACTTATTTATAACTTACATCTAGAAAGCTCACTTGTTAAAGATCACTTGCAGGCAAGTTAGCAAAATGTTATTCTTTCATATTTTCACTTAATTCAGTTCCTCAGAGACTGACCCCACTGTTGTTCTGATTCAAGACCATTAGATATGGATCTTATACACACAAAAAACACATGTTACTAAACAGACATTGTCTTCCACTGATGCTGGCTTTTTTTCCCTCTCTCTCTCTCTCTCAATTTTATTTTAATAACTCTTCTCCATCTCCCTATCTTTCCCTCTTCTCATATTTTATATCTTTCTTTGCCTAGAGCTACTCTTCTTTGTTTTACCTCTGTTCTATGTTTTTAATAAAAATCAATGTTCTCTGTGCATTGTCACTTTATTTTCGTTCCCTGAAAACTTACTGCACTGTTATCTTGTCTTCATTTCTCCCTCTCAACACCTCTCTCTCTCTCTCTCCTCTCCTTCTTCTCCTATCTCTTCTTCCCTCTAACTCTCTCTATCCTTCTTTCACAACTCAATATATGTATCCTTTCTTTTTGACCTACCTAATGCAGGACGAAAAAAGCTGAACTGGTGATCTCCCTTAATCTCTCATGATACCCTGCACTTTCTGTTAAAGGTCACTTGAATGCAATGTCCTTCCCAAATCAGGCATTCCCAAAATATATATGCACTGCATTCTCACATGTCATATATGAAAATATCACCATTTTATGTTTTCCCCGATTTCCAATGTAATTTCCATTTTAATAAATCAACACAATTCCAGACTTTACACTCAATGCATTGACAAGAAAGTTTATTACTTGATTAATGAATGTTCAACATGAGAAATGTTCGTGATAAATAATTGCTGATAATGCAATATGCAAAAATTATGTGACAGATTGATATTCATTCAAAAGTTAAAGTAAACATGTCAGTACTCTCTCTCTTTCATAGATCTATCTATCTCTCTGTCTTTCTCTCTCTTTCTCACACACACTCACACACACACACACTCACACACGTTTACATGGCTTTACTTCCGAGGACAACTATTGTTCCTCTATTGTTACTCGTCCTCGGACAGTCGACGGAATAAAGCACAAATTCATTGTTCGACGTTCGAGGACTATTGTCCGGCTTCCGAGGACCATTGTTGTCATGATTTTTTTTTTGTTCTCTGTCCGAAAATGTCCTCGGACATAATGCTAAACAAACGCACACACACACACACAAACACATACAGAAACAATCTTTCTATTCATTTCACTCAATTCAATTGATTTTTTTCTCACAATACACCATGGAAGCTGGGGAATACTTCATCTATTCCATTTGAGATCAAACTATACTTTTTAAGGATTTTTTTGTACTTTGTACTCACTAATGTTTAATGCCCCAACAAAACAACTTATACAAAAGTAGAAATTCTCTGAAACCAGCAGCCAGTAGAGAATTATTTCTCATGAATGATTTCACTTCTATATTCAAGTAAAAACTAAAGAATGGACAAAAGATTTATTTCACAAATGTGGTCTACCTATGAAACACTCAAAACCCCTATATTACTTCAATAATCTGTATATTTATACACAATGCTAATGTTTCACTGCATTGCAGTCTAACCGCAAGTCATGTGCAAATGCGCAAAAATCGCACATTTTATTTCCAGTGCCCGAAATGGACTCTCTCCCTGCACCCAGTCAGCTGTATCGCATGGTCATCTTTAAAGTTATGTTCCTCAATAAATATTAATGCTGTGCTCATTAGACTTTCTGCAAAAATAAGTGAATAGTTTACCAACCCAGGGATATTTTGTTTAAGTCAGAATTTTAGAAATAAGTTGTTTGAAATAACTGATGAAAAAGTCATACAAAACCCTTTTTTTCACAAGATTTCAAGTTGTTAAAAGACATATAAAAAGTATATGAGCCGCCATCAAGACACATATGTATGGAAGCGCTGGAATCTCATCTCTTTCATTGTTACATTCAAAATATCCATAAATTTATGTCAGAGTCAGGATCCAGCAATATTCAGCCGCAGATTATCCGTTGTCAAGACCATGGTCAAGACCATAGAATCTTATCCCTGTGATTGGCAAGCGAGGCATCTGTAACCAAGTGCGCGTTGAATGAAACAATTCGCAACCTGTTGCTTCATCCTTGCGCAAACATGCGCATAGCTGTTGCCTGGCTGTGAGAAAACATCTTGCGTGGTGGTAACCAATCGGAATGCTGGAATTTACTTTTTTAAAGTAGCTATTCAAAGAAAATCACAAATATGGCAATTAATGTATCACTAGAAACTGGGAAGCTTACAGATGGCAATCATATAAGTTTTATGTCAACTATAAAAACAACACAAATAAAAGCTCTTCTCAGCATCTGGAATATCCGAGGATTCGCCAGAAATATAGCGATGTTTTGATGTCGTCACACTCGGGATCGATCCTGCTTAAGCAGACGACGTCCTATAATGAATGAACGTAATGGCAATGCAATTATTTATCAAATTATAAAGAGTTTGGTGTATTTAAACATGACCTTATTTCACACCATTATAAAGGGAAAGTGAAACTTATTCTGATAGCTAAAACCGTTTGATTGTAAATACACAGAAGGGTCAATGATCAATGAAATAAACCCCACTTTCAAATTGAAAAGCCCTCCGAATAATAGCAGGATGGTATTCGTTCCCTGTTGAAACGCCGAACATGCCCCGGTGCAAGCAGCTGAAAATACAATGGCGTCTTATTTTGTTTACAAGTGACTGATTCCTTTATTTTTTTAACGCTGCATTTTTCATCAAAATAATACCATACACGAAGTTAAGAGTGAGGCAACAGACTAACATTAAGACTGACGCTAGTGAAGGAAGAGAAATAAGTGAAGAGGAGATGACAAAATAGGCTCTGAAAAATGTGTAAGATGTTATGGGACATCGTCTGCTTAGACAGGACTGGTCCATGGTGTGTCGTCACATATCTCAGCAGCGTTCGAGGAGCTCTTCAGCTGCTATATCGGGGGCTGTATTTTACCGTTTTATAATTGATAATAATCATTACTTCAAATGTTTCCAAGCGTTGAATTTGGATAACCTTGTTTAATTTATGCAATAATAAGTATTAAGCCAATATTTAAAATCATTAAAGTTCTACTTTAAAGACAAAGTGTGTACATTGGTTACATATTGCTGGATCCTGACCCTGTCATGAAGTGCACATTAATGTTATTTCAATATTCGGAAAGTACAGAAAATGCCCTTTACGCTCAGGCCTAATTTGCCCTGGCTCACAATAAAACTGTGGTAGTTTTGGCCAGATTTATATTTCATTTCATTTACATGTTTTGTCATAAAAGGTACACCATTTATTACCAATTTCGTCTTTTATTTTGAACACAATAAAATCATGATCCCTCTTCTTTTATTTGATGTATAACTCATGACAATTGGTGAATGATAAGTAGTCTATTCAGTAGTTTGCAAATGAGATGTTCCTGGCTGTTCTTGCTCATTATGTATTCATAGTCAGGCAGAACTGGAAATAAAATAGCGTGCTTTTAGGGGACCTGCGGATTGGCTGATTACCATTATTGTATTCTTCATTGATCCTGTAATGAAGTACATGTAGCTAAACTTCAATGAAAGACTTGCTTATATACCCCATTGAAGAACAGTGGCATTATGTAAATGCCACTGAAATTGGCTATTCATCATATTTATATATGTCTTTTGATTTACCATGTATATATTTTAACTTTTAAATGTTATGGAAGTAAAACCAAAATAAAACATACAAGATTATCACAAAAAGAGTTTACACAAGAAATTAATTCTCTGAGAATATCTTTCAAAAAGATTAAAGAAGATGTGTGGCTGTTAAGTGACAATTTTATATAAATTGACTGAACATAGAACAGAAGAAATTCTAAGCATAATGAATTACCTCTAAAATATACCACACTCTATTTCTTCCATGCATAGCATTTTTAGTGGTAAAGTAAGATGTAAGATAAAATATTAAATACACAAATTATAAGCTACTCTCCATCATTTCATTTCAACCACATGAGACAGCATGTGTGTCCAATACAAATACACATTTTCATACTGATGTTATAAATGCTGTGTTTGTCTTTTAAGTTCCACTGCTTCTTAGGAACAAAGGATGATGGAGGTATTTTAAAGTATGTTTACAAGAGTTATTTGAAGGATTAGGTGAAAAGTTTTTCATCCAAACTATATTTCTTCACTAACAGTCTAGATCTCCACGTTAGCACCTGGCAGTGAGCAAAAATGTACTGGTAACTGAAGTTATACAGAATAAACATTATAGACAAATTTAGATGCTCAAACCTTTCTTAATGTCACATTTGCAAAATCAAAATATTTTGTGCTGTAATTCCATTTAATTTCAACATTTCATGACTCTGTCCACAAGACATTTTAAAAAGTTTAAAGCACGAGAACAGATCGTGCTAAAACAGTAGTCAATTATTTATCTATAATAATGTTTATTAGTCTTCTTAATGGTCATCTCCTTTCAAAAAAGTTGGCACTCCAAGCTTTAAATGGTTTTTTTTTTTTAAATAAATATCATAAGAACAAAGCATAATGGTTCCAACATCTCATTCAATTATGGAGGCAGATAAATATTTCTTTTGTTTTAAGAGAGATTAAAATCTTAAGCAAATCCAGCTTTTGGGTGGTTTTTAAAAAGATTGAATAAGGTTTAGCTCTGTGGAACATGAAGCTAAAAAACATGAAAACCTTTAGCAGAACTGCTTTATGAATTGATTATGGGCAACATTCCTTTAACAGCAACCCCCAAAAGAGGACTTTGTCGTCTAACTTTATGCATGACAACTCTAAATTCAAATTGAGTGATTTTGTTCAATAAAATTTTTAAAAAGCTTAACTTGCTTTATGTTGCTTCATATTCTTTTCCTTTAAAAAAAAATCCATGCATAAGCTCTTTCCATATATCATTTTGTTATTTCTTTCCTTCAATGTACAGGATTGGGAAGAAATGCTCTTACCAAGGATTTTCTTTTCCAGTAATTTCATACAAAAACCACAAGCACACATGAATATGATACAAGTTTACCTGTTAACTACTGAATTGTTTTATTCCCATATGCTTAATACACGAACCACCAGGGTTGGCGGATTTAAATCACCTCGATTTTTTTTTTAAATTACTGATTTAAATCATCCCCATAGACTTGGGTATTATATACAATGATTTGTAAAATCAGCACTGATTTTCTTATTTACTATATAAATCTATATACCTACCTATTATGCCTGTAGTCTTGACTACGGGACCCCTTCGAGAATTTAACACAAATGAGTCACAATATTGTGCGCACCCCCCGTAATCCTATTGTCCCCTTCGCCACTCACGCGCGTCAACACGCTACGGCCATCTTCCTCTTTTGCGAGCAATCCCAAGTAGAAACATGTTGCTTGCAAGGTGAGGGGAAGGAGGGAGGGTCATAGGTAGGTATATAGATTTATATAGTAAATAAGAAAATCAGTGCTGATTTTACAAATTTACTGCAATAAATCATATATACCTACCTATTATGCCAGACCAGCGCCAACTCAAAGACCGGGAGGCATGTTTCAAGCAGAAGGGAATAGGATTACAGCGAAGAATACAAAGACACAGCAGCCTTCAAGGTGGCTGACGCAAACATAGCCTCACCTGCAGGAACATCCATAAGGTAGCAAGAAATGAAGGAATTGGGCGAACGCCAATAAGCAGCCTTCAAAATATCATCAAGCGCCACACCTTGAAACAGAGCCCAAGAAGTGCTGACACTACGAGTGTCATGAGCACGAGGCTTACTGTCGGAAAAAAGAGCCCCTGTGCCAGCAGCCCTAAAAGCCTCAACAATCCATCTAGAAATGGAATCAAGAGAAGCAGGAGAAAAAGGCTCTCTAGTGATCAGGAGCAACTGATCATCCTTACGATAAGACTTAGTCTTATTAAAATACCAATTGAGAGCCACTTTGTCCTCGCGCACTGACGAAAACCGAGAAAGCAGACAAAGAAAAATCTCAACAGGGCCAGAGGCAGCTGTCTGATTCTCGGCAATAAAAGAAGCCTTAGGAATCAATCTAACGCCTTTTCTCTCCCAGCGAACATGACCAGGAGTAAGGCAGTGAGCATGAAGAGTACTGCCCCTCTGCCCAGAGGCAAAAGCTACCAAAAGGAGCGTCTTAACCGTAAGATGATGAAGCGAGCTTCACCTAACGGTTCGAAAAGAGGTTTCGCCAAGGCCTCCAGGACCTTAGGCAGACTCCAAGACGGCACTAACCTAGAACAAGGCGGTCGCTTCAAAAAGAACGACCGAATCACACCACTTAACAGCGGGGAATTGGAAATCCCCGAACCATCTGAGAAACCCGAATGAATGGCCCCGATCGTTCCGAACGGTAGCCTCGGATAGCAGAGATGGATCTCCCTTTGTCAAATAGCGAGATTAGAAAATCCGCAATTGAACCAATAGGAGCCGATAAGGGGTTTGATTTCGCTCTTTACGCCAAAGGAAAAAGACCGAAAGACGGGAATTATAAATCTCCCTAGTAGAAACTCTACGACTGGACAATAAAAATTCCGCGGCTCTATCACAGAGACCCGACTGTCTTGCAGATTCCCCAACAAGGGCCAAGCAGTCAAATGAAGGGACTCTGGATTGTAGTGAAGAATCCCCGAGAGGGGCTGCAACACCAGATCCACTCTTAACGGAAGAAGGAACGGTTGAGCCGCCAGAAGGCTCATTAGCTCCGGAACCAACTCCTCCTGGGCCAAAAGGGAGCTATCACAAGCACCCGAGCCCGATCTTCCCTGATCTTCCGCAAGACTCGCGGAATCAGCTGGAAGGGAGGAAAGGCAAATCCTCGAAGATTCTCCCAACTGAGAGAGAAAGCATTGAGAGCCCAAGCTCCCCAATCGCGCGCACAGGAGCAATATATCGAAAGTAGGTGGTTTAGAACCGACGCAAAAAGATCCACTTCCAGTGGATCCAGGTAACTGCAAATGCGGCAAAAGACCTCTGGATGGAGCATCCATTCCGATGGAAGACACCTACCCCGAGACAGAAAATCCGCAATTAGGTTTTCCAGACCGGGGATGAAAGAGGCCACGGGTGTGATCGCCATGCGACAACACCACCTCCACAGCTGTGCTGCTAAGGCATTCAGGATAGCAGAACGAGTGCTTCCCTGCAGATTGACATAAGCCGCCACAGTGACATTGTCCGTGAGGATCAGAACTGAACGACTGAAAAGTCGACTTCTGAAATGAAGCAGGGTTAAAAGAACTGCCATAAACTCCAGGACATTAAATATGGGGAAGAGTCCCAAGATGAGACCAATCCCCCGCGACCGCGCTGCCATTGCAATATCCTCCCCACCCCAACCGAGAGGCGTCCGTCGAAACCGAGATCAACAGAAGGGGGGGGTACGGAAGGACTTGCCTCGCGCAAGAACCTTTCTGGCCAGCATGAGTTTGCGAGCTGCCGAGACAATGGTGAGAAACCTGTCTCGACTGGGCCGAGCCAACTGATTCCAAATGTCCAACACAGCCCCCAGAAAAACTGGGCTGCAAATAGGAACTAACTCTGACTTTTCCCAAAATATTAGGAAACCCAAGTCTTGAGTAAAATTGACGAGCAAACGAGTCTCGTTCAACAAACAATCGCGCGACTCCGCCTGGAGAAGCCAATCGTCCAGGTAGCAAAAATAGCCGAAGGCCGCGTCGCCTCAGAGAGGCTGCCAGCACGGCTACAACCTGAGAAAGAACCCGAGGGACTGGGCGCAGCCCGAAGGGAAGAGTGCGAAAGCGATAAGTCTCTGAGAGGAAGGAAAACCCCAAAAGATCGCGCGAAGCGCGATGAATGGGAAAGTGGAAATACGCATCTTCGAAAACTATCAAGACCGCGTAGTCCTTCCTCTTGATCAACAGGAGAATGGAGGCGAGAGTCTCCATCCGAAAATGTACTGAAGTTTTCCCGAGCGCTTGGGAATAACAAAAGTCGGAGAAAGGGAAAAAGACAGCCAGTCTCTTACCCTTTCTATAGCCCACTTCTTCAACAGAGATTCAATCTCTGATGAGGCACGAGAACGAGCTAGGGCCTGTGAGGTGACCGAGTTCCTATAGCCCCTCCGGGGAGCGGGGCGGACAGATCTATGAAGGGAAGCAGTGCGATGTCCGACTCCTTAACCCAAAGGGCCGTAAGAAACAAGACTCTGCGACGGTACATGACCGAGGCAGCTGCAGTGGAAAACTATGACCACTGCAAACCAAACATGACGCTTAAAAGAAGCGCCGCTTCAATGCGTCCATAATCCAGCTTGAAATCCTCCGCAAGAGAAATACCCTCGGAGGAATCCCGCTGCCTGAACCCAAGCAAAGTCGAACCCTGCGCGCGGGCTGACTGAAAGTCAGGGAAAGTTTAGAACAAAGCAATCGCTTCTACCCCACAAAGGGAGAGCGACTAAGGCTCTGCCTGCCCCAGCGATTCGGAAACCGAAGCTTGAGAGGCCGCTTCCAAACTTGGTTCCGCCTGAAATGATCGTGACAAAGGATCACGAACAAAGGCCGAAACAGTCGGATTCACGCATGAACCGCCATAAGCCTCCCCACCCGACGGAGCCCAGAGGCTGCGAGAATAGGAGGCGCATGTGATCCCGTCACAGACAAAGAAGAATAAACCATAAAAGGCTAATTAGTCTCGATGTCCGACTCAAAAAAGGAACAAAAGCAGGGGATGTGATGCCTGGTACAAGGGACCAACCCAGAGTCTGGGCAAAGCCCATCTCACACCGAACATCTCAGCTTGAGAGACCGGAGGGTTAGCTAAACCCGATGGGCAAGAGGCAGGCAAAGCCTTGCCTCTTTTAGCCCCTTCCCTAGGCTTCTGATTGGCCCAAAAAGAGCCTAAGTCGAAACCCGCTTTTCAGAGCGTTTATTCGGTTTCGTTCGATCCCCGAAGCCCTTCGGGAACACGAACCGAACCCTCCGCTGAGGGACGCTCACCTCCCTTTATGGGAGAAGTGCGCTGAGGGTATTGAACCCAAAGACGCGCACCAATTACCCATATCGGCTGAGCAAGAAGATGCAACAGCCATGGGCCGGGCGCCAAGGCGCCCAGTGCAAGGGCGGACCGGGATGACCCGGCAAAGGAACGCCAACAAAGGACTCAGCAGGAATCCTGCTGCTTAAACCAACGCGAAGTCGAACCCTGCGCGCGGGTTGACTGAAATTCAGGGAGATATCTGGACAACAAAGCAATCGCTTCCACCCCACAGAGGGCGAGCAATTGAGACTCCGCCTGCCCAAGCGATTCAGAAACCGAAGCTTGAAAGGCCACCTCCAAATCTGGTTCCACCCGAGTGGAATGAGACAAAGGAACGCTAACAAAGGCCTCAGCAGGCAGAGCCCCGCATGGTTCAACAAAAGTCTCCTCGCCCAGCGGCGCCCCAAGGGCCGCGGGAATAGGAGGCACATGCGAATCCGACTCAGACAAAGACGAATCAATCACAAAAGGCTGATTAGACTCAAAGTGAGACCCCTGAATAGGGACAGAAGTCAGGGTTGAAGTAGCCGGTACAAAGGACCAACCCTGATTCTGCGCAAAAGCCCGCATCATGCTGAACATGTCAGCTTGAGAGGAGCTAGCTGGGTTAGCCAGGCCAGACGGGCAAGAGGCCGGCAAAGCCTTGCCACTTTTCGCCTTCTTCTTGGCCTTTTTCTTGGCTGGCTCGACAAGAGTCGTAGCCGAAACCCTTTTCTTAGAACGCTTAATCGGATTCGTTCGGATCTCCGAAGCCGCTTCGGAAACACGAACCGATCCCTCCACGGAGGGACGTTCACTTCCCATAAAGGGATTGGAGCGCTCATGGCGTAAGCCTAGAGAATCGCCCAAATCACCCATATTGGCTAAGCAAGAAGATGCAGTAGCCATGGGTTGGGAGCTAAAAGCTCCCAGTGCGGGGGCAGACCGAGATGACTTGGTATGTGCCCGATGACTACTAAAGGCGTGTGAACCCACTATTGGACCGCTAGGAAGCGGCAATAGGGGAGCACTAGTAGTCACGCACGTCCATAACTGTTAGCTCGAGCATTCCCATTAGCTGGCAATGTAGACAGCCCGGGAAGTACTCGTTCCCCCATATGGCATCAGCACGGGGGCTAGGGTTTGAGAACCCAGACCAACATGGACTAAGCCCGTGGGTTGCCCTGCAGTAGTGGGGCGCGTCTCCCCTAACGGATTTAAGCGAGTGAACGCTACCGTACGGGAAACAACCGCCCCTCCTTCTGGTCTTGACGACCGGGGGATTGGATTCGAGATATCCAAACCACTAGAATCTGACGCCACCCACCCCAAAGCCACGGGCTTCGGAGTTGACAATCCAGACTCAATTAACGCCACCCGTCCCGAAGCCGCAAGCTCCGAGACTGGCAAACTCTGCAAGGAAACACCACTAGGCAACTTACCCGTAGCCCTCCTCCCTCCCCCATGTACCGAAGTACTCGGGAGAGTTCTGGAGGGCCGAGTCGTCTTGCTAGACGACTCTTCGGAAGAAGCAGGTCTCCGTGACCTAACTGCTTCTTCTTCCGAATTCATACCACTGCAATAAAACAGACAATAAAGTATACTTTTCAAAATAATATTTGGGAGATACGCACAAAAAATTTTCACAGCCAAAACCGTAAGAACAAACAGACGGAAACACCCGCAAACACACAGAAATATCTACGTGGGGCTGACCGTGAAAGGGAAAAATAAATGCCAAGAAAAGGAATCAAAATATCCCTTGCAATCGGCAAGAGTGACTACTAAAACACAAAGTACTATAATCTAAGCGAATATAGGTACCTAAAAGTGCTTTAAATATGCGAAAAAGCGCGCCTAAAAGATACTATACGACCTGATTTCAGGAGCGCTGTGACTAGACGTCCTATCTCGTCGGGGGCGAGCAAGAAAGAGGAAGATGGCCGTAGCGTGTTGACGCGCGTGAGTGGCGAAGGGGACAATAGGATTACGGGGGGTGCGCACAATATTGTGACTCATTTGTGTTAAATTCTCGAAGGGGTCCCGTAGTCAAGACTACAGGCATAATAGGTAGGTATATATGATTTATTGCAGTAAATTATGTTTTAAAAATGATCTTTCAAATGAAAATAATAGCAAATTTGCACATTAGGGCATTGAAAGGCACAACAATGCTGACAAATGCTTTCATAATTCCATTTGTACCCTTACAAACCGAACAAAATCATACTGTTCAGACAAACATTAAATAGAAAAGAGAATTAACCCGGATTTTTTGCGAATGTGTATCACTAATTCACTTCACTTCCAAAAACTTTAGGATTTGAGAATGTTTGTGATGTCATTTTATTTTGTTATCAAACAAGATTTAACTTTATATGTTAAATCTTACAAGGAAAACTTACAATGTTTAACCTTTAAGGTGAAAAGACTTACAAATTAATGATTCATCTAATACAGGTCCATGGCCAAAACATATTCTGATTTTCGTTCATTCACATCATTTATCACTCACTGATTTAAATCTCTTTCACAGACAATGTTGTACTATGAGAAAATGTTTCCATATCGTGACAAAATAGAGGTAAAAAAATAAATCATATTTATGGTTGGGTAACAGGGTTGATAGTATTACTAAAATTTGTTTAAGTATGCTGGATATGGGGGAGGGGCACTGTTATAATCCATTGGCATCTTTGTTTCCATGT
Source organism: Heliocidaris erythrogramma (assembly GCA_025617745.1). Classification (NCBI taxonomy): domain Eukaryota; kingdom Metazoa; phylum Echinodermata; class Echinoidea; order Camarodonta; family Echinometridae; genus Heliocidaris; species Heliocidaris erythrogramma. Next base: position 4,759,052 of record CM046860.1, on the reverse strand, counting down.
TTTTGGCGGTTTGTCCATGCAGGTGTCCAAGCGTATCCTTGCATGCATACTGTGCGTTTGTATACGTCCATATGTTATTTCTTATTATTGCTAGAACTTCAGAGCTGCTGATTGGTTTTTAATGAAACTTGGGTCAAATATGTACCAATAAACTGATTAGACTTTGCAGTTCAAAATTGACAGTGTGAGGGCCTTATAAATGTCTGATTTTACCTTGTTACTGCATTGCTGTTATTGCTGATCACACAAGAGACATTCAAATTTAGATGCAAGGTTTTAGCCTGTTACAAAGAACTTAAAATGTTATGGGAGTGTGGAGGCATAAATATTGGCTGTGATGCAGTTAAATTGCTCAGTTGAAATTTGTAATACTAATTAACATTTTTGCAAGGAACTCTGAAACTCTTCAAAACTTTAACTCTGAAATGTAAACGGTGTTCAAAGTGTTCATTACCCCTCCACCTGACATTGCAACTCTGAGACAAAGAATCACTGATGAGTTTGAAGCTCTACGCCACCAAGCCCCTATGATTCGCAGGGCTGTGTGTGAGATGGAGAAAAGAGCTAATCTCTGTGTGGAAAGGATTGGGGGCCATGTTGAGGGGCATGGGATGTAATGTTAAAAAGAGATATCCGAAAAAAGAGATATCCGAAAGAAGACAATGGTAAGTTGCGATTATTAATTTCATTATTCCATTTGTTAAGTTAATTTCTGATAAGGTGCATTGACTCTTGCAGTGTCTAAACTTGGTCCCAAGTCCAATTTGACCCATTGTCCAAAAAGAATGATTACTCAGCCATCCATGACCGTGTATGAATAAATAAGATATCATTGGAAAGAGGAGATATGTGGTTTTAAGATGTTGCTACTCACTTTGGTGTAAAGTTAACACAATCTTCACAAATTTGAAATCAAATCTTGTTGTTTTTTTTTATACGCACTGTATAATACTGATGAGGCTACCCTGGGCAAACAAGACATATTATTTTTATTATTATTATTATTATTATAACTAATGATGGAATAAAAATTCTCTATAGGCAATTTCATATTTGAAATATATATACACATTTGGTGCCTCTGGAGGAAATTTTTTCAAAACTTGTTATTGGTTATGTAATATTTTTTTAACTGGGCTAAATTACAAAGTAAACTGTTAAGAACAATGCTAGGGGTAAAACTTATGATAAGATTAAGATTGATGCTATTATTATGCTAAGATTTATTTCTAATTGAACATAATTTCTGATGAAATTTAAAAAAAATCAAAAAAATCAAATAAATCTGAATTAAATTTTAAAAATCAGATTTTTTGGATTTTTTTTTTAAATCAAAAGAATCACCAATCCTGGATGCGATCCACACAGTTCCCGTAAAGCCAATGGGTTAATTAAAACATTTTCTGAAACTAAAACGAGATGAAGTTAAATGTTACATTGATTACAAAGAAATAACATTTCTTCTTAGTCCATTTCTTCAGATTACAAATTTCTCAGCAAAAAAAAGGATAAAATGGTATAACAGAGGGGGGGGGGGGGGGGGGGGGGAGTTTGGGGCATTAATCATCACTAGCTGATTTTCCGTTTGGGGGTAATACAAGAATAATTTTGTGTCTTGTTTTACAAATCTTAGCTTTTACTACATATATTATATGTGTAATGTTCCACTTTTACAATTACAGAATGTATATTTGCTGATAATATGAAGACAAATACAACATAATATACCTGCTTCAATTTGGATTAAATGCTGCCTACACAGACTTCTTTCAAAATATTTTTTGAACATGTCACTTTATGAAATCTTCAGCACCTAGCTAACACTTTATTTTCCTGAAATGAAAAGGAAAGACTGCAATTTAGCTTTCTGCCAGCCATATACACAAATCATATGCATAATGTGTCATCTGTCCTGATGTGTCACCCCTTTATTGCACTTCCCATTCATTCATTCTATCCATTTGCAATTAATTTGGGGATAGTAATCTCTCTAATAACCCCTAAGCAATCAATTAGATTCTGTTACTGCATTGCCTGACTGCCTCTATCTAACAATGCTATTGGTCCCTGACTAGATGAAGAAAATCATCAGAAGAATACTCAATGCCAGGTTATTTGTACAAAGAGATATTACATATTTCATGATGAAATAGAGTCTAACCAACTTGTTGAAGCACATACATCATGTTTGCTAATTAATGGCATTTTTCTTGGAGCACCCCCATAAATGCAAAATCATTATTCCTCTAATGATAACTCTCTCATGAAGGTTCAGTGAGTATCTCTACTGATATGCATTTACAGAGAAGTCTTTAAAATACCAAGGGTTCAACAGAAAATTGACCTTTAAAATAAGACCATTTTAATGCCACAAATAATCACCTGTGATTGTCACTTGTTTGAACACTATATTTAAAACTCTATCACCCTTGGCATGCATTTACATGTACTATAAGTCTTGTAAATCTAATGATACATGTTTTATTTCCCAAAATGGCCATTTAAGAAATTACAAAAATGATTTTCACACATATGAGTATTACTCTATCTAAATCAATTAACATCCCCTTTGCTCATTGCTTTCCACAAGGATAAAAAGTGTACCCTATTTTGTTCTTTTTGGAGAGTACAGAATCCACAGGTGATCAATGAGGCAGCTAATGGCATTAATTTTTACACTACATCATGTCTATTAAACTTAACCTAACCCCAAATTGCAAATCTAACCCTAATCCTATATGTTCAAAGAAATAAAACCCAGAGCAAATTTAGAGTAAAGTAAAAGTTAAAGTACTTGACTATGCCACCTCTGTATTGTCTGATGAGAACCCCAGAAAGATGTATATATATATATATGTTGATGGATAGGAGTTAACGTAATATCCTCTGGTTCTCAAAAGATTAGACAGTATTCAAAGTAATCCACTGCAAAAGTTACTTCGTTGTTTAGAAAGTCCATATTGTATTTTTTATTTAAAAAGTAAGATTTCCTCATATTCTATTTTTCATGTAGCTTTTTAGGCCATATCTAGAGCTAAATTGCTCACTGCTCCTGTGCATTCTTTCCATTGTAATCTACTGTAACCATTTTCACAACCATTGCATCAACAATCAAATGTTTTAAAGCGCTACTACACCCATTCCTTGTCAGAGTGCTTCAAGTCAGATTACAGGACATTAAAGCTACAACAAAAAGTGACCAAAAAATTCAGTAAAGGCATCATAATAGTACATCAGGATTAAAAATCACAAAAGAGTCATTCTTACATCTTGCCAAAATGCAAGAATTACAGAAAATATAAAGTAAACTTTTGTTAATCATGTGAACATATATCTTTTTCCATATGGGAACATATCTGAAAATGATTTTTTTTCAGTCCATTGTTTTAAAAAATAATCAATGTACACAATTTCATTGATGCATTTTTAACTCTATACTTCAATTACTAGAATAATCTACAAAGCTTGACATCCTGAGCTACCCATAAGTAATTTCAAACAAATTTATACATATTTTCTTCTTGCAAGCAACCATGCCTTATGAACATATTGTCTGTAAGAGCCAAAACAGCATTAACTCTGTATAAAATGATATGTGAGTTAATTCCCTAATTACCATACTGGCTCTGTGTAGACAATAAGATTGGAGTTGATTTCTATTTAATATTACTAACCCCTTTGAATCATATCTCATCACAACAGGCCATTCCCTCCCCTTAGACTTTTAATAATTGCTTTCATTTGATGGGTGTGATTGCACTATTTTCTAGTCATGGCAGGACTGCAATTAGTGCTTGATATGCACTCATGTAAAAAACTACTATTCCACCAGAAGGGCGGAAAATGACGATTTCATCTCATTTCTTCCCACAAAACGTGCATTTTTCAAAGAAATTTTGTGTGAAAAAATTAATAGGTTTGTAAACCGCTTTCTGCTGCAGTTATGTGAGGCAGTTATAATTGAGATATTTCTTATAGAAGTGATGCAGTGTGCATCATGACACATCCAGTGTAGCAGCAAAAATTTAACTTTAAAAAAATACAAATTCACACATTCTGCACTTCATAAACCATCAAAACAGATTGAAGTCATTTATTTTGCCATAAAAGGAAATTTCATACAGAAAAATTTCAACATCTATATTTCTTTTTAATAACATTGAAATAACAGGAAGAATAATGTACTGAACAGAAAAAGAGAAATATTACAGAACAGAGTGATGTGGTAATTTCAAAACTGGAAAAAAAAGAAGCAACAATTGCAAATAAGTAAAACTGAAAGTGGTCGAACTAAATCTTTCATTCTTTTCACTATTCACCTATCCTCCTTGGTGTATCATACTATCTCTGCTGTAGTATAGCCCTAACGGCATACCAGCAATTTCATGAAAACATCAATACCTTAGGTAGCGTTACATGAGCAAACAAATAGCAGGATACTAATCCAAACCAGAGCAGAAAATGCACTGAAAGGGCTGTTAGCATGAAAAGTATGGATGGAGAATGGATGAGGGTAAATAAAGTGACTTTACAAAATAGATGCTTGCAGTCTTGGAGTGAATAGCAGATTTCACACTGAAATACTGTATAAAACCCTTGAAGTAAAACAGCTGAAAGAGCTCGGGATCAAACAGGCAGTGGTTACAATATTTAATTTGTTACATAATCTTGGTTCACCTACATGTATGTTATCTTCTTTGATTGAATTTAGTACTCATTTAGGTTATATGCTTCACTATGCTAATTCACAAATTTCTATTCCAAGACCACGCACAAAATTTCTTCACCATAGCCCTTTACATCATGCTTCAAAACTTTTTAATACCTTGTCCGTCGATCTAAAACTTATAAATGATGTTAAATTATTCAGTATAGAGATAAGTACAATATAAAATATTGGTTCACTTCTTTCATCTACTGAATACTAATTTTTTTTTCTCTCTCTTTCTTTCTTTTCATTTTTGGGAATCATTTTTCACTACTGATTCAATTCTTTTTCTACTCCTGTAAATATGTTCATTTATAACTTGCATATCTTTTGTTTGTAAATTATAATTTCCTTGTTTATATCCATGTTTTTATCATGGCCTCACTGAAAAACAGCTTTTAGCTGAATGCGAGCACAATTGTATATTCTTTTTATCCGTGAATAAATGAAAAAAAAAAACCACCTTATCAATAAAAAAGAGAGCCTAGAGTACTGCAATACTTACAATCACTGAACATGATGGTCAAGATGACACCGACTCCAAAGTAAATGTAGGGGACCAAAATAAAAATGTAATTACTCCTTTTATCTATAGCTGTTATTTGATGCTTCTTACTTCATTTTAAGATAAGATATTCTGTATGATTATGCATTTGTCTACTTTGCAATGCTTGTACAATACACAGGGATTGAGGACAGAGTGCCCCCCTTTTAAACCCTATTCTCACAGGGCTTTTTGAAAGCAAGTTCCTACTGGAGGGGTCAATTTGACCACCCCCCCCCCCCCCCCCACATCTCGGCAGAAGGTCAGATTGATGCAAAATTTTGCACAGACATGCTTGTATAGAGTAACACTGCATTTAAACAAAAATTGATTTTAAAAATGCTTGAACATTTATTAATATATTATAATCTATGCAAATTAGATGTCTAAGTTTACATATTCAGTGATAATTCATATAACATTAGGGTTTGGGTTAGAAGTATACGACTGTTTCTGTCAGTAGAGGGGGTTCTTATTTAAAATCGAAGAATACAGTGTACATGTAACCATTACTATGATACAAAGCATTGCAGTACATTTGCAAGATCATGAAAGTACTGCAAATGTTGAGTGAAATGTAGCCCTCACAAATGAAGTTTCTTTTATTTTTACTTTTCTACTATGGCAATGTGTTAATTCCTATCCTATCCCCCAATGTCCATCTGGCTCTGAGCTCATACTATTTGCAAAATGGACTGAGTGCAATTTTCCAGTGAGAACCATCAAATTAGCTCAAAATGGGAATAAGAGAGACACTTCCACTTTGGGGAGAAAGTGATTATTCTTTTAAAGAGGATTATAAAGGTTTTGTAAATTGATTAAGTCTGATTTGAGAAATGATATTAGAATTTTCTTCAATGCAGAGAAAATCCAGGCTATGGTTTATATGGGTCAATGATTTTTAAAAACGACATTTCCTTTTTTCTACACTGTCACAAATACATATAGCTGCCTGTAAAACTGAACATATCAAATGTCCTTCACAACCCACTAAGCTATCTGAAATATAGTCCACCAAATTAAAAACAACATTCAGATGAGAAACCACTGCTGAATCAGACAGACATCATGAACAATGCACTTTTCCTACAATGCTTTTATGTTAACTTTGTTCAGCCTGTCTCTACTTCAAACAAGTGTTGAAAACTGATGACATGATGATAATGACTATCCAAAGACAAAGACAGGCAAGCTGATACTAATCACTCATTCACTCCCAGTCATCCCTCCCTACAAAGGTGATCTTCTCACATCGAGGTCACATCAATGGAACAAGATCATAATTTGAGATAATTTCGGGAGAAACAAAAAAAAAATCATACATTGATTCTTCTAACTGCAATATAAGTATTAGATATGTCCTTCAGAGATTGAGATGAAAACATAATTAGGCCTCCAAGGGAATCACAGTTTTAAGATACATTCATCACTTGAACGCACGTAGGGCTAAATTTTCTTTGTCAAGTATCCATATTTTGACAAAATATGTTGTTTCGTGAATGAATATAAATATTATGTCTGTATTGTATACACGGGCGTAGACACGCATAATTATCCATTGTTAGTGGGGGGGATGATCTATTAATCATCCCCCCCACTAACAATAGAAAGTGTGTTCGTGACTACGCCACTGATTGTATAACTTTGGAAATTCAATATTTCTTCACTGTAGGTCACAAATCTCTCTCTCTCTCTCTCTCTTTCTCTCTCTCTCTTCATATATATAAAATATATATATATATACATATATATATCTTTCTTACTCTCTCTTGTTCATCCTTGGTATCATGCTATCTTCATTTATCATCACCATCTTTCTACCATTTTTATCCTCTCTCTCTCTCTCTCTCTCTCAACCAACCAACCAACCAACCAATCAACCAATCAACTAACCAACAGCACTGGTTCTGTAAAGACAAGTGTTACAGGGATTTCGGGATTTCCCTTTTCTTTTTCTAATTTCCTCTTTTTTCAGGAGGGTTGGGTAAATATCTGTTCAGAAAAATACCTTCTCCAATTTCGTTATTGGAAATCAAACATTTAAAGTGTTCCATCACCAAATAAAATTTTGCTCTGTATGTTAGGGGTCCATACTACATTCAAAATATGAGCTTCAAATATCAACTCTATAAAGAGATATTGCAAGTTGAAATGCACGCCCCATAAACAATACAGCGGCACATGAGGAGACTAGACCCGTACATGCTCGCATAGAATAAAGGCCCGCCATTTTGTTGAAACATTTTTTTTAAAGCAGAATACTGCCTGATGTCTGAAATGATCTTTAGAAGACAAATTTGCCTTTTTCTGAATATATCTGGCTCATGAATAATAAACAATGTTCAAGAAGGATTGTCTATAAAAGAAAATGATGATGATATTCTGTTTTTACTCATTGTTTGCACTTCCAAGATGGAAATTATTACCCTGGCTTATAGCTCCTGGATCGAGCTGAAATAAGAATACGTAATCCTGAAGCCAATAAGACTAGATACGGTTAGACCATGTTTGCAGTAAGAATAGTATATTACCTACAAATAAAAGCCACAGACAAGTATTACATCACATACATTACCAAATGTTTTAAAAGTTTACATTGCCCAATACTATTCGTCACAAAGTATTCAAATGCTTACTCATGCTTGCTAAATATCCCTTTTTGCTTGCAGACTCACACACAACACATGCCAGATTTCTTGATGGATTTTACTCACTTTGCTTTTTCATAAAAAAAGAAAATATCAGTGCAAATGCATTTTCCAGTCAGCAAATTGCTTTTTTATTCAGGTGAGCTTTATTTTAGATCATTTATAGAAGGGCTAACTAATTACTTTTTTTTTAATATTTTATTCTTCACGACCTTCTTTAGCTTTTGCATCTCTTATTGTTGTTGTTGTTGTTGGGTAGTTTTTTTGGTGTTTTTGTTTTTTGGGGGGTTGGGGAGGGGGGTTGGGGTGGGATTGCCACTTCAAATTGACATTCCCACTGCCTGAACTTCTTTTCAACACACTGTTGCTTCAAGTACTCAGTTTTCTATTTAAAAAAAAACAACAACTGATGTGAAGATGACATTTGCTTTTCTCCATCACCATTTTCTTCTTTTTGCCAGAGCTTACCTACTTCTAATTAGCCTTACCTCATTTCAAAGTCCTGATTTCTTTTTCTCCCTCTTATCACATAGGCCTAAGGCTAAGATCAGTAATGCCAGTCTCAAGAAGACCAAACATTGCAATATCAAGATGTGTGCCTCCATATTACAGTAATGGCACTTTCCCCTTCTGGCTTCTGTCATTTTGACTGACATTACCTACCTGTTTTCTTCTGCTTTCTGCAACAGATTTCCATTTTCATCAGTAATGACTAACTGGGGTAAAAAGATTTGCAATACCTTAGCTTATGGTAGCACTCTTCATTGTTACAAAACAGTGATAACAAATATATTTCTGTATACATTCAAACATGTGGCAAATGAAATACAATTGATTCATCTTGATAATATTTTATTCTTTTGAAGTCCAACATTTTCAAAATTTGTATCATTTAACTACCTTGATTGAAGCAAGGGGTTAAGGTTATTCAATCTCAATGAGAATTGTGATTTGTTTTTTAAATCAATGATATTTCCTTACTCATGTTCATTTCTTAGTTTTCCTTCTTCCATTTCAGTCTTGTTTAATGCTAAATTTGACAATACCGAATATGTGATATAGGCCCAGGGTTTCATGATCTTGTTTAGGCTATTTATGCATTCATGTTTCAATTGATTATTTTACTATTGAGTATAGCTGTGTTAAATTTGTTGTTTTGTATAAGTTATTTGTATAATATTATCCTCTTTCAGCGCATAGCGACCCGCTATGGTGATATGTGCTTAATAATGAGTATATTGAGCATCTGACCACTACAGTTGATAGTTTATTGGTTAAATATCCTGAAGCTGCCATTTATGTTGTAGGAGATTTAAATGATTTGGATGATAGTCAGCTTCTCCAAAATGATTCTTTCAAACAGGTAGTCATCAAACCAAGTGAAACCAATATGGCGTTGAAGAGAGACATACTGAAGCTTTTCGTCTTGCACTCATCGGAGTATACCGCAAGAATGAACAGAAAGCCGAAATCGTCACCAATTGCCATGATGTATACCGTGACATCCAAATTCTCGCACCGATAGGGATGAGTGATCACAACTGTGTTTTATGGCACCCTTCCCAACAAACTTATGCATTGCAAAATAAGACCAGGAAAAAGTTTGTTCGCCCTGTGAGAGATTTTTGAGAAATTTTGAGAAAATTTGATAGAATTTGAGAATTTGGCACTTGGATGGTAAACCATTCCTGATGCTAGGAGTCCACTGGGCCGGCACCAGTTGGTGCCAGTTTGTGCCAATGCAATTTGCTGTGTCGCCAATAAGGTGCCTAGTGGCGTGTAGTGGCTCAAACTGCCTCCCAACTGGCTCGTGGTGGCACCAAATTTGAATTTGGCGGCAAGAAAATTTCAAAATGTTTGAATGAAATCTTCGTCGCGCCACTTGCATCGAGCAATCAGCGCCAAGTGCCCGCCAAGTGGCACCAAATGACGCGAACATAGCGCCAAATGTGCAGTGGCGCGAGCCAAACGGCACCCGATTGGTGACTACTTCGCGCCAAATGCCACCTGGTTGCCCGCCATTCAGCGCCACTTGCCGCCTATAAAAGCAGGGCGGCATCGCAGGACTTTCTCACACAACTTTTCATATATAGTCGGCAAGTAGCGCCAAGTGGCGGCAAGTTCAAACCAATTTGGCGACCTTTGGCCGGGCCTTTGGCACAAACTAAGTGCCACAAAGTAGCCGTCTATTGGGGCGAATGGCGCCAACAGGGTGAATTTTGGAATCAAATGGCCGTGTAATGGCGCAAACTGGCGCAACATTTTGGAGCAAGCCGGGTGGCATTTGGCGCAAGCCATATGGCACCCAGTTTATTCCACTTGGCGACACATGCTGAGCGGACATTAATTCGGCGCCACAGCGAGCCACTACGCGCCAATCACATAATCTTTGGCGCGAACTGGCACCAACTGGCGCCGGCCCAGTGGACTCCTAGGATGAGTTGACATATTCCTTACTAAAGATCCTTCTACAAAATCTAATTTATTTGTTAGTAATCTTCAAAAAAATGTTGATCAATACTTGCCTGTTAAAAAACAATATCGTAACATGTGAATGACAAACCGTGGATGAATAGCAAACTTAAATCAGTGATTCTACAAAGACAATGTGCATGGCATACAAACAACAAAGTTATTTGGCATCATTTCGTTGCTGGTTTCGCGAACCGACATAAGTGGCTAATTTCTCAATTTTTTGTGTTTTTAGTTATTTCCAATTTTCACCTCTATATTCGATTATCTATCACTTCTGAAAGAGATTAGACCTCAAAACTCCTCACTGACATCATACGAAGTGACGCATCTCAAGAATTGAATAAATTTTGGTTTCGCAAACAGAAGTATCTAATGCACACACATTGACTTATACACAAAACGTCTGTCATACATGCATGTATTATAGGTATTTCTTTCTCTTTTTTTATTTATTTATTTATTTATTTAATTATTTATCATAATATATTTCAACAGGATAAAACAATCAGCAAAGGATGTTTTACATTGTTGTCCTGTAAACAGGATAAAACATATAAAAAGTACATAGAAAAACAACTGATGAATTAACATAATAACAGGTAAACTAACATTGAATCAGTAGAAAATAACAAAATACATGTACTATAATATCAACAATTAGTAAAACAATGTGCATAAAATAGAGATCAATATTGTCTATATATCATTGCGATATTAACTAATAAGTCAGCATTCGAGGTATGGCAAGGGTGTCATGGACTTTGAAACCATACAGTACCTTTAACAATGAAATAATTTTTTATACATTTTTTTAAAGGAATTAATTGAGGGTACATTTTGGAGCCAATGAGGTAAATTATTCCAGATTTTTAGTAAATTTAGTCAAAATTTTAGTCAATTTTGACATTTCGCCTTATATTATATTTTTTTTTTTTGAGGACTTTCTATTTTTTCATTCCAATTTTCTCTTTCTAATCCTCCTTAGTTTGTTCCTTTTTATTATGTTATCTTGCAGTTTGTCTATATCTCTATATAAATCGTTCATTGATTTCCCTTTTCTTCTTCCCTTCAATTTCCTTGTTTCTTTCATAGTCGATTACCCTCCCCTCCCCCCCCCCCCCCTTAGTCTGTTGCTTACGGTTTTTCAAAACTTTATCTTGTCTTTCTTCAGTTGTTTTCTTTACGTTGTTCATCCCTGTTTGTTTAACATCTCTATCTAATCTATCGCTCTTTCTTTCCTCCTATTTCTGTTATTCATTTTCCTTTTCCTTTCTCTATTTTCTCTCGGGAGTAATTTTCTCTATCTCCTGATTTCTGTTTCCCCTTCTCTGTCTCCGTCTCTCTCTCTTTCTCTCTCCCTCTTTCTTTGTATTTCCTTTGTCTGTACGTTCCATATTTCAAATTCATTCTAATTTTCCTTTTATCCTCGTCTTTATGTTCACCTTTTTCACCTCTTTGTTTACTCTGTTTTATTCTTTATTCCCTTCCTGCCATTTTCTTCTCCATGTCACATTTGTAACCCTTCCCTTTCTTTTCTTTTTTTTTTATCCTTTTCTATATGTCTGTCTTTGATGTCTCTTTCCTTCTTTTTATATTCTCTCACCGTCCCTTCTTTTTCATATTTGCTGTCTAATACTATATTTCCTTCATTTTTTTCTATTTCCTCTACGCGAAATACATGCGTATCTATTTTTTTTTCAACAAGACATTGTTGTGAAATATCAAATTTTAGATGTCTTAACAATTTATATGATGTAAAGTAAGACAAACTTCAAGTATCCATAAAATAATGACAATACAGGTTCTTTGAAGGTTTGCATGGTGGAGCTTATAACGTGGAGAAGGTTTACGGTTCACCATGTGTGTTGGTAGGAGGAAAGGGAAAAGAAAATTGGAGATGGATAGACGAGAAAGGATGACAAGAGAGAAAAGAAGAAATAATCTTTCGTGACACTGGGTGAAGTCCTGAAAAGGACTGTAGACCAGATGAGATGAGAGGAGAAGACTTGGTTGATGACCGATGGATGAGCAGCGATGGATTGAGTAGCGAAGGTTTGAGTAGATGAGGCTTGAGTAGGAGGTTACTCGACGTTTCGGACAGGTTGACTGTCCGTCATCAGGAGTGAAGTGTGCTAGACGAGCGGCGGGGTTTTATGGAGTGTGTGCGGACGTCGGAGGAATCGGCGGCCGGAGGTGCGGGCGGGTTGCTGTCGGTGGTGGCGCTATTATATCCGAGAGTTGAGTGGACGTGTGTGCGGACGTCGGATGGATTGGTAGCGGGTGGCTGGCGGCGTGAAGTCCTTTGTGTGTTGGCTGGTCGAGGGCGGAGATTGTACCGGGTTTGTGTAGGTGGGACGGCGGGCTGTGGTGTCGGGGTGCGTCGGCCTGAGGGTTGGGTGGGATGGCGTTGGTAGTCGGCGGGTCGGCGTGCTGGATGGTCGGCTGGTCGGCGGGTTGAGTGGGCTGTGAGTCGGTGGGTTTGGTGGGCGGCGATTCAGTCGATTGAGTTGTCAGTGGTGCTGGTTGTGTGGATTGGGTTTGGTGTTGGTTGGTGCCCCTATGAAGGATTGGGTGCCAGATGTGGTTGAGATGAAGTCCAGTGTCCTGTGGTACTGTGTCGTGGCGTTGAATCTCGATGGCCTCCCTCACTCTTTTGGTGTGCCAGTGCTTGATGTTGGTGATTAGAGTGCTGTGTGCCCAGTCGATGTGGTGATGTTCTTGTTGTGCGTGTTTGACTATTGCAGATTTGTCCCAGTCGCTAAGTCGGTGGCAGGCCTTGTGTTCCTTAAGTCTTGTGTTGAAATCTCGTCCTGTCTCTCCGATGTAGACTTTGCCGCAGTCGCAGGGAATCTTGTATACACCGGGTTGTTTGTAGGTGGGGGTCTTGTCCTTGTGTGAGTGCAAGATGGAGTGAAGTTTCTTGGAGGATCGGTGTCGGACTTTGAAGTTAGCCTGAGTAAGTATGCGGTGTAGTTGGTGGGATGTCTTGCCGAGGTACGGGAGAACAACTGTGGTGGGTTGGTTGCCGGTGGGTTGGTCGTCGGTGGCGGCGTCTGTGGGTTGGTGATGAGGTCGGTGGGTGGAGATCTTCTTGTGGAGACATAATAGCGCCACCACCGACAGCAACCCGCCCGCACCTCCGGCCGCCGATTCCTCCGACGTCCGCACACACTCCATAAAACCCCGCCGCTCGTCTAGCACACTTCACTCCTGATGACGGACAGTCAACCTGTCCGAAACGTCGAGTAACCTCCTACTCAAGCCTCATCTACTCAAACCTTCGCTACTCAATCCATCGCTGCTCATCCATCGGTCATCAACCAAGTCTTCTCCTCTCATCTCATCTGGTCTACAGTCCTTTTCAGGACTTCACCCAGTGTCACGAAAGATTATTTCTTCTTTTCTCTCTTGTCATCCTTTCTCGTCTATCCATCTCCAATTTTCTTTTCCCTTTCCTCCTACCAACACACATGGTGAACCGTAAACCTTCTCCACGTTAATGACAATACAGTTTGTAAATGACGGTACGTCACTTTGCGAAACCAAAATATACAGCCCCTAAAATACCTGCACCGAAGTCTTATCCACCTACAATTACTGAGTTAAGACCAATTGCATTAAATTCATATTTTGCAAAGATTGCAGAATCCTTTATTGCAAAATGGCTGTGGGAAGACATTTCCAACATATTACAGTGTAGATCAAAATCAGTTTGGAAATAGACGAAACCTATCTACATATCATCTCAATCCAAATAGAATGGTGTAGCAGTACCTCAAGGTACCAAGGTTGGTCCTATCTTGTTTCTCGTAATGATTGACTCTGCCTGTAAAGACTCTTGTGTATCATATTTCAAATACATAGAAGATCACTAAATGCAGAACTAATACACAAAGATCTTCATTCTCTTGAATCATGGACTTCTCTAAATAATATGAAATTAAATGCATCTAAATGTTCTTCAATGTCACTCTCATTTTCTAAACAACCTATAAAACCACCATTGTTATAATACACATTACCTTCTGTAAACACAGCGAGGATTCTTGGCACTACAATTCAAAGTGACCTTAAGTAGAATGTTCACGTGACCGAAATGATCAAGAAAAGTAGTAAAAATTTATTCATGCTATGTAGATTGAAAGGTTTTAGCATACCTCGGTGTGATTTGTTAATGGTTTATATACTGGGTATGTAAGACCAATTTTAGAGTACTGTGTTCCTTTTTTTTTGTTGCAAGTTTGATGCCTGGGGGGGGGGCACTCAACCCCAAAAGTGGTGAGTATGAACTGCCGGCAAGACAAAACAAGAGCCCCAGGGGCCACGACGCTCACCTGAGGTGGATCAATTCACATCTGGTGCATGTTCTCTCTAGCACATGAACAACTTTCATTCTTCATCTATAGAGGTATCTCTATACACAATACCAAGTCTGAGCTTCCTACCAAGTTCGGTTAAATTCCAATCATGGGTTTTGGAGAAGAAGCTGAAAATGTAAAAAGTTTATGGATGGCGGACAACTTGCCCTCACCCCCCCTCCAGTATGTTACCCCCACAGACCCCCTATAGGGCCACCCAGAAAAAAATCTCCATACACAATACCAAGTCTGAGCTATTCCTGGTTCTGGAGAAGATGTTTGAAATTTACATAGCTTTTACACTTGGGGGCCCTCCCCCTGGGCCCCCCTGGGGGCCACATGTACCATTTTAGCAACTTTTAGCAACTACCCCGAAGGATGATTCCTACCAAGTTTGGTTGAATTCCGATCATGTGTTTTGGAGAAGATCAGAATGTACATTTTGCCTGGCAGCGCCCCCCCCCCCTCCAGTATGTTACCCCCACAGGGCCCCTATAGGGCCACTCAGAGAAATTTCATGAACAACATTCATTCTTCATCTATAGAGGTATCTCCATAAACAATACCAAGTCTGAGCTATGCCTGGTTCTGGAGAAGAAGATGTTTGAAATTTACATAGCTTTTACAATTGGGGGCCCTCCCCCTGGGCCCCCCTAGGGGCCACATGTACCATTTTAGCAACTTTGGGTCCCCTACCCCGAAGGATGATTCCTACCAAGTTTGGTTGAATTCCGATTATGTGTTTTGGAGAAGATCAGAATGTACATTTTGCCTGGCAGCGCCCCCCCCCCTCCAGTATGTTACCCCCACAGGGCCCCTATAGGGCCACTCAGAGAAATTTCATGAACAACATTCATTCTTCATCTATAGAGGTATCTCCATACACAATACCAAGTCTGAGCTATGCCTGGTTCTGGAGAAAAAGATGTTTGAAATTTACATAGCTTTTACAATTGGGGGCTCTCCCCCTGGGCCCCCCTGGGGGCCACATGTACCATTTTAGCAAATTTTGGTCCCCTACCCCTAAGGATGATTCCTACCAAGTTTGGTTGAATTCCGATCATTTTTTTTGGGAGAAGATCAGAATGTACATTTTGCCTGGCAGCGCCCCCCCCCCCCCCTCCAGTATGTTACCCCCACAGGGCCCCTATAGGGCCACTCAGAGAAATTTCATGAACAACATTCATTCTTCATCTATAGAGGTATCTCCATACACAATACCAAGTATGAGCTACACCTGGTTCTGGAGAAGAAGATGTTTGAAATTTACATAGCTTTTACAATTGGGGGCCTTCCCCCTCGGCCCCCCTGGGGGCCACATGTACTATTTTAGCAACTTTGGGTCCCCTACCCCTAAGGATGATTCCTACCAAGTTTGGTTGAATTCCGATCATGTGTTTTGGAGAAGAAGATCAGAATGTACATTTTGCCTGGCAGCGCCCCCCCCCCCTCCAGTATGTTACCCCCACAGGGCCCCTATAGGGCCACTCAGAGAAATTTCATGAACAACATTCATTCTTCATCTATAGAGGTATCTCCATACAAAATACCAAGTCTGAGCTATGCCTGGTTCTGGAGAAGAAGATGTTTGAAATTTACATAGCTTTTACAATTGGGGGCCCTCCCCCTGGGCCCCCCTGGGGGCCACATGTACCATTTTAGCAACTTTGGGTCCCCTACCCCTAAGGATGATTCCTACCAAGTTTGGTTGAATTTCCGATCATGGGTTTTGGAGAAGAAGATGAAAATGTAAAAAGTTAACGCACGACGCACGACGCACGACGGACAAATTTCCATCGCAATAGCTCACTCGAGCCATAGGCTCAGGTGAGCTAAAAAAAGGGGGCTTCGGAACGAGTGTATCATGAAAAGGATGGTCTTCGGAACTACTAACATTTTTGAAAGAGGGGCTCTTTTGAACTGGATTACAATATAAATATGATGCTACGGAACTGGGCATCGTTTCATCAAACCGTCATAAGTACAAGTTCGCTGACATCCCATTGAAACGCATGTTAATTTTGATAGATGCGTTTCTATGGGATGTCGGCGAACTGTGTGTCATGGCAAGTGTATGGTGTGTGTATTCGAATTTGTAGCGCTAGCGCATGCATGCACTCAGCATCAATGAAAACTGAATTCCCTAGGGTGGATTGGAAGCAATGGGGAAAGCCCGGTGGGCCGGGGCGGGCCAGAACGGCCGGAACGATGGAATGAAAAAAAAGTGGTGCTTTGGAACAGTTTTCTCTATTCCTTTTCTCAACAAGAAAAAATGGTATGCTTTGGAACGGAAACTTGAGTGTAAAAATGTGGGTCTTCTGGGCAGCACATACCAACTGTACACTATATACTGAATGCCCCCGTCTGATGATTAAACAGATTGACGATATAGCAAGCATGAAAACAGAGCATGTAGAATAATTCATGGATAAAACTACACTTCATATGACATTGCTTTCGAAATACTGCAACTGCCAACCCTGTTAAGTCATAGAGAAAAATTATCTACATATTTTAATGTTGCATTAGAAACAAATATATTTTGTCAGTCATGGTTACCTCCAAAGAAAGTTAACAAAATTCAATTTAAGAAGTGTAAAAACATACCATTAATTTACTTGCAGAACTAAGAGGTTCCATAATAGTGCTCTTCTAAATCTCACATACATACTGTACGTAATGTCTTAATCACCATTATACAAATCCAGACTTGTGATACACATTCATCATTACTGTAATATTTTTGTTTGTATCAAAATCTTTACTGTCATTGCAATATGACCATTATCAATTTATTCTCTGTATTTTACTTTATTATACATGAAGATACATGTATACGCATATCTCTAATACCAGTTTATATCTTTCTTTCTTCTTATCTATATTTCTCCTGTCTTTTGTTTCTCTTTCACAAGTAATATCTTTGTTGTCACTCTCACTCTCTCTTTCCTCACTGTATTTCTCCCTTATGTTATTAAAGGGAAATCCAAGAAGACACCACTGACAAATTTTAGCACTTTTACAATTTTTAATGTTATAAAACTAGTCAGATTGACCAAAAAACTCATCGATCAGGTCGATAAAATCATAGATCTCGATTTTAAAAAAATAAATATTACAATATCTACTAGTACAAGCCGCAAAAATCCGTTACGTCACTGCAGCACTACTGGTTTTACCCACAGAACTCCAAAAGACGTAGAAGGCTCATACCCATTCACAACGTACAGATCGCGGTATCGCCGTAATACCCGGTGTAGGATTCGCTCGAGTGCACACGCCGCCATATTGCTTAGTCCTCGATCTTTTCAACTACCCACCAGACCGTGTGCTTCTCAATGCCTATTTATATTATATCGGATCTTCTTTATCGAAATAAAGGGCCTTGTGCCTTCATCACTTGAAATTTTGAAGTTGGCTTTTCCACTGAAGTTCAGCTGCTCTTTCATACATAAGTAACGTCAACTAATATCATGTACATTTTAGGGGCGGTCTCTTTCGGACACAAAGGTTAAAATTGTATTCTCTCAAATTCAAGATAATATCAAACAGTTGTTTTTTCTATCACTATTATCATTTTAGTACCCTTTCAAGAAAGCAGCCCAAGTTCGTTTGTTCACCTTCATTCTTCTTGACACCCCCTCGGAAAAAGCAACAAAAAATATACTTGCTTTTTTGGTACCATGTACATGACTTGTAAAACGTTATACTTTTTGTACAGTTTCATCTGATATAAACAGGCCAACAACTTTGGGGGGGTTTTTTTCGCACTGTTTTATTTTCTGCATTTTTCATAAGTACAAAGTAAAGTATATTCAGAATCATAATAGCATAATATACATAATCTACGTAATAAACATAATATAATTACTTTTGACAAACAGATAAAAATCTACTTGATCGTTTAACAAAATAAGATATAATAACAAGAATAGTGGGGCGATTCTATGCTAAGGAGAGTGAAATGATGCAGGAGACCGACATCGTAAGCATAAGCTTGAGATGATGACGGCCTCGGGATAGGAAATGAAAGAAGAAAAATAAAAGGTGAAAGAGAAGAGAAAGAAGGATGAATATGAATTGAAGGGTAATGTGCAGGTGGCCGTGTAATATGTGAAATCCGTGATTGTACAAAGCCTCTGCTTAATTTTAAATTTAATTTGATGCCTCAATAAATGGTTAATTTTTCTCTAACAATATTAAATAGTAACTTTAATTACTGTATTGATAAGAAGGTATTTTTTGTAATGGCTTTAAAAGAAAAAAGTGAAGTCCGTAACTTAAGCGAATCAGGTAAGGAGTTCATATATGTCGGGGCCGTGATGCCTAATTTATTTTTTTAAATAAGGATGTGTTCAACATACTCTGCCATGTTTCTTTTTATCTTTGATGATAATCCTTATATAAGTCAGGACTTTATCGATGAACTTTTTTAAATTGTGGATTAATCAGATTGACAGGGGAACGGGGAGGGGGAGGGGTAAGTCTGTAGCCCTCCTCCCACTTTCTGAGTAGACGCATTACTTAGCCGCCGCTTGAATCAATTTTTATTCAACTGTTGTTTTTTTAACTTTGAAGAAACGTTTGTATTTTTACAAGCCAGGCTCAAGATTCTCCTTTCATTGTATTTTTTTTTTTTTTTTTTTTTTTTTATTATTCATGCCATTTCACTATATGAGTGTCAAGATAAAATCCAGCAGATTTTGAGTGTGTCTAATCGATATTAAGCAAGAGATGAATACGATGATGTGCTTATTGTTTACAGTCAGAATTCACTGCTCCCGGATCATCTCAATTAAAGTCGGTCCTTACCATCCATGGAATATCATTTGACAATGTAATTTCTATAATTTAGTAACCTACATGGGAAAAAAAATCATCAATATCCATGACTATTCTGTTTGTTTTACATGTATAATAATCAAAGATAGATGTATCTACAACTGATTTGATTTGATTTGATTTGATTTTAATTATTTTCTTCTGCATGTTTCACATTTTACAAAGTTATAGGCATAATAACAAATATAATTACAATCATATTCGGGGAAACAATGAGTATAAAATGAATAGGCGGTAGTAATTAATCATAAATTAACCTTTGCCAACTTACTGATATTTTAATGAAAAGCAGAAGATGGACTGTCACTATAAGCAAGTGCTTGATGATGTGGCAACCCAATCATATTCAGATAATTATTTTTACTGTGCGGAATGGATGACAAATTATATTATGACAATTATACTTTCCCCTTAGAATTATTTTAAACTGCATGATACGTTTTTGATGGGAATGATGAAAAAAGGGGGTTGGGGCTCGCGCAAAAGAAAAAAAAAAGAAAAAATAACTAAAAGTAGAAATAATGTTTATGGTGAAACTAGGAATAAAAAATTAAAGTTGATGCAGAAACAAAGTTGATATGAGATTTCAGTAATCTAACTACAAACTTTAAGCTGATTCAGTGTAACTCGATAGTAATCTTTCTTTATTTCTAGCTTTAAAAGCGGTGAGGTTTTGACAAGATTTGATGGAATCCGGTAATGCATTCCATATATCTGAACCATGATGTCGTATAGATTTAAGTGCAATAAGTAATTTGGGATTAATCAAATGGTAATTGGCAGAGATACGGGTGGGATATAAATGAATTGCACTATTAAGCGTGAAAAAGTCTTGGAAAAAATCAGGAAGTAATTTGTTTTTATATTTAAACATAAAAATACAGGTCTGGAGGGAATTGATGTCAGAAACTTTAAAGGAGAACGATTCCTATGGTTTTAAGCTATACCATAATATAGGGAGTAATAACACGTTTTGTTTGATATATTGATTGTTGAAAAGTACCGAGTAAAACGTGAGAAAATGTAATATAAAGTGCCCCGCCTGCTGATGTCGTCTGCTAACAGGGGCGCATCCATGTTGGTATATATCTCCCACAATGCACTGCGAAATTCTCGGATTATGACGTCAACGACGGGGAACTACAATTCACAAATCAAGCATGCTGCTGATCGTTCAACACTGTAGAGTATGTCTTTCTGACAAAATGATGTACTGCCAAGGCTTCAAATACCGAAATCGAAGCCGGAATCAGATAATTTGGCGAGGAAATTAGTAAATACATACATATTTCTACGGAATTACCACATTAAATAGATCTAAACATTGATTTTAAAGCGATTAAAAGACCGAGAATGCCCATGTGTTCCTGCACTTGCACTGTGAGTGAGTGGTTTTTGTTGTGTGAGTGAGTGGTTGTGAGGGAAATTTGAAAAATACGAGTACGACCGTGCCTGTTCTTAATCAATTTTCAGAGTGAAAGCTTCATCAAAATTGGCCTGAAAAAATATATTTTGTTTGTTTTACTATGAATCAGGTAGCAATTATTCAAGAGATGTATTTGTTATAAATCTACTTCAAAAATATGAGTTCGAAGCTGGTGCAGGTATGCAGCGACAGCTCCAAATACTGTAAAAACAGGCTGAAAATCATACGGATTGGGTCCCAGACACTCCATTCTAAAGTACTAAACGGTGATCACGCCTGATTTTTCACCAACACAACATCGAGTAAATTTGACTGACTTTCCGAAGCTAAGACTAAGAGGAAGTCTCCTAAGTCATAAATTGTATTCGTATTTTCGGTCAATGTTGTTGTAAACACGGCTTCAGTTCAAGACTATATCGCATAGTTTACGTCTGCACGCGTCAACTTGACACGATCAGTGATCTTAATACTCTAAATAAAATAATATCTTTTATGAATGGATATTTAAAATATATTATTCTTGTTAGATACATATTTTCACAGAAAAAAACAAACACTCTTTTATTTTATTGAAATAAAATTTGTTCTTTTAAATAATATACAATGACTAAAGACTGACCAATGACAATGCATTATCGGTTCCCCGACGTTTACGTCAAACTCATGCATATTCATGAAGGACATGGCGACACTGTCAATATTCGTCACCCGCCAAATTCGAAAAGTTCAAAAATTCATAACTTTCTTATTCCAAGTCAGATTTTTGTGAAACCTTCTTCAAATTGTCCCTTGTATATTAAATTTCATAGGCTAGATACAATTTTATGAAGGGTTAATTTCCCTTTAAGTGTTTTTAATTCATTGAATAACGGGTCTGTATGTTCTAAATAACGAGAACCAGTACAGATTCTGATAGCCCTTTTCTGTAATTTACAAATAGAGTCTATTTTTGTTTCCCACAAGATGCCCAGACCATATTGCAGTAAGTTATGTATGGTAATATAAGTGCATTGTATAGCATGAAAAGAGTATTCTGTGCAAATAACTTTGGCATAAAACTTGGGACATTGGCACATGCAGCAAAGGCATGAAAGCATAATCATCATAGCATTGGCGGATCGGGGGGGGGGGGGGGCACTTCCGGCCCGTGCCCCTCCCCCCTTTGGAAGAAAAGTATGCATTTTGACCATAGAGGATCCCTTTTGTGGATTGTGCCCCCCCCCCCTTTAGAATGAAAACCTTTTTTTTTTTTTTTTTTGCTTGTCAGAGAATTATGGAAGGAAACTGGACCCCTATATACCCCCCCCCCCCCACTGGGCGAATTTTGGTCTGGCGATTTTATTTTTTGTCCAATTAGAATTGTAATGATTAATGATTAAGTTGTAGTCCTCTCCGAAAGCTACCTTTTGTTTCCAATTTTCTTGAGGGCTATATATTGCAGCGTAATGAAATGAGCACACCTCATATCGGAATTCTTACAAGCATGAAGTCTTGCATCAGGATATAAATACAATAACATAAATTTCCACTTTCATTTGCCAGAACCATGAGAATCATATCAGTGATCAAAGTTGTTTGAAATGGTAAGTAAATGTAGTGCAGTAAAAAAAATGAGCAACAAGAGTGGATGATGACTGCATTTCTATAATAACAAATAAGCATGAAAATGCCCAAAGCAACATTTGATAACACTGGCAATAATATATGTCATGTATTTCGAGAGAAACTTCCCTCTAGTTTGTCTTGGTTCATTTGGATACTAGCATTAACAAAATCTAGCAATTTCAGTAAGATTTCATATACCGGTAACCCTAGTGTTGATCAAACAATTTGTACTGATAATGAATGCCGTTGACGCGACGAGCTTCATGAATCCGGAGCTGGAGAGCGAAGGACTAACCAACATGGCGGATATCACGTGATCACGTACGAACAATGCCTACAATTTCGCACCCGCACGAGCCTTCTACGTCTTTAGGAGTTCTGTGGTTTTACCATGGCAAATCACGGTAATGCCGATTTGGAGCAATACACAGATCGCTTTCACAGCGCCTATAAAAATGCTATTTGTGAGACAATTATGTATGACAAAAAGAAAATGTTATTCATTTTTCAGTTTTTGGTATTTTTGAATATTATCTGCTGAAAAAATAAAGTGCTTTAGCAAAATTTTTTCACAATTTATCGAATTAATAAAATTAAAATTGGCACTACTGTTTGTGATCGTTCGTACGTGCTTCCCATTAACGCGTGTACTTTAAGGCACGCGCGGAAAGCTAATGCAGCAAGCTGCATTGTTTACGTTCTTACGTTCGCGATATAGATAGCAAGTACGACATTAACATAAATTCCTGGTTAATCTGCAAGTAAATTCTGATCACATTCTTCAATAAGCTTGTAATCTAAGCTAAGGAGATGAATGAGGGATTTTCTGGGCGAAGAAAGATTGCTTGCTTGTAAAGATTTTGTGGGAGAATATGGTTGGTACAGCGTCTGGCTTTAGCAGCTTCCTGGGTTTGTATCCCAGGCACACGGCTTGTAGGTTGGTCTCGAACGCCAAAACGTCAAAATGGTCTTCACAGACCACCCGAAAACGGGAATAAATGTACGTTTTGACGTTGAATTTAGTTGTTCCAATGTTCCTTATCCATACAGCACACCTTTCTCTATCCTTCTTCGGATCAGGGATGGCAAAAAAAGATTTTACAGGACAATTTCACGACGATTCGAACAGCAAATTGCTTGGCACAACAGCATTTTTGCAACTCCACGAATATGTACATGCATGCTATATGCGCTATCGTCTGCTTTTACGGACGCGTAACGCACACGCATTGTGGTGGAAACTCAAAGTGCTGCAATGACGTGACAGCTTTGGCCGACACGAGCCAATTTGCGTATCGACAGTGGCAAAATCATACTTTTTATATCAAAATATACGCACTTGTAGGCCGTTCAAAAATTACAATTTCGATACTGATTAGTTCCTAGGGACATGCAGAACAACATATTTTTTCAAAATTTGCCAGTGGTGTCTTCTTTTAAGAGCGAGCTGCTTTGAAAGAAAGAGGAAAAGTCAGCGAAGCAGATTGGTAAAATTTTGAACGAAATCGGACAAACAATAAGAAAGTTATAATTACTATACATACAGTATATGGGAATTTCAAATTGGCCGAATAGGTCAGGTCACTGTGATGTAGCTGTGGACAACTCCCCCATTCACTCCAATGCACTAAATGACAAAAATATCATTTTTCCTTTCCTTTCATGAGGACCTATAACTGCATGTTATCTCGGATATATTTTGAGTACTGCCCCGAGGGTAAAAGCGCCTCGAAGAAAACCACAAATTAATGATATTTTTGTGTACAACAAGTGGGAGAGTTGTCCACAAAAATGTCACAATCGACTCACCAAATTGCCAATTTCAGATTCGCATAGATGTAATGATCTCATTTTTCAAACATCCATAACTTTCTTAGTCCTTGTCCGATTTTCAAACTTTCACCATCCTGTTTTTCTTATTTTTCTGCTTTCACACAAATCTTATTACCAAGGTTGGATGGCCCTTTAAGTATGGTGTATGTTTTTTTTTACAAGAGACTTTTAATGCACATGTTTTATAATTCTATAACCTATAGTTTTTATCAATGTACTGTAACTTGTTATAATGGATTTTATATTCTGTTTTGTATGTCTTACATTTTATGCGATTTATATTGATATTGTGTTTTGATTATTGCAAACATGTGCAATTCAGTTTCTGTACTGCCAACCACGTTTTTGATAAAACCATTTATTGAATGGAATTGAATTGAAAAAGTATTGTATATCATTATTATAATCATCTTTTTTATCTGTATGTGTATGTGATTAAAGGCTTCCTCATTTACGTTTTACTGGATCTATACCATAAGGAAAAAACAAACCTAGTGAATAAATTAATAAACAGCTCTACCAGTGCTGCTAATACTTCTCATACTATTCAAAAACTGATAATAATAATTTTCCTACAATATCTGTTTCAAGCAAATCAACCTATAAACATACATGAAGAATTGAATTTTAATAATGAAAGTAATAATATTAAATATTTTCATGAGAATATTATATATGAATAATTACAGATGTCTGGACATCTATGCTCTACACATGTCACTTTCCTTTTAATGTATAGTGCAAATTACATTGAAAATATATGCAAACATCAATCTCTTATATAATATCATAAATCCTAAATCTTTCAGCTTGTTTCAAATTGCACAAATTCTGAGATATTCATTTAGATATGCATGTATCTCTCACAAAATATGGGTTGATAAATAGGCCAGGCAGACGGCCATGATAGTATCAATATGTGAATTTTTTTTATTAATCCTACAGAGGTGGACGACACAAGTCATTTCCAATTTTTCTGTGTGATATATGACTAATCCCCATTTACTTCTAAGGGGAAAAAAGCCTTACCCTTGCACAGAACCAACACAGTGGGGGATGATAATATCAATATGGTTGCTTAGCAACTGATGCATCAATAAACCTGGATGAAGGTTCCACCTTGTTTGATAAATGCATGCGACAAATATGACTGGATGAATATTGGATGCAAAGGTTGGGAGTGGTGATGGAAGGCAAAGAGCATGGTTAAAAAAGAGGAACTATGAAATTATCCATCCTTAAAATCAAAATTTATATCACACTACATGTATGGTGATGCAAAAAATGAATTAATTTATTTAAAAATTCAAATTAAAGAGAATTGCAGAGGAAATGATGGCTTTAGCAGTGATAAATGAATCTGGAACAAATTTAGAGAAAAAAGATTGGGTGAGATGTGTAAAGGAGGAAGTTGTTCGCCTATTTTCTCTCCCTTTCCTTCAATCAAATTTGGTGACATCGGATATTGTTGGCCTGTTATGCTGCCTGCAAAATGTGTGTACATTGCACCTCTACGCTTTGGGTAAGATACGCTCAGGCAAATTGATGTGCACGCCCCATTTGTTTGCACTGGTCGACCCATTGATCGAGCACGCAAGATTTACACGATTGAGCTTGTCATATCAATTTTTGTTATCTTCTTCATATTCGGGTATATTAAAGAGGAATTACCATTATTCAAAGGATCACCCTCACTCTACTCACTTGTCAATATTAAAGACAAAGTAAAAACTTGAGTAATTTAAACAATTGTCATAGAATCAAGTGTTAAATGATAAACCTCACAATGAAGGTAGTTACTTCAGTGTTCAAGAAGAAAGATATGGAAATTTAATTGCCAAAATCTCCCATGATTAACACATTGTTTAACACTGAATATTTAGATGAAATTAGCAGCATGCTAGGAAGGTGTTAATCCATAGGAAAATAGTCCCATGCATAAGCATCTAGTACTATCCTTTGCATGATTATCAGAATCATGGAACAAATTGATGTCCTTATGATATTACATGGATATTTGCTTATGTTACATGTATATACTGCCTATAAACATGTAGGCTAGGCTCTTGAAACATCTACACTTTCAACAACTAGGTGACATGGGGGTCGTTTCATGAAATCAACTCCATGACAGCCATAATTCTTGTTTGTGATTTATGGAGATGTCATGGAGCTGAAAAACCAAAGACATGATAAACGACAACTCAATGATATTGATACCCATCAAAAACATTGTCTTTATCACGATCCTTTAGAATTATTGTGAATTACCCATACAGACTTTGAGACTCATTTTTGCCCAAACTGTTCCAAAATGGCGGCAGCACAAAATATTGTAAATGATATAAATTACCTATTTACATTGAAAAATGTGTTACTTATGACATTTACATGTAAGAATTTATAAAATTGAGAAAACTCAAGGCTGCTTTTGCAATGTGTGAATCTAGATTTTTAAGTAAGAAGGTATCATTTAAAAAAAAAGGAAATCCACACTAATTTTGTCCATGTTCGAGAAAATAATGAAATTGAGATATTTTATGACACAGGATTTAATGTTTATTCAGCAGAAAATACATGGAATATGATTCATATATATGCGACGCTTGAAAAAGGAAAAAATATAGGTAAAATAAATACATGATAAATTGTCGCTGTTCACATGGGTCTGTAAATACTGACTTGATCTTTCATTTTTGATGCTGTTTCTATTTTCTATGGTAGACGGTGGTGTAAACAAATAATATTAATATCATTTACTTGTTAGGGGGTTGAAATGCCATATGAACATATTGTGCATTTGTATAATATTTGAATATGAACATCAATAAAAACTGTTCAATAAAGGAAAGTGCTATGAGATAAGGAACTAAATTTTCTGTAAATTTAAGTTTTCATATTTTCACTTCTACTTATGAAGGTTTTACGACCCCATGCTACCCAACAAACAAAAGAGTGAGTTTTTACTTAAACAGATTGCAGATACATTACAAAAACAATGTTATTGCCATAAATACCCACAATATTATTGTCCAAATAATGCAATGTCATTGACCAAATGAAAGTTGTATTTATCTTGGATATTTAGGTATATTTAGTTACTGATCATTAAGCCATGCGACTCCATATGTTCATCTCAACAGACTTTTAATGATGTAGATATTTTTTACAAGATAGATGCGACTGCGTCTCCTAGATGCCTCCACCTAAATTCAGTTGATGGCTCAAACTGTTCTTGAAATGTTGTGATAACCACAATAAAAAGCCTCTAATTACGTGTTAATTGACCTCTTTGACATTTGACCTTACACCTTATAACCCAAAAGTCTGATCATTTTATCTCCTCCTAGTCATGAATACAAATAAGTTGAGATATGGTGATAACAAAGGTAAAAAAATAATAATTTCACATACACCTGTATAATGACCTCTATGACCTTTGACCTTTGACCTACGTATCCCAAAATCTAATCAGATCGTCTTTCTTTGGTGATACATACTACATGTAGTACCAAGTTTGAAGTTCATGCCTCAAATGGTTCTTGAGATATCAGGTTAACCAGTCTAAAACCTGCAATTGCAGAAATTGACCTGTGACGTTTGACCTTTGACCTAAATACCCCAAAATCTAATCAGATAGTCTTCCTATGGTGATACATACTAGCACCAAGTTTGACGCTCATACCTCAAATGGTTCTTGTGTTATCGCGA
Organism: Heliocidaris erythrogramma; assembly: GCA_025617745.1. Taxonomy (NCBI): domain Eukaryota; kingdom Metazoa; phylum Echinodermata; class Echinoidea; order Camarodonta; family Echinometridae; genus Heliocidaris; species Heliocidaris erythrogramma. The sequence goes on along the minus strand of CM046860.1, from coordinate 4,730,902 downwards.
GAACGAGGCTAAAACCTGCAATTGCAGAAATTGACCTGTGACCTTTGACATTTGACCTAAATACCCCAAAAATCTAATCAGATCCTCTTCCTATGGTGATACATACCAGCACCAAGTTTTGAAGTTCATACCTCATGTAGTTCTTGAGTTATCACGAAAATGAGAAAACTTGATATGAAAACAAAATATCAAAATATCAACTTTTGCAAAGACCGAACCAACATTATTTAGCCCTAAAAGAGAGCATGAAATACACTGAATCAGTGTTCATCTTCCAAACTACACATTTATGCTATGTAACACAATAACAAAATAAAATAATTATTAAAATGCCTCTTTTTATGTTCTCTCTCTCTCTCTCTCTCTCTCTCTCAGTAATGAAAGAGTTGATAGGACTCTGACTCTGTTATACATTTTTCTCTGCTCTTTCTGGGGTTTTTTGACAAGTAATCAGCAGTCACTTTACATTAATCAGTCATTTACAATAATAGTCTTGCATCTTCACCCATAATTTGCTTGTCATACTTCATCAATTAAAAAATATGATACATGTTTTTGGTATGATGATTGCTGTAGCTCAGACTCAACTGAGCTTAGCACTAGTTTTGCTGCATAGATAACTACCATCTTTGAAAACAAATTGAGCTTTAAAATGTTAAAATCACAAGAAATATTATACTATAAATTGTAAGTATTTGAATAAATTAATAACATTCTCATAGACCATAGCGTATGACTTTGATCAAACAACTGATGAATGGTTTTCCCATTCAATGCATGTCATTATTTTCACACATCTGTTTGTAATAACCATTACATTTATATAAAATACCTGGTAGTATTCAAATGATTAGCAAAAAAGGAAAAGTTAGTTAACTGAAAAGTATGTTTGCTATATAGATAACATACTTCAATTAATAGGGTTCTTTACTCAAATCATAGAAGGAAAGGATGTTAAAATTATTCATATTTGGGGGATATAATTTTATTCATTTTAATCACAAGTCTCAGTGGAACAAAACAAAACAAAACAAAAAACAGTTGAATGAACAGCATTTAAAGGTTACATTTCCATAATGCATGTTGCATCCAACACAGAACCAAAGGAAGTAAAAGGCAACTCATTCCTTCAGTATTCATAGCTTTCCTTTTATTACAGGAATTGAATAATGCTGATGAAGATATTACAAGGAATTACCGGAATGCCCTGAAACTATATCTTTACCACAGGTGGCAAATATTTCCCAAGAATATAGATTTCTACAATATGTATGAATAAACTAAGACTAGCTTCTTCTTTCTTTTCTTACTCAAAAGTTTGTTCCACAAAAGTGAAGTGTGTGCATATATTTGCAATTTTAAACAACCACATGATATTCTATTTTTAGTGCTGCATTTTATGTTACTTTTATGCCCAATACAATAATAAAACAAAGAATTAAAAAACTAAGAACTGGACTGTAAAGTTTCCTTATTATGGTAATTTGTAATGCTCATGCTTAGTGGTGTAAAAGAGGTGTTGTGGTCTAATGAATAAGTCCCTTGACTGTAGCTGTAGATCACAAGGTACAGGATTCAAATCCCAGCCCTCCACCAATATCCTTTGGCAAGACATTTATCTACATTTGACACCCTTGACCCAGGTGAAGTACATGGGTACTGAGAGGTACTTCAAGCTTCGTAGTCATCATTAAGACTGAGCAGGGGTAATAATCCAAAGGTCTTTAGAAGCACATAGAGACAGTGATGAAATAAACAATGTATGTTAATGAGTAGTATCATTATTAAAGGGGTTAATACGCTTTTGTTCTATATGCATGTTTTAAAAAACATTGTTCATTGTTTTTTAATCTATAATCTATTGTACCACACATATCCTAGTCTATTCTATAGATTTCCAGGTTTTCTCAATGAACCAATTAATCCTCTCTCTAACTACATGTATCACCAACATATTGTGATTAATTTGCATCTTTAGGTGTGCAATTCTATTCCATAGCCAAATGCAAGGACTTTCATAAAAGCCCTTTAAATGGAAATGAACGACTGATAGAGGCATAAAACATGCCATTACAGCATTTCTTTTAGGTGCAAATAATGCACGCCTTGCTCCACGACACAGCCCCTTTACAGTCATTTTCTCCCCAGCTCGCTCCTCTGCACCATGCCAATCTAATGAATTATTAAACCTTAATCTACTAATGGCTCACCAACACACAAACAACTCCAAACAGCTTGCCTTTATAACATGCTTCATGGATTCATATATAATTTTTTTTTCACTACTCTCCATTTTTTATCTTCTAATTTTGCATGTATACTGTGAACTGTTCTCCTTGCAGTTTTTATGTTAAAAACATTTCAACAAGCCTTGGTACATGTACATGTATCATGCTTTAATAAGCTAAAACCTTCTTATAAAAGTGGGAAACACACAGGTACAGTATCCATATTTTGTATAGTAAGAAGAAAAACACATCACAGATTTTATGTCCCACTGATAAGATATTATGCTTGTTGACTTGTCCTCTCAAATGCAAAAAGGAATTAGTGAACAAGCTTACATCAAAGTATAGCTTGCTTTTTAATTTTCAAACCAATTTTACTCATAAACGTTCCACAGGTGACTTCATTGGCTGAGAGTCAGATATGTATTAACTACTAGCACGTTACATGAAGTTACATGAAGATATACTTTTTTTTTACTAATCTTCATTTCAGGCTGATCATGAATGCAATATTATCTTTTGTAAATGATGATTCCTCTGTTGTAAAGAATTTCCCTCTCCAAATTATGGGCGTCTCAATAAAATTCAACAAGATTTTGATTAGAAATATCTTTAAGTTTTCAACCATCCTTACTAAAATGTTATAGATAGTGTTACAGTAGCATCATTCATATTTTCGTGAATTTCACAAGGGTAAAGTAAAAAATACAAAAAGTTATGATCATAATTTTTGTAAGATGCAGCATTTTCCAAATGTTATTCTGCATTTCAAAATAACCTTACCATTGGAGTCATTCTTGCTCATAATTTCTTGGTCAAATCACTTCTGACACATTTTAGATTGTAGTTTCATTTGTACAGAATATGAACATGGATCCAAATTATCTTTTAAGAAATAGAAGCAAAAGAAAATATTCAAATAAGTTTTTATGTAACTGGTGATTTACTTGATTCTTTAATTAATTTATATTTCAATCATCATGGGGTGTGTGTGTGTGTGCGTTTGTTTAGCATTATGTCCGAGGACATTTTCGGACAGAGAACAAAAAAACAATCATGACAACAATGGTCCTCGGAAGCCGGACAATAGTCCTCGAACGTCGAACAATGAATTTGTGCTTTATTCCGTCGACTGTCCGAGGACGAGGAACAATAGAGGAACAATACTTGTCCTCGGAAGTAAAGCCATGTAAACCTGTGTGTGTGTGTGTGTGTGTGTGGGGGGGTGTGTGTGTGTGTGTGTGTAGGAAGGGGTCTCTCTCTCTCACTCTCTCTCTCTCTCTCTCTCTCTCTCACACACACATCTATCTCTATTTCTCCCTCTCTCTTTATGTGTGTTTCTATCTCTCTCTCTCTCTCTCTCACACACACACACATCTATCTCTATTTCTCCCTCTCTCTTTATGTGTGTTTCTATCTATCTCTCTCTCTCCATCCATTTCTTTCCCACTATCTCTTTCTTTTACATTCAGTGTGTGACACTGCATTCAACTTGGTGTGGACATGTCATACCCCTTCAGTCATAGCCTCTCATTATCATTGTGGTTTTCCCCAATCTGACAAGCCCAGGCATTTGGTTTTAAAAAAAATCCTCTCCTCCTCACCATCTCAGAAACTACATGTCAGAAGTAAACTACTCCCCTGGGCCAACCATGAAACCAGCTGCTGAAGCTTACCATAAATCTCAATGGATTGTATTCTCCAGGGAAGCAATATATAAAATCCCAAGACCTGTTTCCACAAATAAATACAAATAATGTTTCTGTTGAGTAGCATACTCTATTCCACCCCTCCCAAGTGTGAAAAAAAAAGCACTGCAGAAGGTAGCAATTTAGCTCAGGAAAGGTCTAGAAGAGTCAGTAAAAATCAATTAAATGTATAAAAACTGCTGCAAGGAAAACTGAACTTTATGATAGCAAATCCAAACAGAGCTCACTGGGAGTTTTTTTTTTTAAATTGCCCCCTCTCCCCTCTAAGCATAATGTAAGTTTATGTCATCAACATCACAATCAGTAATTTTATATTATAAACCTACAACCCCCCCCCCCCCCCCAAGAAAAAACAACAACAAAACAAAACAAAAAATTATACAATGACACTTTTTTTAAAAATTGGCATTGCAAATGCAAACACATCGCATGATTATCTCAAAAATTCTGTCTTTCCTAAACCTTGTTCTGCTGTTGCTAAGCAACACTTCTGTGCCATTCTATCCCAGGTATGCTCTTTTGACGGTTAAAAAGGAAACCTTTGAAAATAGACATATGAGAAGGGGTAGGTGCATGAAGACATAAATAGATTCACTATTTTATCTAATCATATCATGATGATATAGAATAGGATTATTCAAGTAAGGATAAGAAGGAGGTTTTCACTATCTCCTCCTCATCACTTCTTTATATTCACATGAAGACAGGCTTAAAAGTTTCACTTTGCTCCAATAAAAACCTGAAAGCAAAACAGTTTCCATGGGCTTACATACTTCATACATTAGCATATTAACTTTCAATTGTTCAAAAACATAAGCATTCATGAGTCATTTACTTTCCAAGAGTCCACAATCCACTTTTCTGGAAACCCAAGAGAAATTTTTTTAAATAGAATTATTGGTGAGAACAAAATATGTATATGTGTAATTATATAGTTTCTATACTGTTAATCCTGCGAGTTCCAAAATAAGGTTGACCTACCAATAGAATAGGATATTTTTGTTAAATTTTCATAATATTCCCAAAGAAGAATGTTATTGCTACTGAAATATTACTACAATTATACCATATTGTTCAGTGTTCAAATGATATACAAATTTCTTCTAATTAACACTAATAATTTTTCCCTCTCTTAAGGTATTCAGACATATTAATGAAATAAGAATCTTTAATAATTATGAAAATGTATCTTTGCAAGAATCAAGAAAAATACTAATATTTTTAATCCAAAATGACTGAGTCATGCAAACCATTAAAAAAAGGCAGACAGTATAGATACAACAGTCGTGTAAATAATGTGTAAATGAAAGATCATCCATAAACATTCAAAAACTTGATTCCATCCTGTCCAAATTAAGAAAATAAGATAAAGCAAAGTAAAAGATATCTCAGCAGTATACTAGACACAACAAATATTCAATTCAGGACAAGTTCCACACATATACAGAAATATGTGAGAAGAAATATGCAGAAAAATATCACTGATGTGCCAATGCTAACAAGTATTTATATCTATTTTCCCAAACCACATTGTCTTATGTCTGACATAATGCATACTAATGGACATACATGTAGATGTACAGGTTGATAGAACATGTGGTCTAAATATGTGTATAACCCTCATCCTATATTAGCAACAAAAAAAATGTTTCTTCTGTTTTACAAATCTACATCTAGAAAGAGAGAGGGTGAGAGACAGAGCAGAAAGGAGTATCCTCGTGATGATCTTTTATATTTCTGGAGATTCAAAGATTTACTCAAATGTTAAATGGATCTTGATAAACAGAAAACCATAATCTGCTAAAGGTTGAATGATTACCTGATCAATCTACTGGAAGATACTTTGTTTGCCATGAAGGTGAAAAAACAAACACTGGAAGGGGGTTTACAGTAATGAACAATATCATAAACATATATGCATATCAAAGAATAATTGCAGAGGAAAGTATAGAGGAAAAGAGAGTAAATGCAAATAATTCAAGTTACTAATTCAAATTTCCATTCTTTGCACGCACTGTTCAAATGCAACCACAACCAAGCTAAACCATGACCCAGTATTGACGCGTGCCAGGCTCTACCATGCACGCAATACAATTGAGATTCACTCAGAGACTCATATCCCCCCTGACTTCATCTATGCAAATCATTCATGCCTAGGAGCAGCCCCACAGATGGCAGGCTTTGATTGGCTGCTTGTGCTACCAATGGCTGTGGGCCATGTCACAGACCTTCTCATTGGTTGACTTCTGACACACCAAAATGAGGTGGTAAGGCACACAGAAGAGGAAAAAAATGGTATATTGATGAAGCAAGCGTGTGAGGCATTAGCAATCGGCTCTCATGCTTGTGATCACAGTCTGGTGATACCCACCTCCTCTTTTTATTTGATAATAAAAATGCAACAGTTAAGTAATATCTTGTTGGATGTTGGGAAGACATGCAGCAAAGAGAGCAACAATAGGTATTGATTGGAGTATGGCCTTGCTCTTTCATACACCATTTGTGCATCTAGACCTGAAGTTATACAATACATGTCTATGACAGCATGAATAACAAAATAAGAGAGAAAAAGAAAACTCAATAGCCTATTCAAATGCGTAAGAGAGTTGGAAAGTGGGAGTACCTACAATTCAATTTGATTTCTAAGATGAAACACGTACATTTAAAAAAATATAACTTTTCCCTCTCTCGCTTTTGAGTAGAAAAGATTTTTTTTACTTTCACAGAAATGGCAGCAGTTATTGCATTACAATGGCCATACAATATGCTCTTCTGCAATTTAGCAAGGTTTGTCCCCAAGCTGGAAGAGAGAAAGAGGATAAGGGAATGGACAGAAAAAATGGAGAAAAAGAAAAGTAGAAAGGTCAAGGATATATTAAAGATTGTAACAAGATGAGAGAAGAGGGTAACATTTTTGCAAAACAGATACAGCAAAGAAGGAATGACAGAAGGAGGTACAGATATGGATTTAGGGAGAGTTGTTCTGGCAGATATTTCAGGAAGATTTTTTTTTCTCATTCTCTCTCTTTCTCTAACTCACACCCACTCTCTCCCTCCTTTCTATCTATTTTACATTCCACTTTCCCTCTCTCTCTCTCTCTCTCTCTCTACAACTCACCTCAATTTTCATTTTTGACATATCATCTGCTGAGAGGCAAATTAAAGGAATCAATAGCACTTTATATAGACTTAAAGGGAAAGTCCACCATGATTACAAGTTGGTTTTAAAAGAAGCACAAAAAGCAAAGAAACAGATAAGTGAAGGTTTGAGCAAAATATGATAAGAAATAGGGAAAGTTATGGATTTTCAAATTTGTAATCAATCAAACACAAATTGGCAACTCCATTTGCTCAGTGTAGATTACATTTTCAAAAATTCATAACTCTTTTATTTCTTATCGTATTTTGTTCAAACCTTCACTAATCTGTTTCTTCATTTTTTCTGCTTCTTTTAAAACCAACTTGTAATCAGGGTGGACTTACCCTTGAACACCTTCTTGCTGTCAGTAGATAAAAAAGGAGAATCTATCATATATTTGAAGACCAGGATATACAAGGATTTGTTTCTATCAATATATGACATCATCTTGAGATGTCTTCAGCTGTAGCCTGTATACAGAGCCAGTCACTACTGTAAACTAGCTCTCCTTTTCCACTAACATATTGTGATATAGAAATAATAACAATGTTTCAAAATACTCTTCAGCATGTGTGTATACAGGGTAATGACAAGAGGACTGTGGGCCAAGGAAAACTGAGTAAAAGCACTTGAAAGCAGGGGAAAAGCATGCACGAACAATGAAAGAGTGATAAAATATCAATAAAAGAAAATTAAGACATGAGCAAAACACCTCAATTAAAAGTAAATAAAATTTGTCAAAGTAACTCACCTGATTAAAAATGGTTCCCTCCCTTTTGTTTTCCAGCACTCTCCCAAGAATCAAATCAAGTCAACAGACCTGAATGAAAGGAGGACATGGGGAATTGAAATAGAAGTTTGAAAATAAATTCACAATCAAATTAGAATTTCAGAGTGACTGAGCAGGAAATTCCTTCCATTACCAACTTGTCATAAATGCATTTGGAAGGTTCAAAAAGATTCAAATAGATAAAAGGAGCATTTATTAGGTCACCCCAAAAGATGCTGTACTTACATACAGGTTCTTGTGTGTATTAAACACAAATATAAAATATTAACATGTGGGCCATTCTGTATCTCAATACTGACCCCTCCTAAAATAAGTTGGTGGGGAGCCCTGCATATCTGCAACAAATTTTCATATTCATTTGCCCCTCCACCATAATTTTACAAAAAAACTCCTAAATGAATAAAGAATTAAATAAATAAATAACAATAATTCAAAAAGAAAATAATCAGAATTCCCTTCATATTATGTATCACAAGTCCACTTCAAATAATTATTTGTTTTATGTACGTGTTTTTAGACCTTTTTAGACCCGTCCCCCCCCTTTAAAACTACTCTGGCACTGCCTCCGTTCATATTGTATCAATACTCAATCACAATATATTCAATCAAGTACAGCATAGACTAGTTATTTCATGCTTAAGAATAATACTTTATTTTTTAAACATTTTTCAATAACATATTTTGATATATTACTGAGCATTGGAATTTCAGTTGCACATATGTGACCCGACGCCTCAAAACCTACAATAAGTCCCCAAAATTATTTTTTTTTCTTTTATACATTTTCTGAAAGTAGAGATTCTCAGCTTTCCAATGGTATATCACTTGCCTAGTTTATTCAATGACAACACCTTTAAATATCACATTTAGGATCAGTATGTTACCAGCAATCTATAACTCCTATTCAGAGAAAATGGCCATTTAAGTTCGGAACAAAGGGGTGCTAAACCTTCGCTCTCTGTGTGCGCCCAAGTAAAACTGGGTATTCAAATGGCCATAGCAACCGGTATGAAGGGATTATCAGATTAGGCTGAATTTTGGCACACTGCTCCAAGAGGACCTATTCATTACTCACTCCAAAAATCAATTTAATACCTTTAGAGGTAAAGTAGTAATTTGGCATTGAATTAAAGTATTACAAATTTCGGTGATTTCGATTTTTTAGCTGGACAGGTGAAATAAGGAGTCATTTTAAAATGCCCCAAAAACATATTTCTAAGTCGAATTACGACTCACAAACTTGAGACATGACAGAATGATAATGAAACTACCCATTTCTATCAAAAACAGAAAATCGACTGATCCAAGCAAATTTACTATTTTGGGCTGTTTGCTACGTTGTGGTCCGTGCGACTTATTGTAGGTTTTGAGGCGGCGGGTCACATATGTTAATGTAAATCTGTAGGATTGGAAAAGCCTCATGTCCATACTATTTCCACCTTAGATCACTTAAATCCCTAGCCACTGGGCTCAACAAAAGGCAGGAATATTAATAAATGTATGAAGGAGATCATTCATCAGATATATTTGAGTAGTTATGGTACATGTATGTAGGTATCATGAATTTTTAATTTCAGACTATGAGCTGTGAGCTGTGAGCATGTAGTCCTACATATAACTGGAGGAAATAAATCGAAATATGAATTTGTTTTCAGTCTTATAAAGACAGAACACGACTGCAAGTCTTTTGTGCTGAATAAAAATTTGGAAGTGTACTTCATCTGCTGGAAGACAGAAGGGCATTAAACCATATAGTTCAAACTGGAGCTCATGTCTTGATAGCATTCAGAAGACAATATGTTTGTCTATATAAATGAAAACCAAATCCCTTGTCCCTTGCTATTCCCATCATAAATTGCTGAAAATATTGTATTTAAGCATAGAAGCATGCACAAATATAAAGCAGATCATTTATCAAAATGTATCAATTTATCTATTTATCTAAAATAGTTTATTGATTAAAAAAAATCATTTGCAGCTTGTGGGCCAAATTGTAGATTTTTTCACCAAAGATAGCCACATTAATCATATACAAGAAACATGATAATATGGAACTATGATAAGACATCCAACATAAATAAGATAGAACAAATATACACAGCTTTGTAGATATGACAATAGCAAGCTTCAATTACAATGTATTCAGATAGAGAGAGGGGGGAAGCAGAAATGAAAGTTAGCAAGAGATAGAAAGAGAGGAGGAAAGATAGAAAGAGAAAGAAGAAAAGAGAGGAAAGAGTAGTAGGAGAGAAAAAGAGTAATGTCAAGAATATATATATGAGGAAATGGAAGAGGTGAAAGAAAAAAAAAATGATTACTGGTAGGTAACTATTTAGGTAAAGAATGGAGTTTGTTCACATCTCACCCAGATAACACCTTTATAATATATGCATATCTACAAGTTTGAAAGAATGGCTTCAATCTTCATCACATGCATCATTATCATAATATATATGTTTCAAATCATTAGGATGTGATCTTATTAATAACATGTGACATGTTATTAATAAGATCACATCCTAATGCACATCCTAATCCTCAAAAAAATTATAATGACATGATGTCATTATAATTTTTTTGAGGCAAAGACTAAGATACAAGTCATTATCAAGATGATAACAATAGCAGACAAATATTTGGTATAAGAGGCAATCTCGTCTTATTACATACAGTGGATTGACAAGGAATGACCTCCTATTATGATGAAAATCAGAACCCATTGTTAGATTTCTAATTTGCCTGATTTAAAGTTCACTTCATAAAGCCATAATTTACTTACATATCAAAATGAATAGTGAACTAAATTAGCTTGTATTGTTCCCATCATTAACGATGGAGAAGTATCAACATTGATATGATACAAGGCTATAAAATGTCGCTGAATTCACGGAGTGGCACAACCTCCCGCGAATCTTTCAAAACGCATTCCAAGAAAAAAACGCGATTAAAATTTTTGCATATTAAAAACAGCAAATTTGACTTATTGATATAAGTTAAATTTGATAAATCATATATGTTAAGAACAGGAAGAAACTTGTCTACCCATTCATGTAGAAAAATAGAGTTGTTCATGTGAAATGCTAGCAGTGAAAGGTTGCAAACAATCGTGTCACTTTGTGCCACTTCGTGAAATAAAATACGCGTAATCTGGTACGCACTGATGTGTTTTTTGAGGTTTGTGTCACTTTGATCATATGCAGATACTTGAAACTTTGTTACATGATAAATGATGGTAAATAGATGCTAAAAATTGAAAAATATGAAATTTCATATTTGATGCTATTTTTAGCGTTGTGCCACTTCGTGAATTCATCAAGAATAAGATGGCACTTAAATCCTTTCAGTGCCAGAATAGTCTCAAACACACACATTTGTATATTGTATCTAGAAAAGAAAAGCCTATTTTTCTTCTTGAAAGACAAGCTTTGAAAAGTAGGTTCATAATTTTTAAAGTTAAATATCATAAAGAGTATACTTGAACCTGGGCCCCATAGCATAAAATGTACCATTAATGGTAACTCTGCTATCAATGGTAACTACCATGGTAACATCACTCAACAGCCAATCAAAATCAAGATTTCCATGGGAGTTATCATTCATTGCAAAGTTACAGTTAATGGTAACTTTTATGCAACGGGGGGGGGGGGGGGGGCCAGTAATGAGATTAATGATAGCAAACGGCATGATGATTGAAAACTACTATAAAGAATAATGCAGTAGTACAGAATTGGAACACTTGGCAGCACACAAGGGCTAATGTCTTATGATAATCAACTCTTACTATAGTCAAATATCAGAAAGTGATATATTCAAGAGAGAAATAAACAACTTCATCACTCGCCTTCATTCCATTCTCCTGCATTACCTTTTCAAGAAAATATATTCTGTAGTAGAAGAAAATGTTAATATTCTAATAACAAATCTATTCAAAGGTCTATTGTTCAAAGCAAATGTAAAATTTGTAAAACGATGGAATTAAATAACACATACCTCTATGGCAAGTGTTACTTCATCAAAGAAAACTTGTTAATGGCCTTCATATTTTTTGTTATGTTCTGTAAGGGTCGAAACGTTGAAATAAAATCCATTCTTCTGTCCACTGTTTATTGCACAAATGTAAAATTTGTAATGAGGTGGGTATGAAGTCTCATTGCAAGACAAGTTTGACAGTTGAAGTTGTGTTCATTCAATATCAAAATGAACAAGGAAAAAACTTGCACAAAAGTATTCTTAAAATGGGTTTTTTTTTACCATGGGGAAAGGAGTGCTTTATATTGAACTACAAAATAATTGAAATGACACACTTAAAGAGAGAGAGGGCTTTCAGAAAAAAAACAACATCACAATACAAAACATTGTGTAGCATGCACTTATTAAATGAAAAGCTCATTACAAACTTACATCATGAACTTGCAGCATTTATTAATCTTCTTATTCTGAACAAAATTGACTTTAACTTGGAAATTTATCTCTACCTACAATTACAGGTCAATTTTCACCGCAAGAAATTTTCACTGCAAAACAGCTAGACTCTCCTCCCCCCCCCAAGAAAAAAAGGAGGATTCAATACATTTTGACAGTATCGTATAACAAAAGATACCTCCCAATCCAAACACCTCTGGCCTTTCATGCCAACTTGAGGATGTACTCGAGATGTACTCGAGATGTACAGCTTTTGCAGTGATGCTTACAGAACAATGAAAAAACAAGTTCTTCTCAAGCCTATAGAAATTGGACACTACTCTACCACTTAAATGTTTGATAAACATGAATATATCATAATCACTGCATTTAATTAACGCCCTTCTGGCTCCAAACAGACAATATTTTTGAGGCACGGAGTCGTTGGAGGGCGCTATACAGGACGTCGCGCGTCGTCCGGGTGTCGGGCGGGCACTTACAGAACTAGTGATCATCCACCGAAACTCGGACAGCATCCGCCTTTATGTCGAGCGACTTCTGATCACTAGTGTTCAAAGGGCTCCTCCCGAGCCCCATCCAATATGTGACAGGGTAGATTTCAAGAGAAATATATGCTTGACTCCTGGGCAGTTACGACTTTCTGGCGATCCACAAATTCAGCCAGAGACCGTTGGATATGTGACGCAGGCTTCAGGTAGCGATTGGTAAAAGCATCAAGAAGTTTCAGATAAGAGTCAGTTATTTCATTAACAATGAGATGGTAACCAGTAGAAAGGCGAAAATAATCAGCATATATTTTGAGCTTGTACTCCTCTCTAACATGGGCATGATCAATATTATTCACAGCTAGCTGTGTTTATTATTGACAGGACTTAAGATGAGATTAGCACTGATGATGGTGCTGGATCACTACAGTTCCATCAATCAACATTTTGGAAACACAATCTAGGCTAAGCATATTATGGTTACCTATATTTCTTATGAATACAAACATGAAATATGATTTGCATATTTCATTTGGAAAGAGGATAAGTCTTGTCCTAAATACATGAATCCAAGTATATGTTGGCCAATTATACCATGCATTGAAAATTGGTAACCACCCTCCTCCTACACATACATGTTTACGTCCACAAAATTTATCTCTCTTTGCCATTCTCTCTCTCTCTCTCTCTCTCTCATTTTCTTTCTCCCTCTCTACTACACTTATTTATTTCATTTCTATATTTTCACCTCCTCCTCTCTCAATCAATATATCAATTACTTCTCTGCTCTCTTTAAAGTAATGATAATCACAACACACATTGTCAGGTCATACATATTGGATATGTGTAGGTGAACTATACATGTAGATCATAAGATTAATGTTATCTATACCACATATATAATCATGTACTGCAGCCATATGATGTTGATACATTTTCATTAAAATATGCATTTCAAATGAATATCTGAGAATTCTAAATCCAAATATAGAGTGGGAGAAGCTTGATTCAAGTACTTTAACATCTACCCAAGATAAAGAAAAAACATATTTTATGTGAGATTTTGATCAATAATTAATGTTAATATCACACTGTGTATATATATATATATATATATACCAGGGGGGTGTTTCATAAAGCTGTTCGTAAGTTATGCACGACTTTACGCACGACTGGTGATCAGTTCTTGTACTAAATGATTGAGAATCTGATTAGTATAGCACCCAAGAACATGTTCCAGTCATTTGTAAAGTCATTCGTAACTTTACAAACAGCTTTATGAAACACCCCCCAGGACTGCACATAATTTTGGGAGACATTTGTAAGTTTACTTTTGGAGGTAGTTCTATGAAAGAGACAAAAACTTCTCTCCTTTAGTAAACAATCTCCAACAGATCTTTTCATATCCTGAAATGTCTTGACAATCAGCAATCAATATGTAAATCAGCAAATGTTTGTGTTTGCGTGTGTGTGCATACATTTAGCTACAACATAGATTATTTGAATAAATTCCAGTTGTACCATTCACATTCACAGGTACCTCTTCATTTAATTGTGACCATATGGTGGATTTCATAACAAAATTACGGCCTGCCTCCATTACCGGAAACAAGAAGTGAGATGTAAGATCTTAAATACAAAACCAGAAAAAAATTGTAATAAAATGTCTATACAGCTAATTATAAATATTATACTGTCATTAGAGGCAAACCCTGAACCTCTTTCTGGTCACTAGGAATTAAAATTTCATATCTCACTATCTCTTCATACATATATTTCTTTTTTCTATTTCTATCTCCTTAAATCTCTCTCTCTCTCTTTCTCTCTCTTTTTCGCTTATTATAGTTTTCTCTATTTGTGTTCATTTCCTTCTCCCTCTCTCCCTCTCCAATTCTCTAATGCTCTCTCTGAAATCATATCATAGCCATTTAACACTGAGCAATGACAGTGACTATCCATCTACTTCCTATGTCTCCCCCACTTGACAGAAAAACAAATAAATGCACGTCTCTTCAAGTGGCCTAGAAGCCAGAATCACCCAGAGACTATCCAGAAAAGAGTGTCCCCACTGCCGTTGTTTTTAGGCAGTGAGGAGCAACTAAGCTAATGTTCTCAGCTCATCAGGACTGTAAACTGTAAATGCTTGCATAGATGGAGCAGTCAAAATCTGAACTCATTGTAACCTGGAAGTACAGAGAAACCTTAGGGTGCTCAGAGCAATAAGGACATTACCTCATATCATTTAACACAGAGCTAAGGCCATTCTGGTTCAGATATATCACCACTTTTGGTGACCCCATGCATAATGGCGCTCTGGATGGCCTCCAGTAATGTTGTGTAAGAAGAGTACACGTGTCTGCACATGTCACTTCATACTACATTGTACTCTAACATGGTTCAGAGTTCAATATTGACTATATCAATAGCAAGGAGAGAAAAAAAATGTACTACTTTCACATCTATACATTAATACACAAATATGACATGCTTAATTTTGATTGATCAGAAAGATGAAAATATTTATTTACATGGAATAATTTTGAGCATTGAGGATATGAGGAAATTAGACCGATTTTCTGAGCTCAGGATCCAAACTGCTGTACATTCCAATACAGCCAGAGGACATTCCAAAAAGAGCATTAACAATACCTGATCAGTGAATAAATACAATTCTTTGTGTGTTGGACATTTGGTATATTTTTCGACGCAAGAAAGAGCAACTTACTCCATGATTCAAGTCTATTTCTATTACAGAATAAAATGTGGTTGCTAAAATCTTCAATTGACAGCAAATGACCATGAACTGTTTCTTCTTTCAAAAGAAGACAAAAGAAGACAAAAATAGAATCATTGACAGTAAATAATTTACTCATAACAAGGTTCCAACACTGTGAGTGTTTATTAAAAGAAATAAAACTAAACTAAACCAGCCATGTTAACTTGTTTCAGCACATTTAAATTCATGGCTTGCTACTTCATGGTTAAGTTCACATTGTCTGTTATCCTACATGTAGATTCGCATTGTTATTTATAACATGCAGTGCTCTACATTTAAAAGTACATGTACCTAAAATTAAAGGTCTAACTTCCCAAAAAGTGAGAACAATGGACGAGATTTAAAGTGCATTTCAATTTGTATTTTGTTTTATAAAGCCCTTTTTACAGAATCATAGGCAGATCCACAATGGTGAAAAATCAGCTCCACTGCCCCCTGCCCCCCCCCCTTCCAAGTAAAGAGTGTCTGTGTTTGCCCACAATTAATTTACATGCATTGCAGTGTAATTTTTTTTTTTGTGCGTGTGAGGGTGTGTGTGTGTGTGTGCGTGTGCGTGGGTGTTGACCGGCATCCGTGGGACACTAATATGAAAACACATCTTCGAACCGAGGACACACATGAGAGCAAGGACCGTCCTCGTTTTGATTTACAGTTTGTCGGCTTTATTTTTAGCAGAGTCCACGTTTGGGCGGTAGTGAAAGTTTTTGTGTGTAAATTTTTTTTTTTTTTTTTTTTTGGCTTACGCATTCTATCCAACAGACGGGCACGCCCGGAAATTGAACGAGATTTATTTTTAGTCTTCCAGGATTATTCTCTTCAAAAACAATTGAAAAATAACTGTGAATAGTTAATTATGAATAAGTCCACGGTTGGGTAATGTTGACACACAGTCCTCGTTTTCCGGTGGAAACACGTAAGGGTGGGCGTGTTTAGCCGTATGTCCGAGGACATTTTCGGACAGAGAACAAAAAAAAAATCATGAGAACAATGGTCCTCGGAAGCCGGACAATAGTCCTCGAACGTCGAACAATGAATTTGTGCCTTATTCCGTCGACTGTCCGAGGAACAATAGAGGAACAATACTTGTCCTCGGAAGTAAAGCCATGTAAAGCTCTGTGTGTGTGTGTGTGTGTGTGTGTGTGTGTGTGAGAGTGGGAGGGTGTGGGAGTGTGGGGTGTGTGGGTGTGTGGGTTTACATAGATTCATTTGTGGGGTACAGAGAACAATAGAGCACAATGATAGCCTTTGTTCCGTCATGCTTGTGGGGTACAAAATACAATATGAGAAGTGCTTGCGGGGTACAAAATACAATAGGAGAAAACAAAGTTCCCCACAAATCAATGTGTGTGGTGGTAGGTGTGTGTATGTGTGTGTGTGGGAGTGTGCTTTTTCATCAAAGAGGTTCATGTAGGTGCTCTTAGTGTTAGTCTCTCTGTTTCAGCTCTTCTTGTGACTGTGTATAAATTATAGGCCTGCATGTTGTTTAATATCAACATGTGGTCTTTCTATACAGGTTGTCACTAAAGCAGGTTTGACAGGATAGCATACAGAGAGTTTTAGGTTAATGAAATGAGCAGAATTTGTGTTCTTAGCTATGTCAATAGGCAATTAACATAAATGTTAATTATCAAAGGTGTTCTGTGGATGTAAAATTACAGGACAAAATATGCAGAATCTGTATTCTTTATCCTACAAAGATTAAAAACCATTAATATCATCATTTATCATCTAACTGTCTTACATCATATGGCCTATTATACAATGAATGGAGGAGTCGCTGTCACCTAAACAGAACAGATTAATACTAAAAATATTCAGATTATAAGTAGTAATCTAACATTTTGGTCAAGAATAAAATCTTCTGATGATTCATTCACTTTTTATTGTTACACTGAAAATATTTTACATGGCATGATAAATGCATACATGTACATGTATATCAATTTGTTTGAATTTGAAGAAGAGCACTGAAATAAGGCCACTGAATGAGACATACACTGTAGCCTTTTCTAAACTTCATATTAAAGAGAAGCATGATCAGTATAAATGTGAATTTCATCACTGCCACATTTAGGTAGCTTAGTGAAATGTGATTGCACGTAAGAACGCAGGAAAGATGCATATGACAAAATTATTCAAAATCATAATTTTATTCTATAGAGGCAGAACCAAAATGATAGGATGTAGAATTAGTATTTAACTCTATGAACATTTTTAAGCAAAATAATATGAAAACGTTTATTCAGATAAGTCTGAATGTGATTTAGATGCACAGACAAAACTAGCGATTTCGCTCTTTGCATCTTTACAGGCCATTGGATTTCACTAAGCTGCCTTACCCACAAAGTGACCAATATGAAATATAAACTAGAACTTCCACAGACAAAAAAAACAAAGTCAGATCTAATATAGATGCCTTCTATGGATGAATATGATGAAGGCCATTGCCAAATGCATACTCTAAATTATTTTGAGAGATACGCTGAGCACGTACCAGGAACCTACAAGGTCCAAAATATGATTAGGGGATTCGTTTGATGGGTAGATGCATGAAGGTACGTTCCCACAAACACAATACAAATCCATCATGTCATGAGTATATATGGAAGTCATACAAACAGTGTATTACATACAAATTATCAGGATAAATTGTCTGGCTATGGGAACATTTACAGTCTCCCAGTCCTTTGTGACATTGACAGTAGGGCTTAGCAATTACCTTAGCCATGATGATTAAACAACCAACTGATTACAGCACATGATAATCATTCCAAGGAAAGAAAAAACATAAAGGACGGTGAGTGGTAAAAAAAAAAGAGCCTTTTTGGATGGCCGAGAAGCGTGGGCATGTTGACAAGAGACCTGTCGCGACTTCATCTACATTGTTGTATCTGACACGACACATCATACGAGTGGCTTGGAATTGACAGTGTAAACGTGTATGCTCTATTGATCCGATTCAAACTCAAATTTTATGATTTCTCACTCATCAAACTCAAGAGCTACTTTCCACTCTTTCATTGTCAATCATAATCTACTTTGCATAGTGACGGGATATTATTAGAAGAAAGACTGTAAAAGGGAGAAACATTTGTTTTAAGCTGCACGTTCATTTCTGTATGACAATGTAAATATAGCAATCTCCACATTAACGGTTTTGTTTAGGATCTGGTTCTCATGATAAGTATTCATTTCTTCTATGTAGTCAGAACATTGATGTCACTCACACAATTGAAAGCACTTTACTGAAACATAGCTGCTCACAAATTCTACCTGCTATTATGTGAAAAATAGTTGATGAAACTCAATAGTTTTTGAAAGGATAATGGATAATGATAATGATAATGGATAATGAATATTGAATCAATGTTAGTTATTATTTGAGCTAACTGAAAAAAAATAGAATAGGGTTAACTTGTCCAATATATGGATCGTTCAACAGGAGAAGAAAGATTCCATCACTATTAGCAAATACATCTACACACCTTTCAATTTTACTTCACGTATGATATATTGCAGGGAAAAATATCAACCTTCTTTTGGGGAAATCTTTGGATCAAGATTCGCATAAATGTAAATATGGATCATGCTGAATTTAATGCACATAAAAAAAACATTTACGATGGAAAGTAGTTGTCTCCGTGACAAGCAATCAAGCAATATGAAAACATCCTGTAAACATGTCCTGATCACTGTCGACATATTCTTCTAACAGTGTAGGCTGGACTGGCATCATCATGACGCTGATGCCGACAAAGCATCGGGAAAAAAGTCATCTCTCATTGATGAGATTTGTTACACGGTCTCCTCGTAATCATCAACATGATCATAAATCCCCCAAGAGAGACACCCAGAGAGATAAAGATAGAGGTAGTGACAGAAACAGAGACAGACAGAGACACAGAGACAGAGATAAAGAGACAGAGACAGAGACACCGAGACAGAGACAAACAGGCAGGGACAGAGACAAGATAGAAGTACAAAGTTCCCCAATAGCAAAAGACAGACAGTTAATGCAACATAGATACATAATATAGAAAAAGAGAGAAGGAAGGGAGCAAGAGATAGAGAAGGTAAAGACAGACAGAAGAACAGAAAGACAGAGAGACATAGAAATAGAGACCGAGTCAGAAGAGACAGGGAGAGGGGGAAAAGAGAAATAGAGAGATAGACAACAATATAGAGAGGCAGGGACAGCAAGTCAGAGAGACAGAGAAGGAGAAAGAAAACGATCTTCTCTGTCTAGCTTGTTCATCCATTGATGGTACTGTCACGGAAGGCTATCAAAGAAGGCAAAGGCACGAATCCTGGCATTGTAAAACCGGGACCGTGGGTTGGATTACGAGGGTGCAGGTAATGCAGCATACGTGCCTTGATGGAATGCAACGACCATCAAAACGTAAAGAAATAGCTCAATTAGGATGTAGCGGATACATCAAGGACCTATTCTACTCAGCATCTACAGATCTACTTCTTATGAAGTAGCTTTACAGGCCCTCCTTGGCTGTCATTATAAATGCTGCTTTTCTTTTAAATACCAGTAAAGTTTGAACGTAACACACGATGGGGAAAACATTTTGAAGCAATGTGAAATCATACGGCAATAATTATGTCATTTGTATTAATTCATTGGCATCGCAAAATTTTGTAATGACCATAGTTTTTCTTACATTATATGCTGATATGTGACTTAATTCACAACTCTGCCATTACGAGTGTCATCATAAATATTCACATTGATTAATACAAAATTTCAGTGCAACTATAACTGAAATAGTTAATTATGTTACATGTATGTTACAAATTTTTGACTACTGAATCACATTTTTATGCACATCTATGAACATGCAACATTATATCGAAATTCAGAAAATGTGTGTTGTATATACTATTGTAGTTTAAGCTTCTACCAACCTTAAATTTTTGTTAGCAAGCTTTTGTCCAATCCTGTGGACTTTCTCAAGCCAAGTGATCAGTCACACTGTTTCTCATTGCTTAAACTACAATTGTATGATTACCCCCAACTGATGAAACTTTGCTGTATTATTTGTGTGTCGTATATCTGTTTTTGACCCTTACAGTGCCATCACAGAGATGCCAACTTTTGGAAATCACAATTAGGGAGGATTTGCAACTGACACCAAATTATGTGCGCACAGCACACATCTCGACCCTTGCAGCGGGGTCCAGCTCTGGGGTTCTAGATGCTCTCTAGTGCAATCTGAGCCTTATTTTGGAGCATTTTACATGTTAAAAATCTCACCAATTATTGCTGAAGTTTTTGTTCTTGCACATCCATACTTCGAAACACACCAAGTTAGTAGTGGTCATATTGAACACTACGATATATGCATGCAAAAATAGTTAGATTTCAATAGATAAGTTTTTGATCATCGTTTGTATTTCCATTGTTCATTTTTATACAAAAATAGTGTCCCATGTTTTCAAATTTTACAGTCATTTTGAATTAGAATTCTGGCAGTTCACACCACCTACAGCATTGCAAGCGTTAAAGGATACACAACTGAAATGAATGACGAGAACAGAAAAGATTTTGCACTATCAACACAAAGACATTATAAAAACATACTTTACATCATATAAAAGGATGGGGGAAAAGACAGTACTGTAAACGTGGAATATTTTGTGGTGTGGAAATTTTCGCGCATTTTGCGCAGGATGAAAATTGCGCGAAATTAAAAACATGCGAATATTTTTGTTTATGTAATCTTTAGCCAAGGAGTCTAGCGCGTAGGTGAAATGAAAAACCATGTGAACTTCACCCTACTTGGCCAAGCGCGAACTATTAATCACATGAAAATTTCCACTTTTACAGTTATTACTGCAACACACAGAAAGATTCATTGATAAATTCATATATGACATGTGACTACCTGATGTGCTTTCTGATAAAGAGATACAAGATGATAACAGGATAAAGGAAAACAAAAAGAAAATTCCTCATTTCTTATCATCACACATCACCATATTTTACTTTCTTAATATAAGATACATTTCTGGAATAAAATCATGCTCATGTTTCACTTATGCTTATCTTTTTTTTCTCAAATACAAAATAATTGTATCTAAAGTTTATAGAATATGTATTCAACCTTTCTGAATTATTGATACCAAGGAGTACCTCCTTGTTGATACAATGTGACCTTTCAGTTCCCAGGAGAGCTTTATCTCAACCAGCCAACTTTCTTTTCTTTTTTTGGTAAAAAATTGAAATAAGGGACTTTCAAGATTCCATATATTTTTGTTAATCCGCAAATGCTCTTATGAGTAAATGTGTGTACGCAAGTCTACGTCCTCCATCTTCCTGCCTAAATCTCAATTAGAGTTGTGCCTCTATTCAAAACTAAACAATGGCCTGGAGTGGTCTATAGAGGGCTGCCTATTGTGGTGATGGCAGTGAGTCAGCACTTAGGGAGCATTACAAGGCTCTCTGGAGAAATAAGAGCCGGCTTTGCTATCAGCATCGTCTGAGCAAGGCAAAGACTTGTAAGAATTCTTTGACACGCAAGCTACACCACTCAAGATACAAGTCTATCTTTGCAAAATACTTGCTTACTGTAGGAATACCGAACACTAACATGTGTACTATACCAAGAGAAAGGTTCAGCTATCATTAACCTTGCTTGAGGAAAAAAAAAAGCTGTTTTATGCTCGCACTTAAGAAGCAGATATGGTTATCATATAACTTGATGTTACCATGGCAACACCATGTTTTCCACAGAAATGATATACATGTGCAAGATGGCTTTTAGGTTTTTTCAGTGTTTCAATTGCCTTACCTCCACCCCTTCACACCTCCACCCCTTCCTCCCTTAGTTCAGTGTATACCTAAAGTACTCCTTTTGTTTTCTCATTCTCCCTCACAGTTCAGTGTACACTTAAAGTACTCCTCTTGTTTTCTCATTCTCCCTCACAGTTCAGTATATACCTAAAGTACTCCTTTTGTTTTCTCATTCTCCCTCACAGTTCAGTGTATACCTAAAGTACTCCTCTCTTGTTTTCTCATTCTCCCTCACAGTTCAGTATATACCTGAAGTACTCCTCTTGTTTTCTCATTCTCCCTCACAGTTCAGTGTATACCTAAAGTACTCCTTTTGTTTTCTCATTCTCCCTCACAGTTCAGTGTATACCTAAAGTACTCCTTTTGTTTTCTCATTCTCCCTCACAGTTCAGTGTACACTTAAAGTACTCCTCTTGTTTTCTCATTCTCCCTCACAGTTCAGTATATACCTGAAGTACTCCTCTTGTTTTCTCATTCTCCCTCACAGTTCAGTGTATACCTAAAGTACTCCTCTTGTTTTCTCATTCTCCCTCACAGTTCAGTGTATACCTAAAGTACTCCTTTTGTTTTCTCATTCTCCCTCACAGTTCAGTATATACCTGAAGTACTCCTCTTGTTTTCTCATTCTCCCCCCGTTCAGTGTATACCTAAAGTACTCCTGTCTTGTTCTCAAAAATCATTAATTTCCATTTTCTCTAAAGAAAATATTCAATCATACATGCACCTTACACACAATTATTGCTCATATGTTTTTACGCAAAACCGGTATGAAACAAATCTATTCCTTCATACAAAAACTAAGAAAATAACATTTATGAGATGTTCTGTACTCAGTAAATGGGAGAAGAGCTCGCAAGATACATTGTACGTCACAGAGTTGGCAATTGAGTTTGATTGATTATAACTTCAAAAATTCCAAACTTTATTTCTTATCGGATTTTGCTCAAACTTTTACTAATCAGTTCCTCTCATTTTTCTTCTTTTATTCAAATTTAGTCTAGGGTGGGCTTTCTCTTTAAGTTCTCTACTTCTCAATTAATCTATTTTCTTATCACTTTAAAAGCAAACAATTATTGATCATCTGCATGTAAAGGACAACAAGATATTTCTTAGCATATTCTTGAAACGCTGAAGCTTTCCATGATAATTAATATTTTTGCAACGTCCAATGCTGTAGTTGGTTTCACTGCACTAGAACATTATGAAGTAGTCAGTAGGAAGCCTACCTAACAAGAATGACAAAGGTAATCTCTAATTCAGAGGAACCTATTTACAAAGTGGGCAAATCATATCATATCTGCAAGTTAAGTATATAGTTTGTTGTGCCCATACATAAACATTGATTTGGAAACAAAGATGGAAGTTTTAATGAACGAAGGAACATGTAGTCACAACCATTTAGCAGTGAATATCAAATAGCTACATAGTTTACAAAATATTGTTCTTTATATTACTTGTACTCATATTGACATCAATGCTTGCAAGGTATGTTTAATGAAGATATCAACATCACTGGAGCTTACAAGGTATGTTCAGTGAAGAAAGAGTGGTTACTTAAGAAGACATAAAATACCTCACAATGTTTAATGTATGCCCACATTTGTAGTATCATGTTTCCTGTGTACACAACATACAATTACATACTCACCACACAGGCATGTACTCGCATAACAAAAGGCGCTAATCATACCCATAAATGCAATATTTATGGGTACCACCTGAATCTAAGCAGGGCATGAATATTGCATGCCTTAGCTTGTATCCACCGACCCCTGAGGATGTGGAAAGTCCGACTTCGATTCTCTTAATCTAGGGACCTCCGTGTGATGGATGGGCCTGTCTAACCTATGCAGATTTTGTCCTCATAACAACGAATCTCAACAAGAAAATTGGGGATTTTCAGGGGGGAAAGATGTCAGAATTGGGCGCATTTTATCTAAAAATGGAGACAGGATAGAATAAAGGAGAATTTTGAGGTTGAATATGCAAATAACAATTCCTGCCATAGGATCTGTATAAGGTAGACACAGTGGCATCTAACTGATAAAAACATGCAGGAATTATCTTGCTAATGGTATGAAATGGAAAGCCTCTGAGGCATGATAAATCAGTTACCTCAGATGAATTGTTTCTATTCACCATTAATATGTATAGATCTGTACTTTAAAGAGATGTGGGTTCAAGTTGTAGCTATGCTCTCATTTCCTAATGTGTTCACAATATTTTTGGACTTGAATTTTGGGGTTATCATGTTTTAGAGTTTTTTGTTTATTGTTGTTTGTATTTGTTTTTTTTTTTTTTTTGGGGGGGGGATGTTCTAACCCATTTACATACCTCAAGAGTGTTCCTTTTTTGTTTCTGCTTTGTTATAATTCATATTATGAGTACTGGATAAAATTTAATCAAATTGAAACTTCATTCAGAAAATGTAGTTCACACTAACGTTAAAAATACCACAAAAATGAACTCCTATGTTTTGAAGTGTGAGGCCTACAAGAGGGGCTACTTTAAAAAGAAAAACAATTAAAGATTCTTGGCGAGGATTCAATGTGACATTTTCAACATTTATTCTAACTGTATGCACTACCAGCGAAAGTCCAAATACATTTAAAGGACAATTAACCCCACGTGATATTCTAGATGCACCTATTGTCTGCTACGTCTTTCCATGGAGGCTGCCATTTTGTGCATGACACGGATCATTAGGTACCATATGCATTGATAATAGCCTACCTTTACAACAGATACGTCGCTTTGTTCTGATTGTATTACGATTGTTATTGGCCATGGGCCTAGATAATTGACGACCCATGAGTTCTAATAGCCATCCTGTAAAGCAGATTCCTCGCTTTGTTTTGGTATTGTTACGATTGTCTCCGTCCTTGACGTCAATTCTCCGTCCTTGACGTATATTTTTTATGAAGTATATTTTTTATGAACAAATTAAGACCTTTTAAAAAATATATAAAACTAAACTTACATTTCAGAATATGTGACTTTATCTAATATATATTTGTCCTCTAAAAATCAATTACAAGTTAACGATGAAGGAAATTTTACTTGGGATGAAAAATATGTTCGTGTACACATAAAGTAATGGCAGCCCCCTTATTATTGCTAGCAGACGATAACTTGGCTGGAAAATAGTGATTTATATCTATATCCTGTATTTTTACATGAAATTGCATGTATCAAATAAGAGGCATATACTACACCATTCAAAATAAGCTAATTCATACGCTGAGGTTAATTTCCCTTTAAAATGCCACAGAGCAAAGAGTTAAGGTACGCTATTCCTTTGTGCTTGTCACAATTTTACGCACACAAAGTGCCACAGAGCAAATAGTTAAGGTACGCTATTCATTTCTGCTTGTCACGATTTTACGTACACAAAGTGACAAGTTGGCAGTTCCTATTCAAATGGCATTAGTCACTTTCTGGTCAGTTCCCAATTTTTACGAAGGTTTGCATAATTCCTGTCCCATTCATAGGTAGATGTTTTAACAATGTATGAAATACAAAGTTCACATCAAAGTGCAATTACACTTTTACAAACTTTAGTTAATAAAGAATTCAATCTCTATACAGTGAGTTTATTTTAAATATTAGTTTCTAGCCATACACACAGTGATTTTACATGCTAAACCCTACTCCCCAATAAAATATAAAGTTATAATGTTAACCTGCATTTAGAATTCCAAATAATTATCTTACTTACTAAATATGGATTTGGAAGATAATGATCTTTTAGTATTTCCTTGAACTGTATGAATTCAAAAAATGAAAATTAGCCTATGAAGCAAGTCAAATTTTCCACGCTTGATTGCCATAGAGATTACTCCTTAGAACATTAATACAAAGATGAATCCATCATTATGAGTGAGGAGGCTGAAATGTTTGAAAACCACAAGAGTTTGCTCACATTAGGTATATTGTATGGTAACTACATATGTATCTTTTGGTTCAAGAGAGGAAAAGCTGTTATTTGACTGATTGCCATTACAACACAATAACAACTTTGTTACAGGGATCTATCCATACCCAGAGAGCATGTTCTGTTTTGACTATGTGCCGGTACATTTGTCAAAAGATATCAGTCTCCAGGAATTATGTATAAATCAGTCTAGCTCACAAATCATCAAAACTATACATTTTTAGAAATAGATATTCTCTTAGAAATATTTAAAAATATATTTTGAAGGGTTTAACTCTTTGTACCGTGGATGAATACTGTTCTAAGGAATATTGTTAGTAGTCTGTACAAAATTGAATTAATTACACAGGAAAGGCTAAATAATTAAAGGTTATGAAAGTACATTAGCATGTAATAGAGAGTAATGCTTGAATTAATTGTCAACTCAAACATATCAACAGATTGAGCAGTTGTACTGCATAATATACAATATGTGTGTTATCAAACCTGCATTGGACTTTTCCAACTGGCTTTTCCATGAAAGCTTCTGTCCAGTCAAACAGTGTTTTGACCAACCAAGCACTTCACTGTCCAGTCTTTTAACAAAACATGCATTACATTCAACTTGAAGCTTGTCGTAAGATAGTAATACCTTGCATGGTTGTTACATTTGTGAAAGGTACATACATTTTGGCAAGGGTGATGACAGAACTTGCCTACATCTTGAGTATAGTAGTTGAATAAGAATTCAGTTATTCAAAATCACACAGATGTACATTCCATTAGGATAATGAATGGTAGAACCAATGGGACATGTCTTTCCGATTTGTTTTAAATTTGATTTTGTTCTTGTCTTTCTTTTTTTTTCTCTCTTTTTTCCAATAGTGATTCAAATGTCCCAGTTGGTCCTAAATGTTACTCTCATTTATCTTACTTCCTATCGTAGTATTACGATTAAGGCTAGTTTAGGGGTACTGATTATTCTTTCTCAATAACCTTATGTTCAGTGTAACAGGGCATAGATCTAGATGTACATGAACATGTAATAGTGCATGTGTTTAATGAGACAAAGTGACTTTAAATGGTAAAAATAAACATTGAACAGTAAACAATCCTTGAGAGTAAACATCATTTCTAAATAGTGACTAAAGGATAACTTCCATTTATGGCATAAAATATGCAGACAGGCTTCTTATCTAGTCTTACTGCTATTCAAATAAATTTCACTTTCCTTTCTGACATGTATCTAATTTTCTTAACCTGAAACCATATTACCATACGGTGGGTGTCACAATTAGGCAGGAACAAAAAGAAATACCTACAATATTTGCATGGTCTGATATATTGTTCTATTTTAAGGTTTCCTTCTTTAGTGCAATTGCTTTTAAAATAGGGATTATTTTCATGCTTAATTGTACAATTTAAAAAATACAAATTTGATACTTTTCCCATGTTTTTTTTTTCAATCTAAAAACTAATCAATCCAATGTTAAGTTGCAGGCTCAGTCTTTTTTTTAATCAAATTTAGATTTATTCTTCATTGTAAATTTCTTTGAGTTTTCTTTATCTTTTAAAGATTTTTTAGATATTAATCACCAAGAATATAATAACCATGTTCTTCTGCCTTCCCCTTAAAATAATAGGGCAAATAACTTCATGACTTAAAACTCTCATTATTATTACATAATGAAACACACAATGTCTGATATTCACATAACCATATTAGTCCACCAGCAATTATTAGAAGAGGACCCATCAATTTACAAACAATAAGAATATCTCAAGGGAGAAATTGTCGACTAAAATCATCCCTTACAATAAAAGCAAACATGATAAAGACTGCTAAGCTTATTTTCATATTATTCTTCCTCCCTCCTCTTTGCATCCAAATACATTCTTAAGGCAATTGAAGAACTCAATTAATGGATGAATTATACCACCTCCATAATACATGTTATTTCTCTTATATGGCGGCATTTCATTACCTTTAATCCCTTACATAATTTACGACTAACCACCAGAGTAAAATTTATTGATTCACAAGTGCTTATACAGCTTTTCAGATCTCCTGTTTGTCTTTGTTAAGGCAGAGAGAAAATTGCCATGGTAATAGAGATAGTGTTTTTAAGCCAGTGCAATTCTTCATTGTAATGAAAATTCAAGGATATTTTTAAATTTCCATAGCTGGCATGCTTGCTTTTGTTCATATTTAATGACACAAATAGTTCATAGATTTATGTCACTTACGCATAACATGATAAAGAAAGAGTAACAACAAACGAGAAATAGATTGATTGCATCAAAGCAAAGTGAAAGAAAGAGAAAGGGAAGTACTAAAATAAAATAGAAAGCGAGATACAAAGTAAGGTCACTGAGATGTATACTAACAGTATACTAACAGTATACTAACAGAATACATGTACACTACAACCAATCAGGTATCAGATTAACAAAGAAATTCATGTGGATGATATATGGAACAAACATACTAAAATACGCTTAATCAATGAAAGGGAGTAACAGAGGGAAATTAAGAGAAAAAATATGTGGACAACATATTGTTAATGGACATAAGCAATGAAAATAGTTTAGATGTCAAGGAAGTAGAGAATTAAGAAGATACAAACGAAAGAAGAGAGTGAACATCATATTTCACACAAGACAAGTATTTACTTTCTTTTCACTGCCACCACAGCAGATACATGTACATTATATTTAAAGAGAACCCATACATGTACACAAGCACACTAGTGTATCCTTGCATGGCAGGGCAAAGGTGCATGATTGCCACGAGGGTTGCAGTTACCATAGCAACTGGTGTTGTCATGGAAACACCGCTATGCCATTCAGAGTCTAAGCTGTCTCCGGCATATAGGGAAAGGGAATGCTAGGAGCATGGGAAGAGGAAATGGATGGTTGATACAGCAGCTGGTATATATGTCGTTATAAAATTATGTATGACTGAGTTCTGTTTATATGTTATAATGGCAGGTCCTGACTATAATACTTCAGACTTTGATGATGCAAGACAAAGCCTTGTGAAATTATGATCTCTATTTATCTCTTACCACTGTATTTTGCAATGGTGAAGTATAACTATGAAGATATTTTACCCAATGAAGATACATGACTTGGAAATAAACCCATTACAAATACATTACACGTTTTCGTGTTGTACTTATTTATCATATGAAGATATGAACTTGTCTACTGTGAATCAGAAGTATCTTAACTCATGTCCAGTAACATTGAGCTAATACCAATCTGGTTCAGCTATAAGTGTGAACATCTTGCTAATTTTAAGCATATCAGGGGCGGTATTCTGAGATTCATTTTATCTCAGATAAAATCTGAGATTTTAAGTCAGTGAAATAAAATACCCTTAAAATACCCTTAAAATATTTTTAAATCGGTATTCTGAGAACTATTTCAGCGAGATTTTATCTCATCTAAGACACGCCCATTTATGATGCCTTAACCAATAACAAATGTCGTTAAATTTCACTTTTATCATTCTCAGCCAATAGAATTGCTCTCTGCCAGTCTCTTGGGCAAGAGAGCACGAATGCGCTATTTTTACAATTTTCAATACACGTGCACATCAAAGCACAATCGCACTTTTTGCTAGGATTTCATGAAAACGACTAGGGTACTTTCCGAGGTTTTAGAAGACCATCACAAGCATTATTGTAGGTGTGATATTAGTTGGCAAAAATCTTGTAATTGAATTCGATAATCATATGAGAATGTTGCTTGAGAAATTAGTCAGTACTCAGTATCTTTTCGTTTATTTTGATTGCACGATTAGCATTATATTTGTCCAAATATATCACACTCACCGTGTATCCTAGATATAAAATAGCCCCTACCATATTTTAAGTTTTATTTTATCTTTCCCACAAATATGATTGGCGTAAGCGTTTAAAGCTGTGCGTATCATGCATACAACATGGATAGGCACGCAAGAGGTAGGAGATTGAGATAAAATATGAGATAAAATCTGAGATAAAATGTGGTCTCAGAATACAAAAAGATAAAATAAAAAATTTTAGAGATAAAATGATGCTCAGAATACCACCCCAGGTCCCAATACATATCGTAGATAGAATAAAATCAGCCAATTATACAACTTATTTCATGAGGTAAAACAAGCACTTTGCACAGAGTGAAAGAGAAATCACATACAATAGGAAAAGCAAAAGAGAAAAAAAATGAACAATGCCAGACACAAAGTTTGGTTGTAACTCATTCATCTCATCGAGATGTGAACCTATCAGAACTAAAAGGTCATTAATGCATAATAACATCCTTCTGGTCCTCCTCAGATGAGAACTAAAAGGCCATTAATGCGTTAAAAAACAACATCTGGTTGTCCTCACATGATTCAAGCGACTAAATACATGTGAAAATATTGGTTGTTTTTAGCATCTAAATGTGAGATTCAACCCACAAACATGTAACTTTGTAATATCATAATTCCTAAGAGTAGACTAAAATTAGATTACTGCAGTGATTAAAATGGAGTACACCTTAAAAATTGGACTATATAGAAATAAATGAAATTAATACAGGTATTTGTAAAAAGGCATACTGCCCAAAGTAACAGATGTGTATGAAATATTTTACAAGTCGTATTCAACATTCATGGTAATGGTATCCATGACCTAGGATCAATTACAGTAGGTATAATAGCAGTTCACAAAGCTCACTTACAACCATATATACACTAACCTTATAAGTAATAACCATAATATACCCCAAAGTTAAAACCATAATACACAACATCTTTGACAGGTTTTAAATGAAACCCTTCAAAGAAAATTCACTGCACTCTCCAAACATACATTCTGCTTCTAAATTTGTCAGACACACATAAGGAGACAATAAATGTATTTGTGTGTATGAATCAAAACAAAAATTTAATACTGTACATGTAGGTTTAAACATAAGTTAATGCACACTGTATATAAAAGTACAAGTGATTTTAATAGTGCGATGGTGTTGACCGGCAACCGCGGGCACTAATATGAAAACATCTTCCATTAAACCGAGGACACACACGAGACCGAGGAACGTCCTCGTTTTGATTTACAGTTTGTTGGCTTTATTTTTAGCTTCTAACTACGCTGTTGAACTTTTGAGCATAAATGAGTCCACATTTGGGTGGTAGTGACATTTTTCGTGGGTATAATTTTTTTTTTTTTTTTTTTTGGGGGGGGGGGTTTTTGCTTACGCACTCTATCCAACAGACGGGCACGCCCGGAAAGCATGTTATAATTGAACGGGATTTATTTTTAGTCTTCCAGGATTATTCTCTTCAAAAACAACTGAAAATAACTGTGAATACTTAATTATGAATAAGTCCACGGTTGGGTAATGTTGACACACAGTCCTCGTTTTCCCGTGAAAACACGTATGTGTGTGTGTGTGTGTGTGTGTGTGTATTGTATTCCCATCCATATTTTCTGTCATTACTCAGTTCAGTGTTAAAAAAAAGAAGCTCTACACAAGTCCGTCATACTGATAAATCTGAAGATTATAATGCTGCACTGTAATCACCATTGCAACATCCTACATTCAATTACATATATTCATAATATATCTGCAGATCTGATAGATCATGTGAGACAGCACTGATCAGGGGCAGATACAGGATTTTCAGAAAGGGGGGCGCATTTCAGAAGGGGGGCACATTTCAGAAGGGGGGGCGCATTTCAGAAAGGGGGGGCGCACACTGAGGAACCCTCCGTTTGACGAAGCCAAACGGCCATCTAGGGGGTCCGGGGGGTCAGACAAAACGGGGGGGGCGCACGAAAAGGTATGTCCCCTGAAAAAGATTACTCTTCAAAAGCCCTCATATTTGAACACAGGTGTGTGTAGTCCCGTATACCCATTTCTGTGTGCAGTGCATGTGCTGTTCAGCGAGATTGGGTCAATTTCTTGTCATTTCAATGATTCCAAAACCTCATAGTATACACCAATTCTTATGTAGACATGACAAACCTTTCCTAATTGCTGTAAGAAACTTTCTTTCACAATGGGATTTCATGACCAGAACTCAACTTTATCTTAAAGATCACATTGCAAGAAAATTCCATCAAAATAAATATTGGCTTAATACTTATTATTGCATAGATGGCATAAATTATACAAGGTTATCCAAATTCAACGCTTGGAAACATTTGAATTAATGATTATTATCAATTATAAAACGGTAAAATACAGCCCCCGATATAGCAGCTGAAGAGCTCCTTGAACGCTGCTGAGATGTGTGACGACACACGAAGGACCAGGCCTGTCTAAGCAGACGATGTCCCATAACATCTTACACATTTTTCAGTGTCTGTTTTGTCATCTCCTCTTCACTTATTTCTCTTACTTGACTAGCGTCAGTCTTAATGTTAGTCTGTTGCCTCACTCTTAACTTCGTGTATGGTATTATTTTGATGAAAAATGCAGCGTTAAAAAAATAGAGGAATCAGTCACTTGTAAACAAAATAAGACGTCATTGTATTTCCAGCTACTTGCACCGGGGCATGTTCGGCGTTTCAAGAGGGAACGAATACAATCTGTGATATTATTCGGAGGGCTTTTCAATTTGAAAATGGGGTTTATTTCATTGATCATTGACCCTTCTCCTGTGTATTTACAATCAAACGGTTTTAGTTATCAGAATCAGTTTCAAGTTTCCCTTTTAGAATGGTGTGAAATAAGGTCATGTTAAATATACCAAACTCTTTATAATTTGATAAATAATTGCATTGCAATTACGTTCATTCTTTATAGGACGTCGTCTGCTTAAGCAGGATCGATCCCTAGTGTGACGACATCAAAACATCGCTATATTTCTGGCGAATCCTCGGATATTCCAGATGCTTAGAAGAGCTTTTATTTATGTTGTTTTATAATCATCAGATACGTAGTTGACATAAAACTTATACGATTGCCATCTGTAAGCTTCCCAGTTTCTAGTGATACATTAATTGCCATATTTGTGATTTTCTTGCAATGTGATCTTAAACAAAAGTGATTACACTTCTAATGAAGAGTGTGGTATCATCATTTGCCTATGATTTAATAGCCAAAAATCTTTTTTTCCAAGTGGAATTTTTTGTAATCTAAATTTGAAAAAATCCTAAGAAAAAATACTATTTGAAGGGTAACTTACTATCAAAAAATAACATTTTCAAATGATCCAAAATAAGACCATATCCATTCAAATCTAATTTGATAAAAATATTTTTGTGAGTCTACTAGAATCTAGGTGTTTTAGTCAAATGGAAACCCATAGAGGTATGAGGCAGGAGAGGTGTTTGGACTGTCCCCAACCAT
The DNA here is from genome assembly GCA_025617745.1 of Heliocidaris erythrogramma. Taxonomy (NCBI): domain Eukaryota; kingdom Metazoa; phylum Echinodermata; class Echinoidea; order Camarodonta; family Echinometridae; genus Heliocidaris; species Heliocidaris erythrogramma. The sequence continues at coordinate 4,697,306 of CM046860.1, read as the reverse complement.
CCTATTCCCACCTGGAGAAGTTTGAAAATACCACAATTCAGGCAAATGTCAACTCATATTCAGAAGTGGTCTCTTTGTAATTGTTATAAGTGGAAAGTTGATATTTAGGACTGGAGACCTCAGCCTCACTTGTGAAATTGTGCCTGTATGCCTATATTTGAAACACAGAATAGCACTTAAATGAAGCATTCTATCAAACTTTTTTTCTACCCAGGTATAAGGATGTAGCTACATCTACATGGATATATATATCTAAATTGATTCCTAAAGAGTGAAGAAATTAAGCACAGTGTAACAGCAGGGTAATACCTTACAAATATAATTATTATCATTTTGCTCGATAAAAAGAGTCATTAAAAAGTGGTATCGTTAAATTACATACAATATTCATCTAGGATATTCTTAGCTTATTATTCAAATGATCTTGTATGTAATAAATCCTACTTTTTTTTTTATGTTTCTCATGCGATCTGTTGATATGAAGCAATGACCTATTCTCATATCTCAACATACATGTACATCTACATATAAAACTATACAATGTCGCATGTAAAGAGTGACCTTAATCTTCTCTCATTTTGTTAATCCCATTTATTGGCTTTGGCACAAGGCGGACATCTAAAGATTCCACCCCTCCACCTAACCTGTCCCAAACAAAGTTGGGAGTGAGAAATGAAGTGGCGCTGTGTACTTCTCATTAGTTTATGACCTTGACAAAATAGTATCAGTAGTGTTCCGCATTCCTAAATTCAATTATATCACAGATCCGATACAGTGATGGAATGATGCCAAGCAAAATGAATTAACTACTCAAAAAATTGAATTAGACTTGATTATCCATTTAGCTAGGATGGTAGGGAACATGGGAGCATTAACAACTACAATTCTATGTAATATGTATGAGGCTTAACTGTTGTATTTTCAGTATTGTGCACTTAAGAATTCACATGATTTTCATGAATAGATGTTGATTTCATTCACATTCTCCAATATAGATTTCAGTGTTAATATAAATTACATAAGCCTAGATGTAGTCAATATAAAAGAACTGCAGTTCAATCTTCGTCTGTGAAAGTGCCCGGTTAATTTGTGAGTGTGTATACATGTACATGTATGTACAATGATATCTAGATTTCACCACAATCCCAAATATTACTGTCTTTAATAGCACACTACTAGTGAGCTTCAAGAATAAGGAATCACAAATTCATAATAAAACAAATCCTAGTTATGGTAGCTCTTTTGAGCACTGCAAATCCTTCATATGGATATCATTGGATAGGAGGATAGGACATTGTACTCTTGAAAATAAATAGAGTCATCACTGACATGACTCCACCATGGTTGAAAGTTGAGTGAAAATTCACTCTTTTCTTTTCAGAGAGCATTGTAAATAAACTGATATTTATTCCTAGACAAGTTATCAGTGACGTGAAGTGACTCTCTGGGGAGTGAAAATAGTGTTAACATTCACTCCTTTTTTTTTGGGGGGGGGGGGTACGGTGAGCTACCCCCCCCCCCCAAAAAAAAAAAAGTACCACACTGTGTCTTTAATACACTTCAAGCACTCTTATAACTCAATGATGTTGAATCATAAGAATACACAGAGCATATTATGAACCTATAAAAAGTGTTTGATTATGTAGGCCTAATTTTTACACAAAATGACTCAACGAGAATGCAAGTGCAAAGGCATAGAAAGAAATGTATGATGTGCATGAACACTAAGGCCTTCAAACAAGAAATGTATCATCCATGTTATCCATGTAATAGGACTGCTTTATATATTATGAGATAAGAATGAAATTTAATCTTTACTGAATTGAATTCTCTCATGATAACTATTACTATGAAACATTCACTGTGTAATAAGAATATTGTTTTTGACGTAGACTATAGATGCGTCTTCTTTTTATATAGTTGCAGTAACAATTACAATAAAACAGTAAAATTCAAACAAATAAACAAACATCAAACTTACAAGGTATGCAAAATATATATTACTTGCTACCACATTACAAATTTTTTCATTTCCTGTTAATGTATATGTATCATTTCTGGATCGCAAATATCACTTGTTGGGAAGCAATCCTCTTTTTTTTTGCTTCCTCACAAAATAATGAACTATTAAATTCTCATGGTTCTACCATCTTACAAATGTAACAAATATAAAATTTCTTAAAACAAGTTTTCAATATTAGTGATTTTCTATTGTGTATAAATATTGTTACAGGATTGACTGATTGGTTGATTTTATTCACCAACAATAACAACATGTGTACAAGGTTTGTCATACTGTGTATATAAATATTGTTACAGGATTGAAACATACATGATAAACACTGGTACATGGGACCAGAAAATAGCACAAGTGCTAGTCGAGCCTGGCCCCTCTACAAAAATTACATAGTAGATGATATTAATTCCAGTACAAACATAATAATTACAACCACATACATAGATGGAATGGTGTTACATGTACATATACATGTTGTTGTTTGGGGGGGGGTTGCTAGTTGAAAAATTGTGCTTTATTGTATCACAATACTATATTACAAAGTGATTGTTTTCTATCGATTCAATAAAAGATATAAATTTTAAAAAATAGCTGGGTAAGTTATTATAACCCAGGTCATACATGTACATGAATATAGGGTGTTTGATGATACATACCTCCACTACTCCTGAACATATTTTGAATTTATTTCAATATTGACAAACAAGCTTTTCTCTGCCAAAATATTTGATAACAATATTTTTTTTAATAGGCAGTTTATACTGCCTATGTAAGTAAACAGGATTATAACCAGTACATGTTGTATCATTCACTAGTCAGCGGTATCCTAGAGCTCTCTAATCTTGCTCATTTATTGCATTCTTATACACTTCTATATACATACATATATATCTTTGAGTCTGAAAATTGAATTTCAAAAATGATAAAAATTAATGAGTTGCACTTTTCAGGCTGCCTACCTGTTATCCACATCGAATTGATTTTAAAACAGGCGTAATTCTTTCTTTCTGTTTTATCTCATTTTTACACAGATATAAGAAATGTTGGCTCTTAGAAGTGAGAGTGTGACCTATTTTCTTGACTACATTTATCCATATAAATAGATACAAAATCCTCCATTGCATAAAGACTTAATTAATTTTCAAAGATATTTGGAATTTTCACTCTTTTTCAGCCCCATTTTTGACAGAATATGCTGATTAGTTTGAAGCACTTAGTGATGTGTGTTCATCTTTTTCTTTTTTCTTTTTTTTTTTTGTTTTAGCTTTTTATCAATGTGGCAATACCACTTCAAAACCTGACTGATTTTTGTTCCTGAGATGAGAAGAACAATGGATTACAAAAAAAGGGCATGCGAAAAATGAATGAGTTATGACAAGAAGCATAAAATTTGGAGTGAAAAATAAGATTATGAAGAGGGAAAGTGTGAAAAGTAGAGAGCAAAAAGAGGAGAGAGACACGGAGAGACACAGAGAGAGCCAGAAAGACAAAGCAAGAGGGTGATGGATAGACAGTAAGAGAGAGAGAAAGAGAAAAAGAGAGGAAAAGTGGTATAAGAGGAAAAAGAGACTTTCAACAATGCATGCTCGACATCAAAATGAAATTTCATTCACATTAATAATTAGTGGAGCCAAAATCTAAGGCAGTGAAATAGCGTGGGCTGGAAAATTGCATGTCTTTGTTTGGTGCGCCGGTACACTACAATTTAAAATGTGACCCACAAAATTAGGTTCAATTACAAAAGCTGAGTGAATTAAGAAATTGACTGCTGTAGACAGCTCATGCAATTGAAAGTGCAGAAAGCTCATACTACAGTACAAGGCTGATATAAGCTCTCCACAAAGAAACTCTTCGTTTAGAGCAAGAAAGATATTAACTGCAAATGACCTTCTTGTACTTAGCAGATGATTATTATTTTGAGCTTATAAATACCCCCTCCCTTTTAGTATAAAAATACATCAGTTTTCACCATGTGCCTACATGAAGCAACAATGTATTGAAAGTTCCCTTGGTTTTTCAAGCTGAATATTAATTTCCAAATATAAATCACTGCAAATCTTTACTTGAAAAGCCCAGAAACCTTGGGTTGGACTTGAGTCTCCACAAATAGCAGTACATATACTTCAAAGGGGAGTAATCTTTCCAAACATATGAGGTTTGTTCCTTTTATAACTTTCTTAAAACTGAATAAATGGAAAAGTAGCAAGTGTTACAAAATTTACAATGGCATATGTAATAGAGCTTATTTTTAGTAAATAATATCTGTTATGTTAGAACCAGAAGTATGATGCAACCTTTACATAAATACATAAGTGCAAAGTGTACCCAGATATATCACGTACATGTACATACACAAGTACTATAAATGAAGCTAAAGTAACAGATATTCCTCAATTAGTGAAAACATTACATAAGTTAAAAGGCAATCCAACCTTAATGGCAAGCTGCTTTGAAGGAAAGCAAATAATTTTAAATAGGTAAGCAAAAGTTTGAACAAAATCAGATAAACAATAATAAAATAATTATTTTATTTAACTTGTAATCACTATAGGAATTTTCAAATTGGTGAATTGGAAATGCCACTGTGATGTCATGTCAGTCAACTCTTTCAATTGTCCCAACACAAACAAAAATTGAATAACATACCATTTTTCAAAATTTATGACTGAGTAGGATCTTTTTTTCTTTTCTTTTTTTGAGGACCCTTTTGGAGGATAACAGACCATCCATAATATATTGAGTAAAGCCCCAAGAGAAATGGTCTTAAGGGAAAACTAGAAATCCATATTTTAGAATACAACAAATGGGGGCATTGTCCCCAAATACATCATAGTCAATTCGCCAGTTCATCAATTTCAGATTCACATATACATGTGTGATCTCAACTTTCAAATATTAAAAACTTTCTTATTATGTATAATTTTGTTCAAATTTGTATCAACATGTTTCTTTGATTTTTCTGTTTTCACCCAATTGTTGGAAAGGTTGGATTTCCCTTTAAAGCTACTACTTAACATTTTCAAGGAAATAATTGAAGTGGCTGACTTCTGTATCTAGATCTATCTTACAAGGCTTGAAAAATAGATTGCTAGTTTCAAATAAAAATATATATATTTCAAGAGTGGGTTAAATGAGATATTTGACTTTAAGTGGTTTTTGTTTTGGTTGCTTTTTTATATTCAAGTCTAAAGGGCATTTCCAACCAAGTGACATTATTACCTACATTTTTTATTTTTTCAGACCTCTTTTACATATTTTTAAAACCTTTTTCTTGTCTTTTTTCTTGGTCTTGGTCTTGGACCTTGAGGTCTTGACTATGCTGGTTTGTTAGTGTGTTCTGTTTAAATGAATATTTTACCTAATTCTGTAAAATTGCTAGGAGGAATTAGTGATTGTCAGATTGATCTGCTAAAAGCATCATCCATACCAAACGTTCTGGTGGCCCATTAATTCCAAATGCACTTTATGTTATTTGTGCCAAGTATCAGTATCATCTCAAATCCAGTGGAGTACTTTGGAAATTCTCCTGTTCAAAGTGAAATAATTCTCTGGCACCATCAAAAATTGGCAAGCTCAGACAATATTTCTCATTCCTTTTAAACAAAAAAAATCTGTGGTACTGTTAATGCTGAATCAAACCCACTACAACCTTAAAATGATCTGATTACAAGATTACACTTAAAAGATTCACTCCAAGATTTCTATCGAGTCCATGTTTAAAGTCAAACTATATTTTAGAGTATGAAACCACAGTCTGTAATCTGATCACCATTTTCTCTTTTCCTGTTACCATTTGCTACCTCAGTATACTTCAAGTATACATTACCTACATGCCCTAAAAAATAAGAGCCATTAAGTACATGTACACAGAGAAACTACAAACAGTGAAGTATAAGAACCCTTTTTTTCCTCCACTCTTTACTGAAAACCATGGTACAAGAAATACATGTATATTCTTGTAATGAACTTTCAATATTTTTATAAGAACTTTATTAAAAACATGAAGTCTATTCATCGGTTTTAATCAATTTATTGATACGCCATAGTGGAATATAAAAGGCTAGGTTAAAGGTTAGAGATTGAATGACTGCTAAAGTCAATTATGGATAGCTGACTGACTAAGCACATGTAAATCCTGCCTGACATGCACTTTGATCCAATCATTAAAGTGAACATTTTTGCTCAAGACAAATTTTATTTCTTCAACCTTTACAAGAGTAGCCAGTGCTCACTCAACCATAAAATTTTGTCAATAGTCACAGTGCCATCTGATAGAATAGACACTAAAACACTAACTAATCTGTATACAAACAAGTATTTTGGAGGAATTTTCTTCAACTGTGTACTTTTTTATACCAGTACTTTCAATTTAATTCAATTCAAATCAAATCTATTGATCATGCACAGCAATAAAGATACATTTGGCATAAAAATCCTTTTCCGGCTGTTTCGGCAATTACATACTATAAATTCATTTAAAAATCTGAAATAAATAGAGCACACAAATGGACCCCTTTGAAAAACAGCTATTAGCTGACAAGGGCAATCCAAACCATAAGTGGAGAATAAATAAATTTTTAAAAAAATCAAAAATACAAATGATTTAACATAACAATACATGTGCATGACAAATGACAACACACACCAGCAGCAGACGGCACAAAGCAGAAGAAATTGTGGCATACACATATACACACACTGTATAAAGGATGATATGGTTAAACATCAATGTAACCTTACATTATGTATAATATCCATGGACAAATGGTATAAGGAATTATAAAACGGGTTCAAGAATGTACCCATCCTGATTGGTCAAATAACACCACGTGACCGGCAAAAAAAAAGCACTAACACACGGCAAAAAGGCTCTAAAGCAAGGCTGAGGTACGCGTACCTCTGGTGCATGCAAACTTAAAACGCAATGAAATCGCGTAGTTTAATTGTCATTTTAGCGCAGGGATTACATGCGCGCACTGAAATGCGCATGACTTTTGTTGGCTGCGCTTATGTGATGTCATCCAGGAAAGCAAATGGCAGCCTCCATGACTGTGCGACTCTTGGCGTTTCTATGGGGTTCGTAACCATTTCTATAGACTTCATAATCATATTGACGACCAGTTTTATAAAACTATTAATACATGGTTGTGAGTTCGTGCATTACCAACGCACTCCCAACTATGTATTAACAGTATATTAATAAATGGTTACATGTCTCTTGAAGGCATATTTTGAAAGGTACTACCACAACTACATGTAGTGTATTTCATACTATTGAACCATTAAAAATTAAGAAAACTGCTAAAGCATGAAATTGAAATCAAGAGTCTTGTCAATAATGATCAGATTACACCATGCACTAACCAACGTCTCCTATTACTATTCTTGTCACAATACTCACGTCAGCTAGCTCTCTCAATGTTGACAATAATTTACCAATTGATGTTAAAAGGCATTATCTTTTTTCATCCTTCTCACATTCTCTTCTCATTATTAGGATTCTTTTAATACTATTAAATATTCTCCAGAAACATTGTACCTCTAGTGCTAACTACATGTAAGGCTGAGTCTTATCGGTTTGTAAACCAGCCCTCGATCGAGGCTATCGATTCCCAGTGCTGTTTTGGCGTAACCGGCGCATCAATAAATTTATTTAAATAATATAACACAAAGAAGAGAAGTAGCAAGAGTTAACATTGGTACGCTAATTTAACAGTTAGCGAAAATATCGCCACTTTATTCTAATTTGCGCCGCAAAAAAGTGAAGCCTGAGCATAACAGGATCTCAGATTGCAATAATCACCTCATTTCATTCATCATAGCTGCTAGCACTTATTATGTACATAAATTCTATACATAAAAGTTGGTTAGACATTTCAAAACTTGGCTTGAAATTCACTATTATTCTAGCTCAAAGCTAAACTCATGCCTCAGTTCATTCTCTAGTAAAAGATATTTATATTCTTTCACATAATATCATTTTTTTATTGGATTCCTGTTGCATTAATTTAGTTTTCGTGTCAAATTATTGAATTTCTCTGATTATTCTTCCTTCTCAAACATGTATAGCAGTCACATTACTCATGGTCGTGATCGCGATCGTAATATTTGCTATCGCGATCGAGAGTCAAGTTAATTAGTCAAGCTAATTAGGCACGGCGATACGACATTGCGATCAAGGATTTTATATGATAATCAATGAATATGAATGAATTGTGATTGCGTGATGAATCGCCATGTAATTGCCATGTAATTGTTATGTAATAAATAGATATAATGTAAATGTAAATATATTATAAAACCATACAGTAAGGAAAATAACTTTAATAGAATATTTTTTTTTAAAGAAAAAAAAAGTGAGTCACATGACAATAGGGTTTGAGAATAGGTGTTTGAGAAGGCAGGATATTCTGAAGAATTCAATATTTTTACACCCAAACCAACTTTTTTAAACAGGGACCCAAAAAACAATCAAATGAAATTAAAACTAGATGATCAGACATATATTGCACATTCATGTTGATTTGTTTTTAAAATTTTGATTGAACCAGAACAACAAGAGCCCCAGGGGCACGACGCTCACCTGAGGTGGATCAATTCACATCTGGTGCATGTTCTGTCTAGCACCACCAGGAGATTTTAGAAATTGAAACAACTAGGAGGATGTACATGAGATGATGTTAGAAATTAACATAGTTTCCCCCCCCCCCCCCCCCCCGCCTGGTTCTGGAGAAGAAGATGTTTGAAATTTACATAGCTTTTACAATTGGGGGCCCTCCCCTTGGTCCCCTGCGGGCCACATGTACAATTTCAGCAACTTTGGGTCCCCTACCCCAAAGGATGATTCCTACCAAGTTTGGTTAAATTCCGATCATGTGTTTTGGAGAAGATCAGAATGTACATTTTGCCTGGCAGTGCCCCCCCCCCCCCTCCAGTATGTTACCCCCACAGGCCCCCTATAGGGCCACTCAGAGAAATTTCATGAACAACATTCATTCTTCATCTATAGAGGTATCTCCATACACAATACCAAGTCTGAGCTATGCCTGGTTCTGGAGAAGAAGATGTTTGAAATTTACATAGCTTTTACAATTGGGGGCCCCCCCCTGGGCCCCCCTGGGGGCCACATGTACCATTTTAGCAACTTTGGGTCCCCTACCCCTAAGGATGATTCCTACCAAGTTTGGTTGAATTCCGATCATGGGTTTTGGAGAAGAAGATGAAAATGTAAAAAGTTAACGGACGACGCACGACGGACGACGGACAAATTTCCACCGCAATAGCTCACTCGAGCCTTAGGCTCAGGTGAGCTAAAAAGCCTATAATTACATGTTAATTGACCTCTTTGACATTTGACCTTACACCTTATAACCCAAAAGTCTAATCACTTTATCTCCTCCTAGTCATTAATACAAAATAGTTGAGATATGGTATAACAAAAGGTTTTAAAAATTCAGTTGATGGCTCAAACTGTTCTTGAAATATTGTGATAACCAAAATAAAAAGTCTCTAATTACATGTTAATTGACTTAATTGATCTCTTTGACATTTGACCTTACACCTTATAACCCAAAAGTCTGATCACTTTATCTCCTCTGGTCATAAATACAAAATAGTTGAGATATGGTGATAACAAAGGTAAAAAAACATTAATTTCACATACACCTGTATAATGACCACTATAACCTGTCACCTTTGACCTACATGTACGTGAACAAAAATCTAATCAGTTTGTCTCATTATGGTGATGCATACTAGTTCCAAGTTTGAAGTTAATGGATCAAATGGTTCTTGAGATATCACGTTAAGGCTAAAACCTGCAATTTCAGAATTGACCTCTATGACCTTTGACCTATGTATCCCAAAATCTAATCAGATCGTCTTCCTATGGTGATACATACTAGTACTAAGTTTGAAGTTCATACCTCAAATGGTTCTTGAGTTATCGCTAGAATGAGGCTAAAACCTGAAATTGGCCTCTGTGACCTTTACCTTTGATCTACGTACACCAAAATCTACTCAGATCATCTTCTTATGTGATACATACTTCCACCAAGTTTGAAGTTCATACCTCATGTCGTTCTTTGGTTATCGCTAGAACAAGAAAGTGGGACAGACGGACGGACGGACAACCCGAAAACATAATGGCTCTGGCACCACCTTCGGTGGGCGGAGGCATAAAAATACAAACATGTTTACTGGAGATTGAACTGTGGCATGAGTTTTCAGCTTTGATCTAAAATTAAAGTGAAATTTAAGCCAACTTTTGAAGTGTCCAACAAACTTTTACATGGCCAAGTTTATGCTCAAATTAAGTGCAAGACTATGCAACCAACGTATATTGCAATTAGAAATAGCAAATCAAATGGACGTGCTAAACCTTATGTAAAATATTCTTGGTCCACTAGTATATCGGTGCACCGGTGTTCGACCGGAGCAAAGCCGTCGATCCCCGGTTTACAAAAAAACTGATATGACTCAGCCCTAGTGCTAACTATAAGTACTGTGATCATGCTAATATTTATATCACACTGTGGAAAGTAATTTTTCTGTAATAGATCTGCATCTAATTTTCTACATGGGTTTGTAGCAGAAAACAAGTCATCGGACATCGGCACAACCAGCCTGTATCCCCCCCCCCCCTGAAACCTACATTTGTTGGTATACATGTACATCTACCTTAGTTACACAGCCCACAAAAAGTCACTTTACAAATTTGATAACTTTTTATTTCTTCTTTCTTGTCAGAGAATTTTCTACAAAAAAGGCAACAAAAAATTATGATGACTTTTGTGCTTTCACCCCCTCCCTTTGACAAAATTCAGGATCCACCCCTAGCAAACAGTATCACAATTTGTACAAAACTTGTACTTAAATTCACATGACTGCATTATCGTACAACATCAATTAGTATGTACTGAAGCAAAATCCACAGGCACATCATCATGGTCACCAAAATACACAATTTCCCTTGGATATATGGAGAAAATTCTAATTGTGCATGAAGGTACATGTACATGTAATATCCATACTGTAATACAATGTAGATACAAGAAAGGACTTGATAATTCTATTTCTTATTATGTAGACAGGTTAGAACATAGTGGTTACGTCAAAGTGGAAGAGTCAAACTTTTAAGGGCATCTAGCTGTTATATCTCTTCCTCTAACCATATCATTTAGTTCCTTTGAACACTGTTTAAGAAATTTTACTGTTTTGTCCCCTCCTTTTTTTAGCATTTTTTTCTCATTCCTTTCATAGAAAATAAATGTAGCTCATTCCTGTCTTTCTTTCTCTCTCTCTCTCTCTCTCTGTATCTATCTCATATTTCTTTATCTCTCATCTGTCTCTTTCTCTCTCTCACACCCTCTACTGTTACAATAGCGTTTTATTCCCATGAGGATTAAACGCATACATTCAAGTACATACAGCTTGCTCACTCTTTTTCTATATCCTCTCATCACTACTACATCCTTTCACTTCAAAGTCAAGTATCCTACACATGTACTTCCTAATATATTAGCAAGTGTAGGATTGCCTACATTATGCCTTTCCAACACCAAATATCCTGCATTATAATTGTAGATGCATACATAAAACAAATGAATACAATGAGAGAGAACAACAAAATCAGGCTGTCTAATCTGTTTCTCTGGAGGGAGAAAAAGTCCTTTTGAGAATCATCCATAGGAGGTATCAAAGAGAAGCCGCCTAAGAGGAAGGGAAGCAGGAGAGAGATAAACAGGTCATCCAAACCAAGTATCTCTTGAATTATTCATGTCTGATATCGTCAGACGACATCGCTAGGTCGTACAAGGTGAACACAGGGGAAATTGATCATGCAAACAACAAAAAGGAGGAGAGGAGCTTGTTGGTTACAAAAAACGGGAGATGAAATACCCATAATAAGATTTTGTTTTCTTTCTTTGGTTCAATCATTACTAACAAACTTGCATTTCTGCATTTGAATGAAATTTGTATAATTCATTTATATGTGTGTATATATATATATATATATGGCTGCATATAATTGTACTGCAGCAAGATAATTTTCTAAAGAAATGACTTTTTTTAAATTAAGGTCTGGCAAGTTCAGAAAATGTTGAAAGTATGTGTAGGCTATTGATCAACATATGTGCTGAACAGAATGTAATACCGATGTTGTGATTTCCAATTAAGCAATTTATATGATGTACTTCAAATTGATTTATAAAGACATGTTTTGCTATGTCTATGATCATTGTAAACATGTCATGCAATTACCTATTTTCACTACAACAATGCAGTATGTGATAGCTGATATTAAGTACAAGCTTTCCCCTTATATGAAGATACCAAGCACACCAAATTTATACTTACTTCATCAAAATAACTGAACAAACGAAGATATAAATACTTTGTTGGGCTGTAACTTAAAATCTATGGTTGCTCCTATCCATGAAAATGCTAGTGCCAGGGGAACAATTTTTCATTACCTAAAAATGGGGCATTTGTGTTCATATACCAGCAAGGACATTTATGTTCTACTGCATCTAACCAATTAATCCTCCCAAACAAAGTAAGGATTACAAAAAAACAAATATTCAGATTTCCTTTCTGATCAACGGTTTATGACAAAAATCAAATTTTTCATTGTTCATATGCTGATGACAAACATCTCAAACTCATGTTGTATTATTATGCCCAGTTAGAATAAACAGTTAACCTACAGGTACCATTAAATCCTGAGCAGTTTTTTGTTAACTGTTAAAGAACGTCATACTGTAGAGGTGCCGTGGTCGAAACACTTGACTGGAGGTGGGAAGGTCGTGGGTTCGAACCCCGGCGCGGCACTACTGTTCTTTGGCAAGACATTAATCTGCATTTGCCACTTTCAACCCAGGTGTTAAATGGGTACCAGCAGGAATTAATTCCTTGAATGCTGTGAGCACCAAAATCGGTAGGCTAGCCAGAGCCGGGGTAATATTGGAGCGCCTTGAGCACCATTCCTGGTGGATATGAGCGCTATATAAATATCCAATATTATTATATTATTATTATTACTCCTGAAAGATTTGTCAGAATATTTATGCTACAAGTAGTACATGTACCTGAAATATAAAGAAAGGTCTCCTTAATGTTAAAATGCCTACAACATTTTTTGGACAATCTTCACAAACATATTTTTGAAAAGGAATGAAAATGCAAATTCTTAAAGTAAAAATTCATTCTGTTGCAATAATTATGATGATACATCTCTTGGCAAGAATTCAGAGTAGAATAGTGATTTTTTTTTTATAATTCAAAACCATTGACTGTACCTGAATATTTTTTAAATGGCTGTGGCAACATATGGTCAGTTTGGGGACAATCATCCTTTCAGATACTACATTAATAGTAATGCTATCACTTTCAATGTATCATGATTTCAAATGTAAACAGAAATTTGAAAATCAATAGATGAGTAAACCTAACGTTCTTGCAACACCCCATTAGAATGCAATGAATTAATTGAAAAATTGCATTTCGAGGCAGAGATATGATTAACAAGACATATGTGACTGCGTCTAATATATGCCTCCACCTAAATTCAGATAAGTTCATGACTCAAACCGTTTTTGAAATATTGTGATAACCAGACTACGAAGGCAATAATTACATGTTAATTGACCTCTTTAACCTTTGACCTTTGACATAACAAAATGTATGATCAATTCATGTCCTCCTAATCCTGTATACAAAACAGTTAAGATATATAGTAATAACAAATCTTTAATTTAATGCATATTGACCTCTATGACCTCTGACCTTTGACCTATGTTAACAAAGATTAATCAGTTCTTCCAAATATAAGTTTGAAGTTAATGGCCAAAATTGTTCAAGAGATATTGCAAAAGCTACGTTCATACGGGACTTGTGGTTTCGAAACTTTAAGTTATCAAAATTTTAAGTTAACAAAACCACGACTCCCTAAGCGCGACGAGGGTTCCCACGAGCCCTAAACAACGAGCTCTAACTACAAGCAGAACGATCGTCCTGGTTAGCCCCGGAAATAGATACTACCGATTGTGTTTACAGTACACATACAGATCCTGTGTTAATAATTCGCGCGAAGGGTATGACCTGGAAATTTAACATGAACAGCGAGGTCATCCTTTACATGGGCTGTAAAGGAGGACCCCCTGCTGCCCGTGGTTTCGGCCTTAACCACAAGCTCGCTTGTGGTTCTAGAACTACAAGTAAACTTAAACTTTTGAAACTACAAGCGAAACTTAAAGTTTAGCTCCCATCATGTATTGTAACTAATAAAGGGGATAAAAACCTGACATCTCATGGTAAATGACCTTTGTGACCTTAGACCTTTGACTTACCGTACATACCCCAAAATATAATCAGATCATCTTTCCATTGTGATACATACTAGTACCAAGTTTGAAGTTCATACCTCAAATGGTTCTAGAAACATAATGCCTCTGGCACTACCTTTGGAGGGTGGAAGCATAAAAAAAGAGAATTAAGAATATTTTATGGTAAAAAAATTCAGATTGAACAAAGGCAAACATCAACCTCTAACAAGGGGTGAAAACTGATTATTTATATCCTTTCTTCAACTAAATATCTTAGTGGTCTGATTAGTAGCTGTGAAAAGTATGGCAGTGTTATCATTTTCAATAAACAGTTGATCTAGATTGGTAAAACAATTCAACATGTTAATCTTTAATACATGTATATGGGGACTTCGTATAAGTCACTAACAAACAGAATCATGTATCATCAGACATTCAGTATGCATACTGCATAGCCAAAAAAATATATGCAATTACATGCGCAAAAAGTGGCTGACAAATGTACACAGATATCGCTTTCAAATGGAATCGTTTCCACCCAGAGCGTTTCCTCCACTTGCTGCCATTTTGGAATTTAATTCCCTGGAAATTAGCTGCACAAATCCATGAATAATAAATCCACTTATGAATGAATGGATGGTGCTATGCTCGCCACTTTGCTTACAGGGATATTGATGATTGCCATACATGTAGATGTGATACTCAGAGACAAGCATTCAATAACAACAGAAAAGGGGAAAACCACTTGGAGATTTTGCTCAAATTTCAGGACATGAGAGCAGCTCTTAGACCGGTTCTTCAGATAATTAATTTTTTTTTTTTTTTTCAAATTTCCATTTGATGATCATCTGTACAGTATATGAAGAAATTGCACAAAAAAATGGAATACATCAAATATGTTTTACATAGTAAAAACGCTGTTTATAAGGCTGTTTAAAACTCATACAACCTGTTTAATATCTAAACAAATTGTTTACAATATGAACTGAACAACCCGTTGTATATTGTAAACAACTGTTTGCATTTTTAAGCAGTGCTACCTTTCAGCCATAATAAATCAGTTCAGTCTGACAGTGGTATACAGAACAGATTCATTTAAATCTCTCTCCACAACATATTTGTATATGGATAAACATGTTTTGCCAACTATTAAACAAGCCTACTTCAGGTATATAATGATAAAATTTACAACTTGCAGGAGATTATTCTCACACCTATATAGGCACTGAGCCCACAGCACCTATATACTAAATAGATCTGATACTAATTTTATCACTGATTTTATAAATCCTTCTCAAAAAGAAAGTTTCCCTAAGCAACTAGAAAGCTTGTTAGAGGTTTGTATGATATAGCAAAAACTAATTATGCAAAGTGGATTCCATCCATAGAGATATAGTTATGCACATAGCAGGTAGGTATGGTAGTTAGTAACCAGAATGTCTGAAGAAAAACATCAGTAAAACAAGCCTATTTAGAAGGCAGTCACTTAAATAAATCACCAATAAAGAGTTGTTAAATATATAAAGAAAGTAACATTTAATTCCATAATAATGATAATGGTGGTGTCTTGTATAAAGCTCAGATTCATTAAGTTGTGACGCTCATGACGCTCCAACATTTTTACCCTAGTCCTAGCTGAGTGGCCAAATATGTAGAGCTCTGGTATATTCGGTACCTGGGTGGAGAGTGGCTAACGTGGACTAATGTGTTGCCAAAAGACATTTAAGCTGAGCTGGGATTCGAACCCTCAACCCCTTGACTGAGAGTTAAGAGAAATAACCACTATACCATGACACCTCCACTTAAGATTAAGAATGAGAAAAGAATCAAAAATAAAGGAACAACAGAGGAAAAGTAGCAGTGATTTTACTGTAATTTACAAATAGGGTGGACTAAATATAGATTTTACTGTAATTAACAAATAGGGTAGACTACTTCCTATAGATTTAACTGTAATTAACAAATAGGGTGCATGGACTACTTCCTATAGATTTTACTGTAATTAACAAATAGGGTGGACTACTTCCTATAGATTTTACTGTAATTTACAAATAGGGTGCATGGACTACTTCCTATAGATTTTACTGTAATTTACAAATAGGGTGCATGGACTACTTCCTATAGATTTTACTGTAATTTACAAATAGGGTGCATGGACTACTTCCTATAGATTTTACTGTAATTAACAAATAGGGTGGACTACTTCCTATAGATTTTACTGTAATTTACAAATAGGGTGCATGGACTACTTCCTATAGATTTTACTGTAATTTACAAATAGGGTGCATGGACTACTTCCTATAGATTGAACTGTAATTAACAAATAGGGGGACTACTTCCTATAGATTTTACTGTAATTTACAAATAGGGTGCATGGACTACTTCCTATAGATCTTACTGTAATTTACAAATAGGGTGCATGGACTACTTCCTATAGATTTTACTGTAATTTACAAATAGGGTGCATGGACTACTTCCTATAGATTTTACTGTAATGTACAAATAGGGTGCATGGACTACTTCCTATAGATTTAACTGTAATTTACAAATAGGGTGCATGGACTACTTCCTATAGATTTTACTGTAATTTACAAATAGGGTGCATGGACTACTTCCTATAGATTGAACTGTAATTAACAAATAGGGTGGACTACTTCCTATAGATTTTACTGTAATTTACAAATAGGGTGCATGGACTACTTCCTATAGATTTTACTGTAATTTACAAATAGGGTGCATGGACTACTTCCTATAGATTTTACTGTAATTAACAAATAGGGTGGACTACTTCCTATAGATTTTACTGTAATTTACAAATAGGGTGCATGGACTACTTCCTATAGATTTTACTGTAATTTACAAATAGGGTGCATGGACTACTTCCTATAGATTTTACTGTAATTTACAAATAGGGTGCATGGACTACTTCCTATAGATTTTACTGTAATTTACAAATAGGGTGCATGGACTACTTCCTATAGATTTAACTGTAATTTACAAATAGGGTGCATGGACTACTTCCTATAGATTTTACTGTAATTTACAAATAGGGTGCATGGACTACTTCCTATAGATTTTACTGTAATTTACAAATAGGGTGCATGGACTACTTCCTATAGATAGTGCATGGGGCGCAACTATAAACCAGTAAAAACCTAGCAACTGTCAGCAAACCAAAGAAAAAAATTTGCTTCTGAGAGGCAACTGTTTCCACATGACTGCTTGCTTCAATTAAAAGAATTACCTTTAATCAAGTATTTGCTTGATTCTTTAACCCCTACCATGCCATGGGCGGCAAATCCCGCCCAAAAATGTGAAAGTTGAACATTTTGTTTAGGCTCAGAATGGTTTGAAATTCTTCCTCATACAGAAACCTGTGCATCCAATATAATGTTTATACCTATGCAATAACTCTTTGCCCAGTTTGCTCAAGAAAGTTAATGGTACATGTAGCTTGGTTTTTACTTGAATTATGAGAAGAGATTAGCCTTTATCTTTGCATGTTCATTGCCTCATTTTCTTTTTCAGGTGCTTACAGTAGATAATTTACATTTCACTTCAATTACAAGGTTTAAATAGGAAATACATATACATTTAATTTAATATACCATAAACTAGATTGTCTCATTTAACAGCAGGATGAATATGATTAACTATTTTATGTATGTACAATTATTTATAGGAGAGCTTTATTGCACATCTACAATGTAGATTGGTAGAGCTTTTGTTCAAAACTTAAACATTTGCTCAAGATTGACCTTTTAAAGCTATAAGCAACCACTAGTTTTAAGAATTCTGCCCTTATCACAGATTCTTTTAAGTTTATCTTTTTAACATCTTGTTTGAAGTGAAGCCAATTCATACATATGAAAAATGTAAGAATACTTCAAAAGAACTGTATGTCTGCCTAACTTTGGGGTATCCTTCTCAAAGTCTAGATGCAATTGTTATTGGTTAAAGACAACCTTGAACTAATATAGTGACAAAGAAACTGGAATGAAACCTGTTGAATATATGTGCTTTTATTGTTCCATTTTGTATCCAAAGATACATCCATCTTTGTTGAACTTACAATTAAATTGATGTATTTTGACAATCTTTCAATTACAATTATGCTACATGTTGTTATCATTTGTAAAGGTAATGAGTAAATGATCATCAGGAGAAAATAAGTGAATAAAACTGATTACATCAAATGTGATGTTCTATCTATGAATTTGCATGAATTTTAGTGTTAACAAGTGAAAAAAACATACTAAATAGAGGCTTTTGATCATCCTGTCTACATAAGGAAGAAAATATCACAGCAGTGTAGAATCTTTAATAAAAATGAAAGAAATCTGATGAACAATTTCTAGGGCATTAGAAAAACTATATGTAAAATTGGACTTAAATATCATATGGACCATAAGGAAACTCAACATAACTATGAAGACGCAAGTTTTGATTCACTGTACATTGTGATAATTTTGTCTATGCTGTGAACATCACTTAAAATTGAGCGACTACAACCAGAATAGAACAACAATGTATTATACTTGACAAAGGGAGTAAAAGTGAGAAATTTATCATATTAGCCACCTCAACACATTCTCCACACAATGCTCAAGAGAGGGCGTTTCTGGATATAATACACAGGAGATCTGGGTATTGCTGAAATATCATGAAAATTTGCAGGCAACATTTATTTGGGCTCACTATAAAAAAAAAATTATTTCAGATAGCTGGACTTGATACATCATTGCTGCTTTCAGGTAAGCCAGATAGAAGCATGAAATTTTTTGTTTTACACATGTTTGTACAAAAGAAAAAATAATTCACTAAACTGAATTTAAAAAAATATACTTACAAAATTCACCATGTGTTTTTGGTAATCAAATTGATTTTATAGGCTATATGTACATGTGGGCCCTACCTTCCTAGGCAAATCCAAAAATTATAACCATTTTATGGAAAGAGGTCAAACTACTTGTACTACACTTTATAGTGAAATGGTGACAGATGGATGTCATACTGTATGTATGTATATCATCTGCACGATCTACAAGGAGTTGTCATCAACGTACCTTCTGGCTTTCTGTAAAATTGAAAGAAACCAACATTATCTTTGTACTGCTCAATTAATACATATTAAACATAAATGTAATTGCATGCTGCATCGCAACACATATTTTCAGCCACTGAGAGTAATTCAAATGAGACTCAGAAAAACTGGGGGAAAAAAATCATATAACAATTTTCCTCTCAGAAATTTCCAATATCTTTCTCAACAGAGCTCCACAGAACAAAAAAAAATGAATTTGATTTGACTCAGCAGTGTACCACAGTAGAGGGCAGCATTTAATTTTGAATGCACGTTAGTATCAAGTGATACATGTAGATGATAGCCTTTTGAATTAAAAAGCTCAGTAAAGTGGATGGGGATACAGTGCACGAGGCTAACGCTCATATACCGGTTATGTACATGTATGCCATTTCTTTCAACGTGTTCAAGCTTTACAGCATGTAAAATGCATTAAAAATTAGTATAATTTAAAGATTCAAAATTCAAAATTTAAAATGTATTATAAAGGTCTACTGCACAGTAATTAAATTAGGTGATGTACATCAACATCAGTAGAAAACTACAATCCTTAATCACCTTCATCTGTCTTACAATCAACAATATTCAAATCTTAACAAACATATCATTCATAATGTACATGTAAGGAGTCATACAGTGACGAGGAAAAGAGAATTTAAAATCTACATGTACATACATGTATGAAGCCCTTTCATGTACACTGTTCCCAGTATACAAACAATACTTTAGCACTGAATCATGGTTACGCAAATATCGTTCTTAGTTCTTCTCTACAGACATGTACAGTTTCCAATCGGCTTATTAGTTGATCACATTGTATGTATACTCCATATCTACTGCATCTGCCCATATATATATACTGTACAAACCCCATTACAGGATAACATCTGTTCCACAACTGTTATTGTTCAAATTGGTTGACTTGTTCTTTTCCATTGTATGAATGAATAAAGGAGCAGCTGCAAAGCTGGGACAATGGGCCCTCATTTTATGAAGAAAAACCACAATTTCCCAGCATTCTGATAAAAAAACTGCAGACAAAGAGCTCCCAAATTTAGTTACATGGTCTGTTTCTCTACTCAACCATTAAATAAGTATACTATAAAGTTGTAAACTAAAGGAGAGTGAGAGAGAGAGAGAGAGAGAGAGAGAGAGAGAGAGAGAGAGAGAGAGAAAGAGAGAGAGAGAGAGAAGAGCAGGCTATCTGAAAATCCAAATATATGGGAATCTTTATAAATGAGCAATTATTATGGGAATCTTTATAAATGAGCAATTATTATGGGAATCTTTATAAATGAGCAATTATTATGAAAAGATATGGTTAACACTGAATATCCTTCACACAATAGTTAATTATCAACGTCTTTTGTTTTTATTATTCTTTTTTGCGATTCTTTGAGTTAATATTAAAGGGATACACCACCAGGCGGCCGTGAGGAAAGTCAGGATTGCGTAAGCCCCATTCACTCGTATACAAAGTTTGTGCATCAAACAGTCGGACTACTGGGATTACATTTCGGACAGCACGAAGCCGACCGAATCTCACACGAGAGCTCAAGCTTAGGCGGAAAGTGCAAGTAGCACGGCGACCAGTCTGTCCGAAGTTTGCACCCCGTGAGGCAACAGCATGATCAGGTAACGATCACAGTGCCCTCTGGCAGCATTAAAACGTTCACAATCTGCGGTTGAGTATCCCTTTAATAAAACTTGAAATAATAAGTTTGAGAATGTGGGTTACTATAAATATTCTGCTATATGTAAGTCTTGATGCCTATACAAGAAATGGGCAGAAGCAATTGTAAATCTGCTGAATTAGCAGGTGTTCATTTCATCCAAGTGCTAAGAATAGATTAGACATAAAGCTTTAAGCTTTACATGTACATGTACATGACAAGATAATTAGTAAACGAAGAAGCTAGACTGGGGAGGAATTTTTAATTTGTAAACAAATCTTTAGGCATTTTACTCCCAGTGTTAAAGATCGTATGCTCGATCTGTAATGAAAAACACAAGTCAGAAAAAATTGGAACCAGCGGGATTCGAACCTGTCATCTACTGCTTGCCGGGCAGCGACGTAACCACCAGGCTATTCTGGTTCACGGCCAAGTCACGATGAACTAGAATCAAATACCCAAGATCCTCTTCTTTCTGACTCATTAATATTCATTTTTAACGGTCCGCCGTAGACAATGGTTAGTAAACGAAGAAGCTTGACTGGGGAGGAATTTTTAATTTGTAAACAAATCTTTAGGCATTTTACTCCCAGTGTTAAAGATCGTATGCTCTGGGAGTAAAATGCCTAAAGATTTGTTTACAAATTAAAAAGACAAGATAATTGTTAATTAATGTCTTACCCACTGATAATATTGTACATTGACTTTGTTTCAAACCTAAAGTTTCCAGTTCCAAGACAACTGCACTGCATGTAACTACTGAGCCATAATGTATACTCTATATAAGGTATATTCTACATGTACATGTATATCATGGATTGAACAAATATAAAATATTGGACCCACTACCCCCTCCCCCCCCCCCCCCCCCCTCTCTCTCTCTCTCTCTCTCTCTGTCTGTCCTCTTCTCTTTTTTTCTCTCAACTCCAAATTAGCATTCAGCTAGTACTTTACATGTATACATGTACATGTAGACACTATTTTAACTACAGACCTCTTCTTTAAGAACAAGAGGTACTTTCAATAAGTTTTAATGGGTATAACCACTTACGGATGTACTGATTACAGTTACAGGGAATAGGTTACACACATTTAAAGGGAATCTTGAGTTCTGGGAAAGGTGAAAATTAATTTGTGAGCTTTCTCATTCCTTTTAATGTCAGTTTGGAAGAACAGCATAGTAGAAACATCATCTGAAAAGGATTTCTCTTCAAAGGCTCCTACATGTATATTCAAAATATGACTAGAAAAAGCTGAAATGTTTGGGCTGAACATTCATGTCACTTGTGTGTAGTCCCATACCTATTTCTGTGTGCAGTAAATGTGCTTTTCAATTTCAGCAAGATAGGTCAATATCTTATCTATTTTGATGATTCCAAATCAACATGTGCAGTATAAAACAATTCTTATATAGAAATGGTCAACCTTTCCCAATAAGCCAGTTCGTAGATGCAATCTGAGCATGAGCAGATAAACGTCATCTGTGACAAATAGACCGCTTCGGTAATGTATGCAAATTTCATACATACATGTACATGTACCTTTCAAACAAAGGTTGTTCTTGACAACCTGAAAGCTTGTCGGAGGCTTGCCAGACATAGCAACAAGTAATGTTTGCAAACTGATTCCAAGCATTGAGACTAAATTTATAAAAAGCAGGTTAATGGAATAGCTCGTCACTAGGTGCTCAGAGAAGACTATGTGCATAAATTTGAATACATTACAGAGCCGGTGTATTCTAAAACCCACTGACACGAATACTGTACTTGATATGCGCTCATGAATGTCATGTAATCATTATTCATTTATGCCTCAATGGTGCATTCCATGATATCCATGTGGAAGTAGTATTCTTTTTTAAGAAGGAAACAAAAGTTATTCATGAGGCACCTCAATCACTCCCAGGGTGATTTTTCTTAAGTGCACAAAAAGGGGACCCTCCATGTTTAAAATATCTGTGGATATTTGGGGTCATTTGGGACATGTGCTAACTACGAACTGGTCTATTCTTTTGAGACAGTTTCTTTCACAACAAAACTGCATGACCTGGGGAGCATTTCATCAAGTGTTTTGTCAGTGATTTTTACCGACAAATAGACCGTTTACTAAGTGATTTGAATTTTATGCATACTTTTGAAACAAAGGTTGTTCTTGACAACCTGAAAGTTTGCCAGAGGCTTGCAAGACATAGCAACAAGCAATGTATGCAAATGCCAAGTATTGTAGTTCATTCATTAATAACAGGTTAATGGAATACCTCGTTACTAGGTCCCCAGGAAAGAAACATCCATAAATTTGAATCACTTAGTAAACAGGTCTATTTGCTCTCAGCCAATCAGATGCAAGGATTTCAGTAGCTTATAACAGTTGTCGGTAAAAATCACTGACAAAACACTTGATGAAATGCTTGGACCCTGAACAGACATGCCAACTAGTACGATTTCCTCACCCAGTTTCGCTCCTATTACACTTGATAAGGGGGTACCAACATCTATGGATGTCTGGAATTAATTTGGAACACAACATTACCATAATGCATCGCACCTGTCTCCTCGAACAACCTTTTGTTGTCCAGTGGCATTAACTATTTATGGCTCTGGGTTACAAGAACTGTTCTAAATTTTTGTCTGTGATACACAATGCCATACCCCCTTATCAACCGTAAAAGGTAAGGAATACGATTTTAGGTTGGCAGCATGCACTGCCTGAACTCTACTTTATCTTTAATGTCTGCCTGCATATATAACTACATGTACATGTTCATGAAGAAGTGTATTACATATCTTCTGAGATGTAGAAGGACATTAACACTTGAAATGTAGAATGGTATTAACATCCTTCTAGCTCTTAGCAGACAATATAGTGAAACAGCTATCAAGTACTATCAGTCTAAATCTGGGCATGTATAGGTATGTAATAAAGAAGGAACTGAATAGAGGAATCAAAGTCCATTATAATGCAAAGTATATTTCATAATCAAAATCAATATGTTCAACCATAAAACACATACATTTAAAATTCATGCATTGTTGTACATGTATGTAAACCAAAGTCTTGTCAAACCAATGTTTTGATGCATACTGGTTTGAAATCATTCCTGGTAACCAAAGATTTTTTTGAGGAAATTTTCTTGGTTTCTAAAAATTAATCCCTAATTCAAAATGCTTAAACAAAGAAGTAAGATTTGATAAACTAACTATTATTTACCTTTTGTATTTTAACATTTTTAAAGCATACCCAGATACATGTAGATACTTTGCAAGAAACTTAATTTATACTGTTGAAATTGGAAAGAGTCTTCTTTTTTTCAAGAATTCAAGGAAAAGAACAAAACTCAAAAAGAAATACTCACAGAATCCTATGTACGGAATAATAAGGTACATGTATTTCATAACTTAAAGGGGAATTAACCTCAAAATATAAATGTGCTTATATTCAAAGATGTAATCTATTCTTGATTGCATTAAAATATACGAGATGGGTATAAATCAAGATTTTCTCAGCAAAATGTATTGTCTACTAGCGATAACTGGGGGCTGCCATTTTCTTGACGTGTACATAAAGATATTTTTAATCCGAATGAAAAATTGTCTTTCTTCCTGATACAAAATCTCATTTGAGATTTAAAATATTTAACAGATATACATATATTCTAAAAATGAAAATGTGTTTTATATTTCTTTGAAAATTACTATTTCACTTAATATGAATCTATTTTCGAGATACTATGACGTACATGTACGTGACGGAGCAAATTAATTCAAATTTATGGATGACAACTTTTCCGAGCGTCAATCATGTCAATAGTGACAAACTATGCATTCACCTGCTTTGAGATAATGGACTTCAATAGTCAGAATGCGCGTTGTATAAATTATGTTCTGCTCTGCCAGGCAAGCCCAAGAAATCGATTTCTATTTAGCAAAACCAGATAATTTAAAAAGAAATCTATAAATTTCAAATTTTAGAATATATGTATACACCTGTTATGTATTTTCCATCATATATGGGGATTTATTGCAATGAAGAGAAGCAATTTAGTTCTAGGATTAAAAATATCTTCTTGACCGGAACGGTTTCCAATAGTTCATTTACAATTCCATATCATCAAGAAATTGGCAGCCCCCATGTAAAGTGTTAGCAGATGATACCGTGTGCTAGAATGTTTTGATTTAAACCCTTTTCTGATATGTTATTTCTAAAGTGATACGTCATGCCAATGATTAAGATTTTATTACACCTTTGAACATAAGTACATATTCTGGGGTTAATTCTCCTTTAAACTTAAATTGTTTTCAATAACTCATACAACCTCTATTCACAAATCCTATTCAGTGATGATAACACTGTTGAATATATGTGTAAGGTGCATATATGTAGGGGCACTGCATACAAAAACATGAAATGTAAACATAAGACAAAGACAGAATGATGCCACCAAATTGTTGACATATTGCAATGTATTAACATAATACAAGTGAAACATAACCCCAAAATTGGAAGCAACTAGTGTAAAAAATATGAATAATTTTTCAGATATAATGGTTGACAGAGGCAGGATTTTTCTTTTTGTCAGATTGATATTCATTTAGTCAGAAAAGTAAAAGAGGTATATTCTTGATATTTCGAGCCACTTATGTATAAATTTCCATAGAAACATTGTATATAACAATTGTTATAATGCATATGACTTAGTATGCACCAGGGACTGGCTAGAGGCATGAACACATCCATGAACACATCCATGTGTTGCAACTGTTGCCTCATTTTCTACATGTTACTCAATTTAAACAGGCTTGCTTTACACTCTCCTAAGGCATTCTTGTTATTAAAACATGCATGCTGTAAAACCAATGCACAACATTTGAAAGTTCAGCTACCAGCTAATCAATTGATTGGGTTTCACACGTCTACTTTCCTTAATTTCACGGGAAATCATGGAGATATAAAATGCCTACAAAAGAATGAGACAATTTTCAATATATTTTATTCATTGTTTTTAATAGAGCTCTAGAACTTCATGTTATCATTGGAAGTGGGCAATGAAACAATGTATGTTTAATAAGTAGACTTCAATGAACATACCTCAATTAGGACAATAAAATCAGTTCATGAAATTAGTCAGGTAGACAGCACTTGCTTGAGTCTCCTGAAAAAGAAAAATGACATTTTAAAAAATTCAGTCATGTAAAGATGTCATTTTAATAGAATGATCGAGAATTCTGTACCCCAGTAAGATACTCCACATGGGTACACCTTGACATAGACCCAAAAGTGTCACTTAATTTCTGGGAGGGCGTCACGCAATTTTCAGATCCACCGTACATTAGACAAGACCGCTATGAGCAGGCCGCGCATGCATTCAGACCGGGCATCTTCGGCATGCAGTGCTGACCACGCCCAGTTCGAATAGGTGCACGATTCGCGGGCACATCAGTTCTAACGTTCTAACGATGACATATCCCAGAAAGTACGGGACACTTCTGAGTCTACGAGTGCAGCGAAGGCCTTTTCAGTGAGTTTGGACAATATTGAACCTACCATTTAATATTTCACATTTTGTTTTCGAATTTTTTCCATTCTAGGGTAAAAAATGGGGTTTAGAATAAGAGAAGCTGGCTCATGGTAAAGGTGATTTTCAAGAGGTTCTTTAGATTCTAAAATTGCTACTATGTTGCTGAGAGTGAAATAGATAAAATTACCAGGCTCTAAGAAGAGTAGCAATTTTAGCATCAGCTCGTTTTGTTTTTACTCTTCAAAAGCCTTTCAACTCAAGGCTAGGTATAGAGTGCGAGGTTATCTATAATAATCTCGCACATGTGTGTGTGCAACAGACCGTGCTTGACAATCCTGCACTAACTTACCTACATGTACATGTAAGTATAGTGGAATTTATTCCGTAATCACTTTTTCCATGTTTACGCAATCGATCATGGAGGCAATTTCCTGGCAGCTCTAGATGTGATCGGAGTAAATATAATATATCCTGCTATAGTGCAGGATTCCCTAGGCCTTTATTTTTCTTTTAGTGCTACATGGTTCTAAAATAAGGTGTGATATCTTTGAAAGCAATTATACATGGTTAGGGATTTTGTCAAAAAGATGAATAAAATGACAATATTGATTAAAAAAACAATGTATTGCTAATTTAAAGATTTTAAAGCTTATTCTCCTTTTCAAAATTCCTGTCTTCCACGCAGTATGGTCATGCAACAAAAATGGACGGTTTGTGCAGAAATTTTTGCTCTTTCTACTTAAGTTATGCACTAGGTATATTTTTTTGAGAGCTCTGAATCAAAAGATATTGTCTATGACTATTGCGCCAAACCACAAAATGTGGTCAATTGTTGTTTTGTTTTAAGTATTCTTTTATTCATCTCTTTTCAGTGAAATCAAGTCCATAACTATACAAAAATAGAAATATTACAGTCATGAATAAAGTATAAACAGCACTCATACTCATAGACATAGACCCATTCACTGTTGCAGAAGTAAAAAAAAAAAAAAATTGCTCTAAGCAAGATTTAATTTTCTTAAATTTGCTAGATTGCTAGATAACCTGATTCAGGGATTCTTCAACTCTTACTGTGCCACAAATTTGGGGAATCAGAGTTGAAAGTGAAATTTTCAATAATTATTTTCCTCTCATGCATGAATGAGCTAGACTGGAAAAAGGTCTGCTGATACACACAAAAGTTATTGAAGCCTATTCACCCATAAAAAAAAAAAAACTATTATGGAGTGCAAGCTTATCTTCAGATAAGTTTGTACATGTAGGGCCTACAGTCTAATGCCAATGGGGTGTTGCAAGAAAGTTGCAATCAATTGCAAATTGTAAAGCAAATTAGAACAACCATTCTGAATGGTTCAGGGTCTGCCCATTCAAGAAGATGCGCTTGCAACAATGATTTTGATTGGTCAGTACCGATCAGTTGCAACTTGCAATCAATCATAACTTTCTTGCAACACCCCATAAGTCATGTAAGTGTATAAAAAAGAAACTTCTACTGCTCCTCTCTCTCTCTCCCCCCTCTCTCTTGCTTGTCTTACGTTTTCTTCTCTCTCTCTTTCTCTCTGTTTCTCCTTCAGTATGGATGGACTGCACCTTTTATCATGTCTGCTACATTTTTCCTGCTCTAGAACGTACTGTAGATATTTCAATCTTATTCTTTATCTGTATTTGTATCTGTATAAAGTGTATTATATTTGCACTTTTTTTTTTTTGTATTTAATCTATTAATTTATGTTTACTATTAAGAATGTATGATATATGTAAGATCTTAGGTATGGCAACACTCAGCTTATATTGCCAGACCTCTGTGTGTTTCTATTTTCAAAGTTTGTATGTATGATTATGAAACATGCAGGAATAAATAAATAAATAAAAATAAATACATACTAGGCCTAGTAGATGTCTATGGAAAATGTGAAAATGTATTAATAGAAGAATCATGACTACATCATACATGTACTTCTAATTCACTTTAAATTGTTTTGAAAGGGTTAATCCAGTAAACCCAAGTCAGCAACCCCCCCCCCCCCCCCCCTCCCCTTCCCGGTTCTGAGATGTCAGATGAGACGGCCGAAGATGAGACGAGAGATTCCACCCGCCCTTTGTTATTGAACAAAGCCCTCAGTCCCACTTGTGTAATTTCACGTCCTCCTGACTTTTTCAGTTCACCTTGTTTTCTAATTTTCGGGAAGATGATTGACATGAAATGAAATTTATGTTTACTTTTTGATAAGCTTAACAAACTGAAATCTTAAGTATACAATTCAACAGTGAAAGCATACATTTAATAGTCATGATTAACGAAATATACTTACGGATTGCGGAAGTGTAACTGCTTTTCAAACTCGCGGGAGTCCCTGGCCTGGCTATGGCGCGGCCTGCATATGTAAAAACAACACGTACCACGTGAGCGCACGCTGTACAGGTGAGTGTACGCCATTCGCCCTATGTACGCCATACGCCCTATGTACGCCATAGAGTTACACGAACCCGCGGGGAAATCCCGAGCGTGGGCTCTCAAGAGCTCGAGAGTCACGCCGGCAAGGTTGCCACATCTAGCATAATTATGCTTTTTAGCATAATTTTGACCCTCTTGGAATCTAGCATTATTCCTGGCATAATTTTGTCAAATCTAGCACATTTTCACTAGGATCTATAGCATAATTCTGAATTTCGGACTTTAAATTGAGAATTTGCTTTTAAGAACAGATATCTAAGGCTGATCTAATAAACTAAGGCTGAGGACCTTTTTTTTTTTTTTTTTTTTTTTGCTTGTCAGAGAATTTTGGACTGAAAATCGTTCCCAGGCGCCTGAGTTACGCTTCAAATGGATCTAGCATAATTGGGACGAGATTTGGCATAATTCCGATTTTTAGCTGTGGCAACACTGCACGCCGGAGGCACGTCAGTGATCTTGAGCACAATCCTGCTCAGCTTGGGGTTGGGCGTCTATCATGTCTATTATGAGAGGCAAAGCTCTTATGCCAGGAGCCCGTCCGAAATAGTCACCCCATTTTATCCATAAGATTTAATCCCTTAAACTGTTAAAGTTAATATTTAGACCATCTTAATCATTGACAAAAAGGTTGTCAGCCTGACCGTACTGCCGTCGGGGTCCCGGGTCGGGGTTTGGGGTTTAGCCCCATGCAGGTCCCCCAAAAGAGACCCAAAGCTGGTTCGACTCCACCCCATCTCCCCCATTTACCAAACTTTGTCAGAGTAGGAAGTAGAATGACTGGACATTACAAAACACAAAACACTGACAACAATATCGGTCGAAATGGGGTGCCGGACGGCTCCTAAATATTGGGGACTTCAGGGACCAACTTTAGTCAGATGAAATTTAGAGCTTTGGGTGAAAATTCAAAAAGTACAAACTGACAAAACTGTCCATTGGGAAGCGGTTAGGGTTAGATCCCCTGAAAAAAAACACACCAAATAGTGCCATTTGAGAACGCTTCCCCCCTCGCCCCCCCCCCCCCCAAAAAAAAAAAAAAAAAAAAACGTCTGTATGATTAAGTAACTTTTTTTGTATTTATGTCTTTATTAAACAATCTGAAGGTCACATTAGTATAATTACAATCATTCAAATTGAATGGTACATAATTACAAACAATTACAAAAGTTACAAAAGATTAACATGATTGGGGGAAAATGTTATGGATAAAATGGGATATTTTCATTCTCATTTTCATATAATTATATATTATAATCACTGTTGTTATCGAAAATGTTTCTGCAATTAGTTTCGTTGTTAATTATATTGTCAATTGCAACAGGGGCGGATCCAGGATACTGAGTAAAAGAGGGGGCACACAAATAAAGGTTTGTCAACTTTTGGAAAATGTAGACCCATATTTTTTGGGTCTCGCCAGCTTCTCGAAAAGTCGCTCAGTGAGGGGGGGGGGGGGGTGTCGACAATTTTTTTTTTTCGCCAGACCTTCAAAATTCGTTCAGTGGGGGGGGGGGGGAGGGGGTATGGAGGTCCAGTTTCCCTCCATAATTCCCTGACAAGGGAAGGGGGCATAATCGAGAGAATGGCGGATCGTCTATGGTCAAAATGCATACTTTTCTTCCAAAAGGGGGGGGGGCACGGGCCGGAAGTGCCCCCCTGTATCCGCCAATGAATTGCAAAATAGTTGTTGTTATGTAGTTTGAAAGATGAAAATGAAACGAAAGAAAATATAAATCTGAAATCTGAGTTTGAATCTATTTTGGGACAGGCTCCCAGTCTACATAAGCCTCAGTGCCTCACGAAATTGCGAAAATATAATTTCTGTTTTCGGCCGAATAATAATATTAAACGATGATTTTAGCAAGACAAAACACATTTTTACATGTTAAGCCTATCTTAGATGAAAGTAGATGAAAGTAGGCCTTCATGTTATAAAATAAGAAACTACAAATTATTGCTATATATCAATATGGCACGAAAAAGAGACATGATAACGAAGCTTTTCGACCTGCACTCATCAGGTTATCACGCAGGTATATAACAAATTACTTGAAATCAACTATGTATATTATACTCGATGAACCCGGACGCAACCTAGACGCCGTAATTTCAGAACAATCGCAAAGCTTGGACGAACTCCTTTTGTCTGCACAGAAGGGGTTCTTGCGATTGAATGTAAGCGGCTTCCAGAAAGCGTAAATGCGCTGAGCTTCTGGCCCGGGACATAATTGAGAATTGATCGTCGGCATAGCTTTGTGCGCAAGCTGGATTGTTCAGCAAGTGGAGACCAATCGCTGAATCGCATTTGGCTATCTTTGGTCTGTTAGCGTGCATTTCAGATTTGCAGGCACGGACGGGCTGCGTGCGCTGATTGGTTGTACGGTTCCGAATAGTCGAGGGAATGTGTTGTTTAATGCGATCAGCCAACCGCTGAGAAGTACGGCCCACGTACCTGGCATCGCACCGACACTGAAATTGGTAAATAACATTACTCAAGTGGGGGGTGGGTAGTATATCCTTGCTAGTTGACGGTAGCATCCTGTGTGTAGAAAAAACAATGCGTGTCGAAACCGCGTAATATATAGCAACGTGACACTGCGTGTTTGATCTGACTGGCGTATTTTTCAGATACCTTACCCCTCCAGGGTAGTTTGAGATACACGGGGCATTTGGCAGGTCCAAATCTGGTGTCAGATTTGGATTGTGCATCCAGCGTCCGTGTTATGGTGCGAGATATAACATGCTCAGGGTAACCATTGTCAAGGAGAATAGTTTTGATTTTTGCGATTTCGGGAGCTAATTTGCACGTAGAGCAAATCCTAAGGGCGCGGCACACTAAGTTTCTAATGAGCCCAATCTTGTATGAAGTTGCACTGTACGAGTCCCATCTCGTGTATTGCCCGGTGAATGTGGGCTTGCGGTAGACGGAAGTGATAAATTGCTATATAGTAATACAATGTGATCTAACAGAGGAGGCACACTTGTGTACTATAAGTAGAAAGAGAAATCGATTGGCTTGTCATCATGGACCGGGTTCGGAGCACGAGCGCGACATTGAAGGAAGCCGTAACAACCAGATGCAAATTCAGATTCAAACTACATTTTATTTCCTTCTGATAATCAAATAAATACAAAAATGAAGAAGCGCGACAGCGGTAGAGCAGTGGTCTGGTATCTGGATGACCCGGGTTCGAAACCAAGTGGAAGCGCTAGTGCCCATTGGTAAGGCAATAAAAATCGTAGACAATCGTAGGACTGCTCTGACGTCACCACTACTCGGAGCCGATTTGGCCTTTCCTCCGACTAGAAAGCTCGCAATAGGCCGTATTTTCGATTTTACTATCTATATGACTATTCAGAACCTCAATCAAAAATACTTATACTTATATGTTTAATTTTTATATCAAATGCTATTACATTTTCTTTCGAAATCGGATCCCTGACCAATCGTATATAATATACCTGCAAACCCCAACACTAATCATTGCATCAAGCTGGGAAAGCAAGTTTGTCCGCCCGGACCAAAAGCCCCAACCCAAATTCATGATGACCGTTAACAATAAGGTGTATGCACTTTACTACTGAAGGTGAGTGTATTCACCTCTAGAAGCAAAGATAATACACATTTCTGTCCACGGTCATCTATTTACTAAACTTCTGAAGGTGAATAATTATGTTGACAGTTGACTGATAATAATTTTGTTCGAAAACCTTGTCAATTAAATTCCGTACAGAGGACACGTGTGCATCTGAACCCTGTATAAATCGAGGAACGTGCTCCAATAGTGAGACAGGATTCGTGTGTCACTGTGCACCTGGATACGGATATCCAACTTGTATGCATGGTAAAAGTTTTTTTTTTAATGCTTGGTATTTCAAAAGTTCCCTAATCCAAGTCATTCAAATAATTATAAACATACATTAGATTAAATATTTGATGCAGAAAATGTAAATATATGAGACAGCGCATTGATTTTTGGGGCAGGGGCAGATACCCCCCCCCCCCCCCCCATTAATTTTGGATTTAACTGTGTAACATACAAAACGTATTCTCCGATTGATAAACATCCCAAAGAGCGCCAATCTCCCTGACCTTGTAATATTTTAGGCCTGTAGTAGAATAATAATCAAAATTTTGAAAGTATGATATCGTAGTGTGATATTCAATATAAAAGAAATATTATCATTATCATTATTATTATTATTACCGTTATTATTATCGTCATGAACATTATTATCATCATCATTATTATTATGATTATTATTATTATTATTATTAATATCGTTATTATCATTATTATTGTTATTATTATGATGGTGATGATAATTATTATTATTATTATTAATATTATTTTTATTACTATTATTATCATTATCATAATCATCATTATTTAGAAGGAGCAGCAGCAACAGCAGTGATAACTTTCAAACAAAGGTTGTTCTTGACAACCTGAAAGCTTGCTGGACATAGCAACAAGT